>JAPQWV010000105.1:0-320000 GCA_027422505.1 Craterostigma plantagineum
TATTAATGTTGATAATGGATAACGAAGAATTTTGATGGGACCTAATATTTGAACGTTTGTCAATTAAAAAGCTGGTTGATAACACTTCATTTATTCTGAGTAACAATTCACGCCTTCTGGGTAACACATCATTAAGAACATTCCTGAAGGTTCTAGATTGTCAGAGATATTAACAGTACAGACTTAATATTACAACATTGCCTACAAATAATGACACATGGTGATAAAAAAAAATAACAATATAAACAAAGCTTTTAAAACATTTGTAGCTACAAGTACCATAAATAGCTAATCAATACCACATTACTATTTCGATTAATTTTGTTCGTAAATTCATTTTGTTCGGATGCATAAGATTGACATTCATAGAAATAGATTATATGATGAAGTTAAATCACAAAATTTCATTAAACGACACGTTTTGCGAATGTTGATATCAATATGTGAAAGTTGAGTTTAAAAATCAAGTAAACATATAGCTCTTCCTTCACAACATATAATAGTATCTCTTTTAATGAGACATAATCGTTATGTTCCATCACAAACGTATTCAAAGTTCAAAATTGAAGCACGAACAACATTTAATGGACCATAAACTCAAAATTTGAGACCCCAAACCCTAAATAATTGAGAATAATTGGATTTGTGAGCGAAATTAAAGAAATTAGTGAAGTGTTAAGAAGAACCTATTGCCGGTACCAGATTGCCCGCATGTAATATTACATTTCGCTAGAAAATAACAATACAAACCTACAGAATAAATCTTTTTACAGATGATACCACATAATAGGTTTCCAGTACCACATTACTAATTGGATTAAATTCGTTCATAAATGCACATTGTTTGAATTTACAAGATTAACATCTTGTAAAAGTATGATTTGATGCATTCATCCCACCAAATTCCTTTAAAATCCACATTGTTCGTTGGAGGTGGATTATAGTGATTGTTTGAGGTTAATAGGTATGTAAACTTATAAACTTCATAGCAAAACATAGACTAGTATCTTGTTCATTGAAACATAACATATGAATTCAACACGAATACCATCAAAATTCAAAATTAAACCACAACTATCATTTTATATGTCGTAAATCATGAAACGTTAAGGTTAACCCTGAAACTTAAACCTTAATCTCCATAAACACATAATCCTAAACCTTGGTGCGACAACTACAACAATTTGTAACACATAAACAACTTTTAGTAACATATGTAACTAGTGGATAACAGTTAAGTAGTTATTAGTAACACACTTGCATTGATTTAACAATCCCGCCCAAAATTCCAATTGTGGCATAAATCCCGCCAAATTAACCCAATCAATCCACAAATCCCGCCCAAAATTTAGCAAATATAGTAAATCCACCCAAATCCATCCAAAACCAATATCCCGCCCAAAATTTATCGAAATGGTTCTGCTAAAAAATTGCCATACCTATACTTATGAAAAACAAAAGCAGATCATAATATACCACTTTAGATATTCCAAGTAACGCTATGATTTCATGTAGTAACAGTTCTATGCCTAATTACCGAAATAGGCCTGCTAAAAAAATAGTAACACGTATACCAGATGAATCGATGCCAGCTATACCAGATCTACTTCAAATACCTGGAGTAGAGTTTATAATAATATAAAATATGTATAAATACTATGAAACTTGCTGATGAAAATATAGTTTCGTTAACAAATAAGAACCAAAACATAAAAATAGAATATCCATTGAAGATATTTTATATGCCGATAGTGTTGGAGCCGCACGAGGCCCATTGGGGTCATTACACCAACTTGTTTTTATTAGTAATTAATATATGAAGACTTTCTTAATGTTGGGAGTAAATGTGAAAAAAATTACACTATAGGGACCCTAGATAAATTTAACAAATATAAGGTATGTGGTCCAATTAGACTGGACTCCACTAGATAAGTTTTCTCGGCCACCTCATATTATCTTTTTCATAACAAGTTAGATTATTGTACATTATTCGTTTCAACTTTTAAGTACTTTTAGAATATTATTTCTGTATGTTGATACACTTCCAATTAAACAACACCTTGAGGAGCTTAGTTGATTTAGAATTGTACTAAAATACCCCCATGCTAAAGTAATATCAGTATTTGATAAGACAACAGAAATATAAATTTAGTCATTAAATATATTGATTTCGATTTCGGACCAGTTATTTCGATAGTTAGGCACAAACTCACATTTCAGACGTATTTAGGTCTCCTCAAAAAATAAGTCGAAATCAAGTGCGAAGTCGACTTAGGTAGAAAATATAGGAGGTCGCCAGTCAGGTAGGATTTCCAACCGATTCTCGAATCAACTTATTGGTCTTATGGTATCTCAGTATCGAGGACGATACCAAAGATCTGTATTTGTTAATAAACACTACTGGTGGATGGGTAATACCTGGAGTAGCTATTTATTTGTGCGAGAGGTCCATACAATATGCATGGGATTAGCCGCATCGATGGGATCTTTTATCCTGGTTGGAGGAGAAATTATCAAACTTCTAGCATTCCCTCACGCTTGGCGCCAATGAGTTTTTTATTTGTATTTGAGAAAAAAAAAAGAAACTATGCCTTCGCCTTATGAATATTAAGTAATAATAGCATGGCACTTCAAGTTCGATATGGAAATTTTTTGTAGTGTTTTTTCCTCACAAAATTCAATTATGTATCGAGAGAGTATGGGATAAAAGGTATTTCCGATTTTCTCTTATCTGTCGGAAGTCAAATTTAGCGTCACAAACTTTTTTGTTTTCACACCGAAGGGCTCTTAACAATAATTATATTGTACAATAAGTGGGTGCGGAAAAAAACAAGATTTTTCTTTTTTTGGTTGGATCAAAAAGAAACTTTAGGATTGCTGAATAAAATACAAAAAAAAAAATCTAGTAAAAAAAATAGAAAGCAACGGCGCCATCATAGTATTTTTTAACTCCCGTGAAAGGAAGAGTGGCAATTTGATCATTTATCCATGTGGAGTTGATAGATTCTATCTTCATCTTTCTTGAATGGAAAGTAAGGAGATAGCACCTCAAATTTATTTTGACATATTAAGCTAGTGGTAGAGCAGTCAAATTGGTCTGCGGGCTGCAATTTTCAGGCCCGCCCGGCTAGCTCGCATGGGCCACGGGCTTTGGTGGGCAGGACGGGCCAGCCATATAACTGAAATTAAAAATATATAACTAAGATATAATTCGAAATATAAAAATACATAATCTGAAATGAAAAATGGAATAAATTTGTCCAATATCTCCTAAACATTATCTTTTCACTAGTATTAGTTTTCTTTCGAAAAGTCCAATTAGATTCAAAAAATATTAAATAAAATATATATAAACTAAAAAAATTAGGATCACTTCGTCCAACATTATTTTTAAAACAATATTTTTTTACTAATGTTATTTGTTGCATTGTTGTGTGACATTATTTATTAGAATTTCTAGATATATAAAAAATAATAAAAAATAAAGATCGCCTAATTTCCGTCTAGAAACCGCCTAGGCAGTCTAGGTGGTAGGTAGGGATGTCAACGGGGCGGGGTGGGGGCGGAGATTAGGTCCCATCCCCGTCCCCATGTCGACGGGGAATCCCCATCCCCGTCCCCACGAACTAAACGGGGAAAAAATCGTCACCATCCCCATCCCCGCTGGGTCCCCGCCCCCGCGGGGATTCCCCGTCCCCATGAATTTTTCTAAAAAAAAATATTTTTTCATTATAATATAAATTGAATACATTATTTATATTATATATTAAATTTAATTTATATTATAATATTAAAAAAATTGTAAAAAATATATTTTTTCTAAACTATAATAATATAAACTATGTCTAAAAAATATGATTTAGTTATTAATTTAAGCTATAAAATATTTTATTTAAATAATATTAATGGCGGGGAACGGGGCGGGGACTATGATCCCCGTCCCCGCCCCGTCCCCGCCTACGGGGACAAAAAATTCCCCATCCCCGCCCCGCGAGGATTAAAATTTGGGGATTCCCCGCCCCGTTCGGGGCGGATCCCCGCGGGGACGGGAATCTCCGCCCCATTGACAAGCCTAGTGGTAGGCCCCCTTCGTGCGCCTAGGTAGCGCCTAACGCTTTTTACAACCTTGATTAGGATAGCTCAATATAACAAAATATTAACACTTATATTATGGTATTTATTAAAAAAATTACTGATAGATACGTTATTAATCATGTGTTTGATAATATATATGGTATTAATTAGACGTAACTAATGAATCATTAATTACATTATCTAATTAATGTAATATTTACTTTTTATATAATATGTTATATATAATAACAACAATGGCGGGCCGGCCCGCGAGATAGCCCGCCCCACGCTGCCAAAGCCCGCACCCGCGAGGGCTGGCCTAACAAATTGCATCCCGCCCTGGCGGGGCGGGGCGGCCCCGCGGCCGCGAGCCAAATTGGCAGTACTATTTGCGCTGCATTAATTATAGCCGTGATATCACACAGAAAGTGTTCATGATAGAAGATGCGATGGCTAGAGCAAAGGTAAATAATTGACATGATATATTATTTATAGAACAGAACTATCATATTCGTGTCTTGAAATTCGAGATTTTGTGCAGAATACCATGTTTTAAAGCTTGTCATGATCTGAATATCACCAAAGAGAGTCCAAATTTTCGTTTTCGAGTACATATAGATTCATTAATATTGGCTTTTTTAATTAAATAATTAAAAAATGAACCATTAATAAAATAAACAACCTCGAAAGCCATTAATAAAACAGACATTTTCGTAAAAACAGGATACGAGTTACTAACTCGTATAATTAGAATACGAGTTCCTTGTCGACATGGCATTTTTAGTAACTTGTATTCTAATTATATGAATTACTCTCTTTTTTTTTGTATTTTAACTTTTATATTTATTAATTATATAATCCACAAAATCATTAAATCATCGTTATCTCATGTGAATACATAATACAAATCAATAAGCGCATCTAATTTATTGTTTGTTTCGCGACTATTAAAATGATATGCATATCTTATATTTTTCGAATATCGAAAATATTTAATTATTTTTTAAACTTAGGAAATCTTATCGTTAAGGCAACATCAATCGAAAAGGGGTACACATTAAATATATACAGTGTCTTATCTTCTTTTTTCTTTCCAAATTGTGGAGATGACGTCTTTCTCCATCTGCCTGAAAAAGGGGTACATAACAAATACATAGTTCAATCCATTATATATAGTTATATATTTCGATTGATATTGCCTAACGGTAAGAATTCATAACTTTATAAAAATAATTAAATATTTTTGGTATTCGAAAAATATAAGATATGCATATCGTTTTAATTGTCGCGAATAAATTAGATGCATTTATTGATTTCTATTATGTAAATCGCATGAGATAACGATGATTTTATTATTTGGTGGATTATATAATTAATACATATAAAATAAGTTAAAAAAGAAAAGAAAAGAGAGGAACTCGTATAATTAGAATACGAGTTACTTGAAATGCCATTGTAACTCGTATTCTAATTATACGAGTTAGTAACTGTCTGTTTTATCAATGGTTTTCATTTTGTTGTTTATTTTTTTAGTGGTTGATTTTTTTGAATTATTTAATTAAAAAGCCAATATTATAAGTACATTTTTGTATTTGTTTATTTTAGTATATTCATACAACAATTTGACAACACGACTACGAAAAGCCCAGGAATAATTGCTTAAATTAAGGACATTTTCAAGGTCTCATGCGTTGATTCATGATGCTTCGAAGGGTTTCCAAACGATTCTTTCGTTTGTGTAATATAATTTCTTCTACATTGAAGCTCAGTCAAAACGAATATTAAAACTATATTCAATACGTGTTGCTTCATCATGTAAAAAATTAAATCTTTATTACATATGTCTATATATATTAGATGTTAAATCTTTATTCCGTTCTTAAGTATTCATAAAAACAACCCAATAAATACAGAAATAAATAAAGATTCCCATTCTCTTGAGTAGCATAATACAACGAGTGGGGAAGATGATGCACAATTGCACATGGATTGCCTTTGGCCCTTTTATGTTAGTTATTTATAATATATATATATATATATATTTTATATATATATTGTTGGGCCAGCCGCCTAAAAAGAAAAAAATAATATTATTTTATATATATAAAAGAAAAAGAAAAATCTTAAAGATAAAGAATGAGCGGCTCATATCAACTGGCGACGCGGCGGATTCCTGGCCACCGGTTTTGAGTGGTCCAGAAGAGCTGAAGACATCTATAAATAGGCTGAGGAGTCTTCAGTTATTATCATCCCAAATTAAGTGAGAAGTTCAGTTAGAGAGTAATAGTGAGAGGTAAACTTATCCGGGTGGATAAGGCTGAGAGCGAGTTTTTGTTTTACTGGGGTAGTTGAGAATAGGTACAAAAATATTACCCGGGTGGGTAAGGGGTCTCGGGTTTGGGTTTAAACACGAGCGTTATTTTGTACGGTGTAATATTCTCAATATAGTAAAGCTGGTGCTCTCCGTGGAGGTAGGCGGTATTGGCCGAACCACGTAAAAATCTCGGTGTTCTCTCGGTGTCATTTCGGCTTTATCCCAACAAAATTGTCGCGAGTCCAAAATTAACCTTCCGCTGTGCCCGAAGAATTACCGCTCAACCCCAACAAGTGGTATCAGAGCCAAGCCTAATTGATATTCTGAGTATGCTCTGTGGTTGCAGCTTTGTCTGACTTCCACATCAGAAAAGATATCAAGAAGGTTCGTTACGGGGGAGCCACTGTCGGGCCAAAGCTGTTGAATCTCTGCAAGGATAATGGCGACGGAGAGCAGTTTCAAAGTGCGGCAATTTGATGGTACGCGGAGTTTCACTCTGTGGCAGAGACGAGTGAAGGATATTCTTGTTCATCAAGGGTTGGCTAAGGCTTTGAAAGGGGAAAAGGGAAAGCCGGAGAAAATGACACAAGAAGACTGGGAGGATTTGGGGTCAAGATGTGTCAGCACAATCCGTCTGTACATTGCGGATAACATTATTAATAATGTTGTTAATGAGGATTCTGCACCAGACTTGTGGGCGAAGTTGGAGGAGTTGCATCTCGGGAAGAACTTAACCACAAAGTTAGATCTGAAGCGGGAGCTGTACCGGCTGAAGATGGAGGAAGGTGGGAATCTCATGGATCATATTAGCGTGTTCAACGGACTTGTGGATCAACTTATAAAAGTTGAAGTAAAGTTGGAGGAAGAAGATAAAGCCCTTTTACTTCTTACCTCGCTTCCTGATTCTTATGATAATTTGGTCACAACCATCTTGTACGGAAAGACGACGGTGAAGATGGTGGATGTGCAGTCAACTCTTTTGGCGCATGAAAAGAGGAGACGATCAAATTATGGAGATAGCCAAAATTCGGCGTTGGCTATTCATGGGGAGAATCGTAGAGGAAGGTTTCACGCCAGGGAATTTGGAGGTAGCAGCAGGTCCAAATCAAAGAATGGCGGGAAGGGAATCATGTGCTACAAGTGTGGTGAGCCGGGACATATCAAGAGGAACTGTCCGACTTGGAGGAAGGACGGGAATGGCGAGAAAAATTCCACAGCCATGATAGCACAGGATACAGATGATGTTGTAGACGTTCTCACGGTCTACAATGATGACGCTCGTTCTCAGGATGAATGGATATTGGATTCGGGGTCGAAGTACCATATTTGCTCCGAAAGAAAATATTTTGATACGTTCCAGAAGATACGAAGAGGTTCGGTCTCCATGGCTGATGGATACCGTCAGACGGTTTGTGGTGTCGGAACTGTGAAGATCAAAATGACTGACGGAGCGGTGCGAGCTTTGGGTGGTGTGATCTTTGTCCCAAAGTTACGGAAGAATTTAATATCCTTGAGCCAGTTAGATTCCAAGGGCTATGGGAGTTTCATAGCAGGGGGAGTCTGTAAAATCACACGTGGCGAAAAAGTCCTACTGAAAGGAGAAGAGCGTGGAGGTTTGTATCGTTTGGACGGGAGTGTGGTACAAAACACTTTGACTTCGATGGGTTCACGAAAATCGCGCGCGCGTGGTGGAAATGCAGACGATGGTGAGAAGGAAAGTCCTGCTGGAGAAGGGGTTGCGTCGAAGTCCCTCTTCAGAATCGACGGGTAGAGTCGGTTCGGCAGCTGCACATAGGATTGGCCGCGGGTGAATCAAGTTGGTAGGACCTAATTTCTTGATTCGGATATGTGTAGCTGGTACAAGGAAGGCCAATGGACGTTCGTGGTAATTACGAACGGGTTACTCTCGGACAGACTCGCTGGGATGAGTGCTTGACGGTGCTGAAGACGATGCTCGGATAGGTGTCGTTGCGGCTGGCGGGGGAGAATTGTTGGGCCAGCCGCCTAAAAAGAAAAAAATAATATTATTTTATATATGTAAAAGAAAAAGAAAAATCTTAAAGATAAAGAATGAGCGGCTCATATCAACTGGCGACGCGGCGGATTCCTGGCCACCGGTTTTGAGTGGTCCAGAAGAGCTGAAGACATCTATAAATAGGCTGAGGAGTCTTCAGTTATTATCATCCCAAATTAAGTGAGAAGTTCAGTTAGAGAGTAATAGTGAGAGGTAAACTTATCCGGGTGGATAAGGGTGAGAGCGAGTTTTTGTTTTACTGGGGTACTTTGGAATAGGTACAAAAATATTACCCGGGTGGGTAAGGGGTCTCGGGTTTGGGTTTAAACACGAGCGTTATTTTGTACGGTGTAATATTCTCAATATAGTAAAGCTGGTGCTCTCCGTGGAGGTAGGCGGTATTGGCCGAACCACGTAAAAATCTCGGTGTTCTCTCGGTGTCATTTCGGCTTTAATCCCAACAAAATTGTCGCGAGTCCAAAATCAACCTTCCGCTGTGCCCGAAGAATTACCGCTCAACCCCAACATATATATATATATATATATATATATATATATATATATATATCTACGCAGACACACACACACACAATAAAAAATGTTAAATAGCGAAAAAAAGGAGAGTGCACATTTATATAATCATGAAGTTATTTCCTGGCATTCCATGTGCTTCTATAATTCTATTCGCCCCACTTCATCACATTATTATTTCTCACGGAACAAATAATCCATCCCTATCTTTCTGTCCTTACAACAATCTTACATTGTACTTTCCGACCTTGTCTTAATTCTATATAATAACACACACATAATTTTACCTTGTAATGATTCTCATTAAAATCTTGGTATTGAACAAGTCAAGCAAAAGAGCTGCCCAACAATGCCTAGTATCCCTTCTTCTTGCAGCATATCTTGGTAACCCTAACCTATTATTACATAAATGTATATCATTTTTATGTAATAAACGTATATATTTGATTATAATAGGTTTATAAGCGAGGATTCATTGAGGAGATACGTTTGCCACGCAAGCGAAAATTGCATCCAAGAGCTTCTTTGGGCTTCTTCGAACAGTAATAATAATAGCAACAATAATGCTGAGGATTTAAATGAGTGTGGGTGGAAAAAGATCGTTGCGAAGGACGATAGAGATGGGTTTGAGATATCGAATCGACGGTCAGGATCATTCCACACTTTCAGAAGCATAAGAAAGCTGAGATCGGTTTCGCCACAGCAGTTTATGAAGGTTGCTAACGCCATTGATGCTGCCAAGGTAAAGTTTTTTTTTTTGGTAAGTGATTGTGACATTTTTTCTCTTCTTCTATTTTACCTTGACATCTGTATAAGCTTTCTAAGGGCAATTGAGAAGATTAACTAGAAAAAAATGATCATGATTTGAATTTTTTGTTTTGTTTATTTCCTTTTATGAAAAAAAAAGAACTTAAAAGTTTCGTGTAGTTAGGTTATTTCAATTATATCTATCCACCTATCCATTTTATTAAGGGATAGCACCATATAGTAACTGCTATTTAGTGTGTCAATTTCATTTTAATTACCATTTTGCCGTCGATGAATAATTAAAAATTATTATTAATTAAACACTATTGCATCGAGATTTGCTATGGTGCCCACCTACCGTGAGCACCATAAGCAAATCTCTCAATTTTGAGTTTCTTCGATTCTTAACAACGCCAACATCTCACTATACCCTCTCGTATACATTGCCAACCTAAATCACCCTCTCCAGCATGTTAATTTTTAAGAAAATCATCACATCATTACGTCGTCCACATGTGAATAATAAATAATGGTTTTTCTTAAAAATTAACATGTTGGAGAGGGTGATTTAAGTTAGCAATGTATATCAGATGGTCTAGTGAGATGTTGACGTTGTTGAGAATCGAAAAAATGCAAAAAATTGAGAGATTTGCTTATGTTGCTCACGGTAGGTGGGCACCATAGCAAATCTCCTATTACATCAAACATGAAATTGAAAAATCATTTAACTATAATTTTTCATTAAAATACTGAAATAATTTAAAATTGATATTATTTAATCATATATTCAAAGATTTATTTAATATATTTTTTAGATATTAGCATATGTCTTGAATGTGCTAAATTAGAAGTACATTCACTTTTAGGCTGATTGCATTTTATTATGTTGATTGGGAGGCGAGTTCTTTTTTTTTTCGTGGATTGATGTGACGATTATTATTTGTCTAGGATGCATTCTTTTCAATTATATTTTAATTGTATATGTTTTATTTCCCATATTACTCACTTCAAAATAGAACTAGCTTCAATTTTTCTAAACCTTACACATAAATACCATGACTTCTTATTTACTTAAGGAAAACTAAATTAATATGCTAAAGGGGAACAATATATTATGAAAAAGAATATGAAAAACTTCCCTTGAAACTTAAGGAAATTCAATTGATATATAATATATTTCAATATTTGTGTAATAATATATGTGCAGGAGTGGGATTCAGATTTAATAGAGGCAAAGTACATCAAAGACCTCGGAGCAAACCTAAGCATCATTCGTCTTAGATTTGGAGACAAAGCAAAACCGTTGTTTAGGAACAGAGAATTCATCGTCTACGAACGAAGAGAAGCCATGGATGATGGGACTATGGTAATAATAAATTTTATTTTTATACATTAAAGAGATTAAATTATAATCCAACAGATCTTTTTTTATAATTACATTATAAATAGGTTGTTGCAGTGGCTTCACTGCCCAAAGAAATAGCAGAAGGATTGCATCCCAAGAAAGACAACTCAATAAGAGGGCTTTTATTACAATCTGGTTGGGTTGTGGAGAAGCTTGAAGATGATGATTCTTGCATGGTTACTTACATAGCCCAAGTAAGCACTATTTTTGAATAATTGATTTATTTTAGAAAAACATCCATTTGTTGATTTTAATATTTTTAATACTTTTAGTTGGATCCCGCTGGATGGTTGCCCAAGTGCTTTGTGAATCGATTGAATACAAAAATTGTGATGATTATTGAAAACCTTAAAAAGCAAGTGTTGGCTATGACCCACTAAGGTTAGTGGCCGAACATGATTGTGTCGTTTGTATAAAGGCTATAAAGAAATATATGTCATAGAAGGAAATCCAATATTCGATGGTTTGTGTCATCTATTGGTAGTTTTCATTTATATATGTAATGCATATAACACCTTTTTTTTTACTTCATATTCGTATGTGAAGTAATGCAAGATATACATAGAGAGAGAAGTGTGTGATATACTACACAACTTCATACCGATTACTATCAAGCACTAATCCCGATTCTTTGATCACAGATAATTAAATTCATAAATAAGCCAAAATTTATTGTTTTAAGATAAGAATGCGTGAGATATAGTTAAAAATCAAAATTAGAAAATTCGATTCATCCGTGCACTGAAATGGAGTTTTGTAATTTTATTCCAATTTGGATTTCTGAACAAAAAAAAAAAACACACACACACACGACATACCACAATTCAATTTCCAAGACCCCAAATATCAAGAATCGCCAAGAAAACCCCGAGATCATAGACGGAAACCAATGAGGGGAATGAGTATGTATTTTATTTTCTCCCTTTCCTTGAGAAACCAATGAGCTGACTCAAGAATTCAGACTAATATAAATATCATACCACAATTCCCACAAAGACACTAGGGAAAAATCCTCAGAATTGGACATTCAAATGGTTTTCCTACAATGCTGTAATAAGCATTTATTCAACCAACACAGCATAACAAGCAAAGTGCAGCAATCCAATATCACACAAAAACAAACACCACACCATATATTATTAACAGAAGGGTAGAGAGAAAAAGGGACACAAGTATTTACTTGGGAACCAGCTTCGAAGGAAGATAACCCTCGTTATACGCAAAGAGGCTCTCATTACTGTAAGGATGCTCGAAACTCTTGCCATTCGCCGTCGTCCCTTCATAGCTAGCAGAAGCAGACGCCGATTCGAAATTAAGGTTCAGACCGGCCAACGCCATCGAACTCTCAATCTCCTTGACAACCTCGCCCGTCGTAGGCCTGTTGGTGCCCGATTCCTGCACGCACCCAAACGCAAGGTCGACGAATTTCTCGATGCTAAGGGTCGATGCGCTCGAACAACTGACGACGAAAGGGTCGAGGATGCCTCGGAGGTCGTACATCTCCTTCGATGCGTTCATTGCAAGCTTCACTTCTCGAACGATGTACTTGCCCCTCTCGATGGGCCTTCGCGAGGTTAGGAGTTCGAATAGGAGGACGCCGAAGCTGTATACGTCGCTCTTCTCTGTCAGCTGTTGGGGTCATGTAGTACTCGGGATCTAAGTATCCCTAAGAAAAGAAGAAAGAAAAGGATTAGTTTCTCTACAAGCATTACAAGAATGAATTTTCTATAGTGCATGTAAACGGGCGAGCAGCGAGCACCTTAGTAGACTAACTGCTCATCAAGCAATTTGACATGGCGTGTTGACAACAATTTTACCCTTCGATTATTTTATACCAGTTACATCAGAACAATCAATTGGTTTTCTATATACTTGAAAACAACCGAATTAAAGTTTTAAAAATTTCACGTATTAAATATTTTCATAAAGATATATATGATTGGCGACCCGAGACCAGGTAAATCCCGGGAGTCAGTGCAATAGCCTGTAAATCACACCAACCAGGTCAACCACACTAGTCCAAGTCCATATATGACACTCACTAAGGCTGCATTAGGTATGCAAAATTCAATGTGGAAAAGAAAAACAATATGTGATGATACAACATGTTGAGTTTGATGTACAATCATTAGGAAGGAGAATCGATTTTGGGACTTCCCCCCATAAATAATTGAGGCCGCAGCCTTGACCAACAGGCCATGACATCACTGGTAGATATAATAATTATTATATTATTTATATTTTATGCACACACATCGTGTGCTAAAATACTAGTGTTTAGTTTAGAATATACTGACCATCGTGCCTTTGACTTGCGTGGTGACATGATCCCTTTCGCCATCGCCGAGAGGCTTGGAGAGGCCAAAATCGGCTACCTTAGCATTCAATCGAGCGTCCAAAAGAATATTGTTCGATTTTATGTCTCTGTGTATGATGGGAGGATTCGCGAGCTCGTGAAGGTAATGTAAGCCTCGAGCTGCCCCGAGTGCTATTCGAAGCCGCCTGCCCCAGTCCAAATGTATACCGCTTCGTCCTGCGAAAAAAAGTATAAATTTACGAAATCGAAGGATAATATCCTGCGAAAGATGAACATTTTGATATGGGAAGTAATCAAGTAACTAAAAAAGTACCCGAAAGGCCATCCTTTAGTGTTCCATTTGTAATGTATTCGTACACAAGCATTTGTTCGCCTTGATCGAAGCAAAAGCCCACCAAACTGACGACGTTCTTGTGATGAACTCTCGAGAGGAGTTCTATCTCAGTTTTGAACTCGGAACCGCCCTGCATTGATCCTTGTTGAGCTCGTTTAATGGCTACCATTTGACCGTTTGGTAGATTTCCTCTATACACCTGAGAAATGTACAAATAGTAGAGAACTACGATAAGATTTTCGCAGATATAACGAAAGAGCATGAAATGAGGCCAACCTTCCCATATCCACCATTTCCGAGAGCATTCGTCTCTGTGAAGTTATTCGTTGCTTTCTGAAGTTCTTCAAAGGTGAAGTTTCTTGCTCCCTTTAACTGAGGGATACCACCACTACTTAAATTTATATCCCAAGTTGCTGCATGCATATCAAAGCGAAAGGTCAGTGATATATAACTCTCAATGTTAGAAGACCTAGAATCTCTTACCGAAAGGACCGCTTTTCCTAACAGAAGTTTCATCTTTTTTCTTCCGTCTGCATGCATACACTCCTCCGACAACTAACAACAGCAATAGAAAGATTCCGCCAACAGAAGCTCCAACGATGATCCCTATGCCCACCAAGTTTTGGGATCGATCTGTAAGATAGCCAAAGTTGGTTGAAAACCGTTGAAAACAAATGTTGGGGCATAAATAAAAACATGGTTGTACCATGGAAATGCGGATACTCATCTCCGATGAGATTATATGGTCCGAAACCTTCTATTATACTATGATTCTGATCTGTGAAAAGGAATGTGATGCCCGGAACTTCTGTGCGATTGAAAGAGCTTTCGCCAGACGGGCAAAATTGCACAGGCACGTTAAGTTTGTTGTCTATATCTCTTGAGGGATTAGAAAAAGATATTACACCGACGGGAAGCTTAGAGGATTGTAATGCTGACATTATTTTCTCTTTGAGTAAGCAAAAGGTTGAGGAATTTCCAAAGTTGGAAAATGGAGGAAATTTGAAACTTATTGTTCCAGAGAATGGATTTTCACATGCGCAGCTTGGGCTAGAAACTTGATCTGAGTTGCACCACGACAATATGCAATTTTGCTGTGGTACTTGGTATGAGAAGTTAGATTGCCGTGGAATTGTACAGTAATCCGCTGAATCTCCATTACATATTGGATTCTTTACAAGTCTGCATAGGTTAAACGACAATTTCTAAATCATGATAAAAATTTATGCAAAGAGGACTTTGAATGCAGACAAAATATTACATGACTTCGAAACTGTAACCGGTGCCCGGGGAAACGAATTTGATGTTGTTATCTTCCAGGTCAATCAGCTGTAGATGGCTACTGTCTTTTGGGTCAAAAGTCAACGTACCATTGATCTGATTGTGCTTCATGGAACTGATTCAAAGAATAAGAGAAAACTCTCATTGTAGTAACTGTTATTGAAATATGCACAAGCAAAATAATATGTGTATTTGAGTTCCATGAATCCTGTATAATTTTGCATCCTGACGAGTTACTTACACAGTCTGCAACTCAGGGAGACTAAATAGAGAATTTGGCAGTGCCCCATGAAGTTGTGTCTTATCCATTATCCTGCAAATTCTTCGAGTTACTATACAAGTATGCAATGCCATGGAAGCAAAAGCTGAGTGAGTATGCAGAATATGCATATAAGAATAGAGTAGCATATATATAAAGTGAGAGAGAGAGAGAGTGTGTGAGAGAGAGAGAGAGAGAGAGGGATGATACAATGAACTCAAGGACAACAGAGATAACGAGCTCAAGGGAAACAGAGATGACAACCATGATGGAATGGGCATCGGATCAAATCCATTGTTGCTCATATCCCTGCAAAAGTAGTGGCTGCTAGTAAAAAATCCCATTGCTCGATCACAAACAGTGTTTTTTCTCTAAATGTCTTAAGAATTAAACTCATGCATCACTCAGAACCAAATATATGATTATGAACTCAATGAAATAACATTTGGCCTTACAGAGAGTTGAGCATATTCATTCCAGTAAGGTCGGGCAAAGATCCATCTAACATATTGTTTGATAGGTTCCTGAAAAGAAATCAGCAGTAATGATCTTGAACAAAAATAGAAATTTATCATTTTTTGACTTACAATTCCTGGAGATAGATGAGGCTGCTGAGATTCTTTGGAATCGGTCCGACTAAAGAGTTCCTGTCGAGTCGCCTACCGTATACAAATGACATTATTTTGCAAGTTTCTTAAATAGGTTGACTTAATGAGCAATAGCTCCTCATCTGGGGTAAAGAAACGATATTTTATCTAGAAAGAAAGACGAAAATCACAAGGCTGCTTAGCTTACACAATTTCCAGATTCTGGGCAAGTCCCAGCGTCGAAGGTATAGTTCCACTTAACTGATTGTTATGAAGTATCCTACTCATTAAACATGGGGAAAAGTTACATAGTGAACCATCTCCCATTTAATATGAAGTAAGAAAGGTTAGAAATTGTTATCCCATGTCTTATTCAACTTACGGTTCATTTGAACCTAAGAGATACTTACAAATGCACAAGTTGCATTCCAGATCTGAAAAGCTGAGGTGGTATAGGACCAGATAACTGATTCGAATCAAGATGACTGTAGAAATTTTGTTCAGGTCTAAGTTAACGATAAACACTGTACCTCAAATCCATCTACAAATATTAGTAGACAGCAATGCATTAGATATACATACAAGTGCTTTGTACGAACAAGCATATCAAGCCCCAATGTGTTTCCACTAGAAATCGGAAGAGATCCACTGAGGTTGTTGTCAGCTAACTCCAGATATGTAAGCTTCGATAAATTACCAATAGTAGGTGGTATCTCGCCCGAAAATTTGTTTGAATTAAGTGACCTTAAAGAGATTTTAAAAGTATCAGACATGTGAAGAATATAGTTTTGCAAGAAAAAAAAAAGAATTCGGACAAATTTTCTGGTGTGAAAGATCATGGTACTAAATAAAGAAGAAACAAAAATAACCTATGATTTCTTACAGGACAACCAGCTCTTGCAAAGAACCAATTGATGGTGGTATTGTACCAGAAAATCCACAACCAGAAAGGAGCCTGCAATGATATGCATGTCTTTTTTGTCTAGGAGAAAAAATTAATGTCATCAAGTCGTTTAATAATTGCTTGAATTTCTTACAAGTGCGTCAGTTTCTTCAAATCTCCAATTGACCCTGGAAGATTCCCCATCAGCCCTTTATTAGAGGATAAATCTCTAGTACATATAACGACGTAATATCGTGTAAAAATACATTTACGCTAATAAGAATCAAAGATGAAATGAAACATCAAAATAACGGCCATTTATGAAAACTGCATCACGGAAATGTAACAACGCTTTGCAGAAACATCCAATGTGAAATATCTTAATAGCAAATAGGATAAAAAATAATCAAACACTGACTGACGTGGTAGATAAACACTATGATCTCATCAAATCTCGAAGTTTAAGTTCCTCCAACGATACTTAGCTGCATCATCATCAGTTTTTTCTTAATATAAGCAGCAAACATACAAAACGGTCCAACTGTCAAGAATGTTGCCAGGGTCTATGTTCTTCAATCTAAGACAAATGATCAGTCAACTTTTTTACTCAAAAATATATCAAATGCACATATAGTTCAGTGCGATGCAGGGCAAAATATATCTTATCAGCATTATGTAAAATAGTGATGAATGTTCATCAAACCACAAGAACGAAATTTTCAAAAGGAGGTTATATTATAGGAAATATAATCCCCAATGACAATTAGAGAAGATAATCCTACAGTTTTTGCAACTCAGACAATAAGGCGATATCTGATGTGAGCCGACCACTTAAACCACTGCTTCCAAATATTCTGAAATTTCAAAAGCAAATATTGAAAAAACAAAAATATGATTGATTGTAGGTCTTCAAACAACAGAAGAAACTCACAGAGCGACTACTCGACCATTGAAGCAATACACATTGTCCCAATGGCCATAACAAGGATCAGGCCCAACCCAATTGGGAGGTGTATTATGCCATGCATTTTTCAGCCCTTGTAGAGCAAGAACTGCATAGATAAACCATTGTATTTTGTATATATGAGACTATCTTGCGGTATATCATAAGGTATAGTATAAGTTTAAATATCACATTAGACATCACGGCAATTATCGGATGGACAATAATCAATCGAGCAAAACATAAGCGGGCATACCATCGGGATTTGTATATGCCGCTATGAGCAAATCACGAACCAAGGCAACTAACAAAGTGAGATGAACCTTCCAAATCATCTTTATACGAAAGCCTGGGATCTAAATAATGCTCAGATAACATATATCAAGCTCCACTTTACTACAAAGTTCATATACTTCACAGTGATTGTTACTTCAGGAGAAGAAATCTCTGAAAAATATATTCACTTAATTGGCAAACCATTTGTAATATGACAACTCAGGTATTCGTCTGCTCAGAAGGAGTTTGAGTTAGTGTTTAAAATGGTTGATAGCAATGAAATGTCATGTTCGACTTTAAATCAACTAATGGGAGTTTTATAAGCCACTGAACCACCTCAACCAATCAACCCAGCCCAAACAAAACAGCAACTAATGGGTTGTGTAAATTTGGATTAATATAAAACAAATTGCCACTTATGCAAACGAGTTTGCTTTTTGAGATCTTTAAACAGCAAAAGAACATCGAATCACATTTACAAATATTCTGGACATTTATTATTAAAAATTCATATGTAATTGATCCATAAGTATCTGCATATAAGCCATAAATGAACAAATAAAGTATTAGATTATGAAATAAAATATTTTGAAGCACAAATAATCTAACAACTTTAGAAAGTATATATGAATTTCAATTATTTATATATCATCTAACGCGTGTAAATCCCGCTGACTTCTTTTTATATTTTTTATTACAGTCAACATTTTTTCATCTTTAAGGGATTGATTAAAAATATAAAGACAACATTACACAAACATCACAGTTAAAAGTTTAAAGATTATATTTTTAACTGTAAATTATTATTCGTTGATGAAAACCGTATAGATCGCCAGATCCAAACTCGCCCACACTGCACAACATTCACCTCCAACTAAGGGTGAAATATGAGTAGAGCCAGCTCGTGAGTTCTGAGTCGGCTCGAGCTTTTTAAGAAAAAAGAATTAATTAAATTTCCTTTTTTTATTAAAAAGCTCGAGCGAGCTCAATGCTGAAAAGCTCGATGAGCTCGAGCCCAAAAAATGAGCCGAGCTCATGTACACCCCTACCTCCAACTAGGACATAGTTAAACACAATAGGTCTTGCAAATACTTAAATATTGTATTCGAATGTCTCAATTAAAATGCAAGTCGTAATTTTCAGCAACTTTCCTTATACAGATTCCTTACTTAGTACCAACCAAAGTTCAAGGGACCTAACAATTTTCAGTCAGTCCTAAGTATAATAATAAAGTGTAATTTATCATTAAGCTGACCATAATCAACTACAACTACAACTACTTTGCAGTTGATCGATGTTAGACCAAAAAATGAATCTCAATAAAATTATATCTACTGGCCCAAAACCATCATACAAAATACACTATTGGACAGCTTACAATTAATTAACACAAATCATGTCAGAAATTTGAGCCAACCATCATCCTCATTGGTCCATAGATAACTATCTACCTACTGCAACTGCGACATATAAAGAGGTAAACGGGCTTCGACAGGCTTGAACAAGTTAAAAATGACTTACAGGCATATGACAATTATCAACTTGACAACCAACAAAAAAAGTCCCACGAAAATGACATTTTTAAGATGATATTTGCTAATGGCTTTTCAAGATGAGCAATGACAACCAATGAATAAAAGTCATATGCTATAACCAACAAATGGGAACATTTTCTAAGACAACTAGCGATCCCAGGGAGACACAATTATTTAATTACCTCACGTCTTGCACAATTTTGGAGGAAGAACATGGGATTGGACGAACTTATATAAATGGAAATTAGGTAGATATAATTGTCAACAACAGAACAATGAGCATAAACATATTATAATTGTCAAAGGCATGCCGGATACAAATTTTCAACATTAAAACTACGGTCTCATCTGTGTAATACACATTCAGGAAAACTCTTACTGAACCCAGAAGGTCCTATCGGAGGTAATAAATTTCTGTCTCGATTAAATTTCTTTCATAATCCAATCCGATTTCATGACGAGAGGCAGTAAACGTAATGTGATTGGTACGTCAAATTGAAAAAAAAAAAACATTCACCAATCAAACCTGTTTGGTAGTGACATTTATCCGCTGATTCGACCAACTTGGGTTTGGACTGGAGACATTGATCGACGCCATCTCGTAATACTGAAACTGAACTTCTTGTGCGGCACAAACAGCGGGCAAGAGCGGGACTCCATTGAAGTGGAACAAATAATCAAAGCAATTCCACGTAGATGCTCAATTCGTAACCTAACTACAGGTTGGTGTGCTTGGAAGAAAAAATTCCCAATCGCAATCAAAATAACCCTAATTCAAATTCTTCACGATTTTGGAGGCCAATTACCCAATCAAAATCATTCAAATCTTCTCACAAGCAGATTGAAGTCCGTCAACTAATCAGAATCAAAATCAGTGGACTGCCAAGGAATTTTCTTCCGAAGTTTCGAACTTCTATTACCGTTGGCATATATCCGATCAATTGCGTTAAAATCACAGTCGTGTGTTAGACACGTGTTTTATATGATCAATCCCATGTAATGCAGATTGGGCTTTTGCCGATTTTATTATGAGCTTGGCCCATTGATTTCTTTAAATAAATGTCTATATAATTATGGGAAAAAGATTACCCTTTTAACCAAGAACCCAATTATTGTTTGACTTTTCACATGCCCCAATAATATTATACATTCCCTCCATTTCCTAAAAACAATTTGTTTTAGAATTTATTTATTTTTTTAACTACAAGCCGTTTCATAGTTTTCAAGATAAAGAAGTTGATTATTTCTAGTTTTACCTAGAACTGTCAAACGGGCCGGTGCCAGCAAATTTTTAGACATGACAGGGAGCGGGCCTGCGCATGCACTGCGCGGGCCACGGGCATTGGTGGAGCGGGGCGGGGCGGGGCCGATGGGCCGCGGGCAGGCCCGCCAAAAAATAAAAGAAAATATAATTATATTAAGTAATATATATATATAAACAAATTATATTGATTTTTATGTTTTTTGAGCTATGATTGTACTTTAATAACATAAATAAATTAATAGTAAAGAAACTAATTAAATTTGGTATGTTTTTCAACTTGAATTCTTCATTTTTCTATTTTTTCCTATTTATGTATTTGTTTTTTATTTTTTTGTTTTTCTAAACGGGCGGACTAAGCCCGCCAGGCCTGCTACCCGCCTGCAGACGGGGCGGGCCTTCATTTTTTCAGGCCCGCCAGTTGCGGGCTTTGGGGGATACGGGCCGGCTCGGCCTCCGGCACGTTTTGATAGCTCTACCCCTAATCTTAAATAGAAATTGTAAAATTAAATAAAATAATATAACTAATTAAGGGTATAATAAATATTTTACTTTATTTATTAATATGTGTAAATTTCTTAAACGACTATTTAGGAACAGATGGAGTTATCTTATTTATATATTTATTGACTTCCAAATATTCGTCTAACTCCGACTAAATTCAAATTGAATCAATATGAACTCATTCTCAGTAGTGTGTCGCTCTCTGACGGTCCGAGGAATACTTTTGTCAATAGTTTCTCGAAATGACTGGGAATTAATTACAAAACTAGGCACTTTAACATGTGTGAATTACAAAAATAGGCACTGTGTGTTTTTTATTACAAAAGTAGGCATAGTTTAATTTTATTTTCTTCTTTTGAATTAATTTTATTACATGTACATAATAATTGAAAGGTAGGCATTTTTATTTTCTTTTCTTTCCATAATTAATTTATAATCTAATTAAACACGAATTAGAAATTAAACATTAGCTCTGCACAAATAAAAAATAGTGAATTTTTAATATTATATCGTATAATGGATTTGTTAATTTCATTTTAAGGAAATCATTTTTGCAAATTACAAAACGCTTCAAAAATCAAAATCGATCTGGTAGATAAGTAGATCTAACTCAGTCAACATTAAAATTGAAATCGAAACCATTAATTATAACATATATTAATAAAATTAATTATTTAATATATGAATTTATAAGCTGAATTGGTCAGAAATAAGATGTACCAAAACTTATTTTGAATCGATTTTTGGATTTTGCTCCGAAACCGAGAAAACTTATCGGAATATAAAAAAAAAGGTAAGACCTATTTAACGAAATTCCACATAATTTATTAGGGTATTCAAACAGTAAAAACTGAACCGAACCGATCCAACATTCGGCTAACCAAAAATTTTAGGTTGAAATTTTTTAAATTGAATATCAAACTATCCTTTTCTGTTCAGTTTGGTTTTTTCGGTCTGATCAATAAATATTTGATATTCTTTGTATGGTTATAGTTATATAACAATATATATTTAATACCAAAAAATGACTTTACATATTTGTCATGTGTTCTTGAGAGAAAGTGCGAGATATAAGTAGTTTCAGCGTGTAAATCTTTCAAGCATAGTGAACAGTTTCAAAGTGTCCGTGGACGTAGGATCTGCAAAGATAAAAACCACGTACATCCTGTGTTCTTTCGTTTACGTCCCATATTACGTCCCTTATAAACAAGCCACCTTCCCACACTCTAAAACTTTGTGATAATCGATTCTACCGCTATATAAACCATAAATTTCTTTGATTGGGATAGTCCCACATCACATTCTTTATTTATTACTCTATTGTTTATTATTGGAGAAGTTTGATTTGTAAAATTATTTGAATGAAGACCGCATCGTATACTTGTTGGTTGTATTGTATTAACTAAAGTTCTACCTTGCCACATGGCTGTTTTTTTAATTTGTGTGCTCCGTTCTTATTAAATATGGAGGATATAAATACAGTTTTAATATTTACTGTGTATTTTTTGGAAAAATTTTGTGATTAAGCCGTAAAATAGCCTTAAAATCCACATAGAAGACATTGGACCATAAAAGTTTTGTGGCCGTGTGCAACGGGTAGGATGCACATGCCCAAATCCAGCCCTGCCTTAGGTTGAAGATTTCGAAAAGTAAAAATATTTAAAATCTCTAGATTTCAATATAAATCTCTAATCATAGGCGAACTACGGTAACCATGGTTTCAGTCCAACTTAGAAATTTATAAAAAAAAAAATTGTGATTTGAAAAAACAATTACAGCTCGAATACTATAAAAAGAAAAAACAACGATACTCGCTCAAATTTAGCAGCTAACGGGAATGTTATAAAATATTTCAAAATCTTCTTTTTCATTTGTATAATACATCACCCAGAATTATATATGAACAACATCTTTGAAAAGGCGCAATTTTAACACAATGATCTAAGACCAAATCTTACGATTTTTTTTTAAAAAAACATTATTCATATAAACTATTCGACAAGTTTATAAGTAGAACTCCAACCCTTATTTAATTTAATAAACAATATAAATTAAATCATAAAACCCAAACTAAAGGTTTAATTCTTGTGAACCGCCAGTTATAACCGGCAATTTAAGGTTAGAAAATTTGATAACCATAACCGAATCGAATTAAATAAAGGTTCGGTAACGATTTAAACCGTAACCGTTGAGCGCCGATTCAGTTACTGTTCGGTTACCGTTTGAAGGCGTCTAGCTATGGATTTATGCTGCCTATAGAGGTGTCAAACGGGCCCGTGGCCCTTGGCGGGCTGTAAATATTTAGGCCCGCCAGGGAGCGGGCCTGAGCTTGCAAAAAATAAAATAATTATATCTATATTGAATAATAAGATTTATAAATAAACTATATTGATTTTTTTTTTATGATTTTTGAGCTATTAATAACATATATAAATTATTATTAAGAAACGACTAATTTAGATATATTTTTCAAGATGAATTTTTCATTTTTTCTTTTTTTTTATTCGTTTTTCTATTTATTATTTCTTCAAATTTTTATATTTTTAAAAAAATGGGCTGGCGAAGCCCGCCAGGTGCCAGGGCCTCCTGCAGGCGGGGCGTGGTGGGCCTTCATTTTCCTGGCTCGCCGTAGGCGTTGCCGGTTCAACCTCGGACGAGCTGCGCGGCCAAAGCCCCGGCAACAAAGCACCGACGGAGCGGACGGGGTGAGGGTGACGCGAAGATGGAGATTAAGGTTGAGAAGGGTTTGAACGCTGCGATTTATTTTGCGAAGTGGGAACTGACCGATTGATTGAAGAAGAGGATTTTATTAGGGTTTTACCGACTACAATAGTAGTCGCTAGAATAAAACATGTAGTCGGCGAACATTTTCGAAAAATTTTTGTGATCGCGTTGAAATTTTCATATACCAACTACATTGTAAGGCACATCGACTAAATTTGTGGTCGTCAATGGCGACTACGAAGTATTAGTCGCCATTCAATTTTTGTAGTCGGTAGACTACAATTTGTGTAGTCGGTAATTGTAGTCGCCAAACAGGTTTTTTTGTAGTGCTTTTTCACACACTCTATACGTGTGCTTAAAATATAAATATATTTAATATTAGTTTAAATTTTGAGATTTGCAATTTTTATTGTTTAAAATGAAATACAATTTTTAAATATAAAAGAGAAGAATAATGTGTAAGGAGATAAGTGTCCGTAATACATAAAAAATAGAAGTGTTATGAAATAAAGGGCTAAATTGCAAACCATCGTGATTAGAGCTTACCTATGAAAAGTGAAATCGACGATTGCTCTTGCGGGTAGCATTCGAGCACCTTTCAATACCCCGTTCAGCCCTTCTGAAATATTAGTCGTCATCACACCGCATCGATATCCGCCGTCGTGTGCGAGCGTCCACTGTTGGACTTCTACTTTTTCTAACCAAGGCTTCGCTTGTTCATTAATTTGCGCAATCTGAGCCATAATGCGATCGAATTTGTCCAATGTTGGCGCAGTACCGGCTCTATGACATAGATCCTTCAATTGTTGATCCTTGAATTTTTTGTAGAAGTTTGACTTTACATGACGAAGACAGAAGCGATGCACTCCATTTGGTGGACGAAAGAAATCAGTGCCTTCTACTGCTCCCAAGAGACCTGTACAAACCATATACGCCAGAAAGAGTCACTTATCTGACAAAAATACCGAGTAAATTAAATTAATAAGATTAAATACCTTTGTGACGATCCGAAATAAGGCAAACCGATTGGTTCTCTAGAACACATGTGTTCAAATGATCTAAGGAACCATGTCCATGAGTGTGTACTTTCGTTCGTGACAATGGCAAACGCTAGGGGAAAGACGTTTTGGTTGGCGTCCAGGGACGTAGCTGCGGCGCCCCTAACTCCTACCGCCCATTCTTACTACTATTTTATGTGATTGCATGTGATATAAATGAAATCTATATACGAAAATGCGTACAAAATTTTTCCTTTTATATAAAGGAATTTCTTCTGTACAGTACAAAATATTCCTAGGACATATATACATAGGTGAGTGCGCATGCGTGTGCAAAATAACCTATCGGCCCGCCACTTAGGTCGCATCCATGTACACACTGCCACCTCAAAAGTCCTCCGGAAGCTTCAAAACTAGGCCTTGCCTTCGTAAAATCACGTACCGTGATCCCGCGAACCTACAACACATAAATACGTGGAATGAGCTTATAAAGCTCAGTAAGTGAAAGTCATGCATGCTGTGCACGTGTCCTAAATTCGCAAAGGCATCCGCGCCAATGCTTCCTAGACCTCATATTTTTCCTTGTCTTGTCTTGTCATATAGGGCCCTCGGCTATCTTGCTATGTACCATCATGGAGCTCGAATCCACTAGGGATAAATAAATATAAGTGGCAATACCCACTCAAGGGAGGCTAACCCTAGGGCGCCTTTTCTGTCCCAAGGTGGTTTCATACGCCAAGCGGACGTTTACACTGGTAGCCTAATCTGAGGTAGTCGACACCAGAGGTACCCTCGGTGTCGCTTACTCCCTCAGCTCGCACCCTCCAGGTTTCACGACCCGCCATGAGGGCATAGCCCTAAAATCATGTCTTGCCTTGTACATGTCATGTCATAACGGTAGCGCCATACGACGTCACCATGGTAGCATAGAAGAGCCGTGACTCAGCTGTGAGTCGACATCAGACGCCCATATCGGCGAATCTTTATCGCTCTCAGGCGATCGTATATTATGCACGCTATTATATCATGCCTTTCGTTCTAACGTGCGTGCACATGCTCATGTCATGAATATGCATGTCATGCCATAATATCGTGTAATTAAATCATGCGTGTCATATAACGCAAATAATTCACGTAGGAAGTCACATAAAATCATAGAACACATAACATAAAATTTTCATGCCCATATAGTTATGTGTTGTAAATGGGACTTCCACTTACCTGGTATCCTTAGCTTATTTAATTTTATCGTACGGTAGGTCGCTAACCTTCGAACCCTAATTATACAAACATATAAAATTAGGGTTTGTTAGTCTAATTATTATTACAAAATTGGCTAAATTCGGAAACCCTAGTTTCGACTATTATGGGTTTTGAAATAGATCTCGATATTTACATAATAGAAATCTCGATATGAGCCTTAACAGAAAATGAAATTCAACACTTAAATATTATACAACTGTCTCGACATTTTGGAAAATTTTATTTCGATATCTACATTAAGCTCAAAGATCTCGACATTATTATCTATATGTGATTTCGAGAACTCACTTGTATATTAGGTCTCGATATTTCACTGTGTAAGAACTCGACATTTGGACATTACACAAAAAGATTTCGATATTTGCACTTTACTCAAGGATGTCGACATCAACTACATTCCTCAAGTTTGGGTTAAATGTCGAGAGATATATGTCACGAATAATAACAAAAATCTCGAGAGAAGTCATACAATGATATCGATATTTTAGATTAACTAATCACCTAACTTCGACATATGATTGAGCTTCATCTCTCGAGATTATATCTCGAGTTTGATCATGATATAAATTAAACCTCAGCTCTCATATCAATGTCGATATATTATACACCACATACATCTCGACATGTTGGAATTAGCTTTCGATATTTTAATAGAAATTTCGAGATGAATTACTAAATATTTGTCGAGATTTTCTACAAGATGTCGAGCTACATGTCTCGACATTTCCAAGCAACATTTCGACATTTTTAATCCTTTCAGACCCGATTTCATTCTCTTGCAGCTAACAAGGTTCGACTTCATCTTACAAGACTTAATACAGTTCGAAATATATCAACTGTGAATTATTTTGCCCAATAACTAAACTTTCGATCAAACCTAGTATTTCAAGAACCGTATCATATACCACATGGGTTTCAAACCTGCGATTTAAAGATCATCTAAACTCCTTAACTAAAGAACTGTTCCTACTAAATTCCACTCTCCAAGACGTAATGCTAATATTTAATATGCTAACATAAATTCAAAAATATAATTAGGATTAGAGATCTCATACCAGTCTCCCGTTCCTCTTCTGTAGGGCTTTCGAGGGTTTCATATGCTGTGTTGATGAATTGAAGTTATATATTTAGTCTTAAGTTAACGTGTACAAGTATATAAGTGACATCGATGCTTAGTGTATTTCTTTCTAGTTAAGTAATTGATACTTATCTTGTTGCTCGAAATTTCCTAGTATTTCTTGATTTCGATTTATAGTAATTATGCGAGCAACTCTAAAGATTTCAAAGCTCTATTTATTTTGTGGCTTTCATAATTTCGGGCTTAAACAACTTCAAACTCCTTAAGATTTCGAGTTTTAAATATTTCAGACCCTAGAATTTTGAGATTGTTGGAAATTAATAACTCGACATTTGAGTGTTCGATATCTTCTTTGTTTCTAACTGGTTATTAAGTTCCGAACTTATTTCTACAATTTATACTCCCGAAAACTTGGTATCAAATACTTAATACATTACATTAAATATTCTAAGTTGGCATGTTATGAACTAACAAAACCCTAATATTAATAACTACCCAAATTTTAATAAATTCCTCTACTTGGTTAGTAACCCTAATAGCACCCAATTTAAAATCATGTTAACATATAAAACCATAAAACATATTCCATGCAGTCACGTAGGTCACATATTATGTATGCATATTTATTGGCCGGCTTACTTACGGGACTCGGGTATTACATCCTCCCCCCCTTAAAAGGGATTTCGCCCCCGAAATCAGGTAGGGAGAAATAACTCAGGGTAGTGGTTTCTCATGTCGTCCTCCCGTTCCCACGTCGCTTCTTCTGTGGACTGATTCTGCCATAACACCTTGACTAGCGGAATTTCTTTATTCCGTAGTCGTTTCATATCGTACATAAGGATTTCTACTGGTTTCTCCTCGTAGCTCAAATCTGGCTTGAGTTGTTGCTGAAGATTCTCGGTGTTCAACACATGGCTGGGGTCTGCGACGTATTTTCGTAACGTCGATACATGAAAGACATCATGTACTTGAGCTAGCGAATTCGGTAATTCCAACTGATATGCAACTTCGCCAACTTTTCGGACGATTCGGAACGGTCCGATATATCTCGGGCTTAGTTTACCTTTCTTTCCAAACCGTTTTACGCCTTTCATCGGGGACACTTTTAGGAACACATAATCCCCTGGTTCAAATTCCAGTGGTCTACGCCTTTGGTCTGCGTAGCTTTTCTGTCTGCTTTGAGCTGTTTTCATCCGTTCCCGTACCTTTGATATTGCTTCCGTCATTTCTTGCACTAGATCAGGGCCTAGTATCGCCCGTTCTCCAACTTCATCCCAGTGAATTGGAGATCTGCATTTGCGTCCGTATAACGCTTCATATGGAGCCATTCCGATTGTTGCATGAAAGCTGTTGTTGTATGAGAATTCAATTAACGGAAGGTATCGACTCCAATTTCCTTTAAAATCGAGCACACAGGCTCGTAGCATATCTTCCAACGTCTGAATTGTTCGTTCAGACTGCCCGTCTGTTTGAGGATGGTAGGCAGTACTGAATGATAGCTTGGTTCCCATGGCCTTTTGCAAACTCATCCAGAACTTGGATAAGAATCTCGAGTCACGATCGGAAACGATCGAAATTGGAACTCCGTGCAGCCGTACTATTTCTTGAATGTATAGTTCCGCGTATCGTTCCATTGAGAATGTTGAACTGATAGGCAGGAAGTGAGCGGACTTAGTCAATCGATCAACGATGACCCATATAGCGTCGTGGCCTTTTACAGTCTTAGGCAAGCCAACAACGAAGTCCATGGTAATGTGGTCCCACTTCCATTCAGGTACTGGCAGGGACTGCAAGGTTCCTGCCGGTCGTTGATGCTCTGCCTTGATTTGCTGACACGTTAAGCATTGGCTCACAAAAGTTGCGATTTCTCTTTTCATTCCTGGCCACCAGTAGTTGGCTCGTAGATCTCTGTACATCTTCGTTGCTCCTGGGTGAATAGAATAGACAGTGGTATGAGCTTCCATCATGACAGTCTTGCGAAGTTCGGGGTCGTTAGGAACATATAAACGTCTTTTGTAATATAAGCTCCCGTCGTCTCGTAGGGTGAAGTCTGAAGATCTTTGCTCCGTGGAAGTTTCTTTGATTTTCAAGTATAATTCATCATTCTCCTGGGCTTTCGTAATTTGTTCCATCAGTGTAGGTCGAAGTGTTAACGCCGCTAATCTCGCTTCGATTTCGCCCATTGGTATCACTTCTACTTCGAGTTTCTGTAACTCCGTATTCACAGTCTTGCGGCTTAGTGCATCAGCTACCACGTTCGCCTTTCCTGGGTGATAACTGATTACACAGTCGTAATCCTTAACCAATTCAAGCCATCGCCGTTGTCGCATGTTCAACTCCTTCTGGGTGAAGAAGTATTTCAGACTCTTGTGGTCTGTGAAAATTTCGCATCGCTCGCCGTATAAGTAGTGCCTCCAGATCTTGAGAGCAAAGACTACAGCGGCAAGCTCTAGGTCGTGAGTCGGATAGTTCTTCTCATAATCCTTGAGTTGTCGCGAGGCATATGCTACGACATTTCCATTCTGCATCAGAACACACCCTAGGCCATTCTTAGATGCATCGCTATAGACAGAAAATCCTCCAGTGCCTGTGGGAATAGTTAGCACTGGAGCCGTAGTGAGTCGTCGCTTAAGTTCCTGGAAACTCTGCTCGCAAGCGTCGTCCCATTTAAATGGAGTATTTTTCTTCGTTAGCTTCGTCAGGGTTGATGCAATTTTGGAGAAATCTTTAATAAACTTCCGATAATACCCAGCTAGTCCGAGAAAACTTCGTATTTCTGTGACATTCGTCGGTTGAGGCCAGTTATTAATAGCCTCGATCTTGCTGGGATCAACAGAAATTCCATCTCCCGAGATAACGTGTCCAAGAAATGCGACTTGATTGAGCCAGAATTCGCATTTCTTGAATTTCGCATACAACTGCTTTTCTCGTAATATTCCTAGCACGATCTTCAGGTGTTGTTCATGTTCCTCTTTGGTCTTCGAGTAGATGAGAATGTCATCGATGAATACGATGACACATTTATCGAGGAACGACTTGAATACCCGATTCATCAGGTCCATGAATGCTGCTGGCGCATTAGTCAGCCCAAAAGGCATGACTAGGAATTCGTAGTGCCCATAACGGGTACTAAAAGCAGTCTTCGGAATATCCTCTTCTCGAATCTTCAATTGGTGATACCCCGATCTTAAGTCGATCTTCGAAAAGACGGTTGCGCCTTGTAGTTGGTCGAATAAGTCATCAATTCGAGGGAGGGGGTATTTGTTCTTAATTGTAATTTTGTTCAGCTCCCTATAATCGATGCATAGCCGCATCGACCCATCCTTCTTCTTAACGAATAAAACTGGGGCTCCCCATGGTGAGAAGCTCGGCTGAATGAACCCTTTTTGCAATAGTTCATCCAGTTGCTCCCTCAATTCCTTCAACTCTGCTGGAGCGAGTCGGTACGGTGCCTTAGAAATCGGTGCAGCTCCTGGCATTAGGTCAATCGTGAACTGAATTTCACGATCCGGCGGAAGTCCGGGTAAATCTTCAGGAAACACATCGGGATAGTCTTGTACTACTGGAACTTCTTCCAACTTCGGAGATGCACGTTCCTCGGATGATATCGCGAATATCAGAAAAGCTTCGCATCCTGTCTTGAGCAAACGATGGGCCTTCATTGCTGAAATCTTGGGAATCTTATTACTCTTTTTAGTTCCCGTGAACGTGAACGGTTCGCTGTCTTCTAGGTTAAAGGTTACTTGTTTACGGTTACAGTCTATAACTGCTCCGTATTTCGATAGCCAGTCCATTCCAAGGATTACTTCATAATCGTTCATTGGAATGACTATCAGGTCAACGGGTAAAGTCCTATTGTTCACTAGCACGGGGCTATCTCGTAAGATCTGGTTGGTTCTTGTAGAGGTTCCGTGAGGAATGGTAACGTTGTATTCATAGTTAACTAGGTTAGGTGTAACCCCGAGTCTCGCCACGTAATTAGTAGATGCAAATGAATGCGTGGCTCCTGAATCAACTAATATGCATGTCGGGGTTGAATGGATAAGGAGAGTACCTGCCACCACAGACGGATTGTTCTCCGCCTCTTCAGATGTCAGCGTGTAAACCCTAGCAGGTACCGTAGGTGGCCTAGTTTGAGCAGGGGCTTGACTTCCAGAGGCCACTTCCGGGCATGCCTTGGAAAAGTGGCCTGTCTTGCCACATTTATAACAAGTTGCGTTCTGAGAATAGCACACACCTAGATGTCGTCGTGTGCACCGGGGACATGGGGGTATGCTCATTGGTGGTCTTCCCTGATTAGGACTGAATGGTTGATTATGACTGAATGGTTGTGGAGGTCCGAGTCGATTCGGGAAGTTAGGTCTGACATTCCTAGGGTTAAAGGGCTTCTTGGGTTGCCTCCATTCCATTTCGACCCTTGAATAAACTTCCTCTTTGCTTCATGCGCGCGCATAATTCGGAGTTCGGCTTGCTCCGCCATCAACGCGCGTTCAGCCACCTGAGCATAGGTAGCTCCTTGGGATCCGGCCATATTCACATCTCTGTATAGCTCAGGTTTCAGGCCTTCCAGGAAACGTTCCACTTTCAATGCATCTGTGCTCACCATGTGAGCTGCAAATCGAGATAGTTGCTCAAACTTTCTGATATATTCTGCCACGGTCATCGGGCCCTGTCGTAGGTTGATGAATTCATTCATCCTTTGGGCTCGTACCGGGGCGGTGAAATATTTACTCCTGAAGAGTTCCTTGAATCGGTCCCATGTCATCGTAATAGGATCTTCGAAGGCGAGAATAGTATCCCACCAATGGCCCGCACTTCCTCTCAGCAGGAAGGCAGCACATAAGACCTTTTCTTCTTCGGGAATGCGGCTGTATTGAAACATACTTTCCAAAGTTCGAAGCCAATCTTCCGCCGCTGTAGGGTCAATGGCATCTTCAAACGTTGGGGGATTGAGTTTACGAAATCGCTCCCCAACAATTTCGACTCTTTCCGCCTGAGAGAGATTATTACTAGATTGTCCGCCCGCATTTCGCTGTTGCATCATTTCTTGGATTTGTGCGGATTGCTGGCGAACAAGTTCGGTGAGTTGAAGAATCGCTGTATCGCGATTATCGGTTGATGTTTCGGGCTCTTTACCTTTGCTAACACTTCCGCTGCCCTCACTTCTTGTTCTACCCATTCTTATCCTGATACCCTAATAGTCCCTATGGCCAATAAATTACGCACGTACAACATTCATAGAAACATAAAACTTACTAGCAAGGCCGCTTCCGTGCTTTTGAGTGTGTGTACATGGACAGTCTACAGAACTTGTAACCGAAAGCTCTGATACCACCTGCGGCGCCCCTAACTCCTACCGCCCATTCTTACTACTATTTTATGTGATTGCATGTGATATAAATGAAATCTATATACGAAAATGCGTACAAAATTTTTCCTTTTATATAAAGGAATTTCTTCTGTACAGTACAAAATATTCCTAGGACATATATACATAGGTGAGTGCGCATGCGTGTGCAAAATAACCTATCGGCCCGCCACTTAGGTCGCATCCATGTACACACTGCCACCTCAAAAGTCCTCCGGAAGCTTCAAAACTAGGCCTTGCCTTCGTAAAATCACGTACCGTGATCCCGCGAACCTACAACACATAAATACGTGGAATGAGCTTATAAAGCTCAGTAAGTGAAAGTCATGCATGCTGTGCACGTGTCCTAAATTCGCAAAGGCATCCGCGCCAATGCTTCCTAGACCTCATATTTTTCCTTGTCTTGTCTTGTCATATAGGGCCCTCGGCTATCTTGCTATGTACCATCATGGAGCTCGAATCCACTAGGGATAAATAAATATAAGTGGCAATACCCACTCAAGGGAGGCTAACCCTAGGGCGCCTTTTCTGTCCCAAGGTGGTTTCATACGCCAAGCGGACGTTTACACTGGTAGCCTAATCTGAGGTAGTCGACACCAGAGGTACCCTCGGTGTCGCTTACTCCCTCAGCTCGCACCCTCCAGGTTTCACGACCCGCCATGAGGGCATAGCCCTAAAATCATGTCTTGCCTTGTACATGTCATGTCATAACGGTAGCGCCATACGACGTCACCATGGTAGCATAGAAGAGCCGTGACTCAGCTGTGAGTCGACATCAGACGCCCATATCGGCGAATCTTTATCGCTCTCAGGCGATCGTATATTATGCACGCTATTATATCATGCCTTTCGTTCTAACGTGCGTGCACATGCTCATGTCATGAATATGCATGTCATGCCATAATATCGTGTAATTAAATCATGCGTGTCATATAACGCAAATAATTCACGTAGGAAGTCACATAAAATCATAGAACACATAACATAAAATTTTCATGCCCATATAGTTATGTGTTGTAAATGGGACTTCCACTTACCTGGTATCCTTAGCTTATTTAATTTTATCGTACGGTAGGTCGCTAACCTTCGAACCCTAATTATACAAACATATAAAATTAGGGTTTGTTAGTCTAATTATTATTACAAAATTGGCTAAATTCGGAAACCCTAGTTTCGACTATTATGGGTTTTGAAATAGATCTCGATATTTACATAATAGAAATCTCGATATGAGCCTTAACAGAAAATGAAATTCAACACTTAAATATTATACAACTGTCTCGACATTTTGGAAAATTTTATTTCGATATCTACATTAAGCTCAAAGATCTCGACATTATTATCTATATGTGATTTCGAGAACTCACTTGTATATTAGGTCTCGATATTTCACTGTGTAAGAACTCGACATTTGGACATTACACAAAAAGATTTCGATATTTGCACTTTACTCAAGGATGTCGACATCAACTACATTCCTCAAGTTTGGGTTAAATGTCGAGAGATATATGTCACGAATAATAACAAAAATCTCGAGAGAAGTCATACAATGATATCGATATTTTAGATTAACTAATCACCTAACTTCGACATATGATTGAGCTTCATCTCTCGAGATTATATCTCGAGTTTGATCATGATATAAATTAAACCTCAGCTCTCATATCAATGTCGATATATTATACACCACATACATCTCGACATGTTGGAATTAGCTTTCGATATTTTAATAGAAATTTCGAGATGAATTACTAAATATTTGTCGAGATTTTCTACAAGATGTCGAGCTACATGTCTCGACATTTCCAAGCAACATTTCGACATTTTTAATCCTTTCAGACCCGATTTCATTCTCTTGCAGCTAACAAGGTTCGACTTCATCTTACAAGACTTAATACAGTTCGAAATATATCAACTGTGAATTATTTTGCCCAATAACTAAACTTTCGATCAAACCTAGTATTTCAAGAACCGTATCATATACCACATGGGTTTCAAACCTGCGATTTAAAGATCATCTAAACTCCTTAACTAAAGAACTGTTCCTACTAAATTCCACTCTCCAAGACGTAATGCTAATATTTAATATGCTAACATAAATTCAAAAATATAATTAGGATTAGAGATCTCATACCAGTCTCCCGTTCCTCTTCTGTAGGGCTTTCGAGGGTTTCATATGCTGTGTTGATGAATTGAAGTTATATATTTAGTCTTAAGTTAACGTGTACAAGTATATAAGTGACATCGATGCTTAGTGTATTTCTTTCTAGTTAAGTAATTGATACTTATCTTGTTGCTCGAAATTTCCTAGTATTTCTTGATTTCGATTTATAGTAATTATGCGAGCAACTCTAAAGATTTCAAAGCTCTATTTATTTTGTGGCTTTCATAATTTCGGGCTTAAACAACTTCAAACTCCTTAAGATTTCGAGTTTTAAATATTTCAGACCCTAGAATTTTGAGATTGTTGGAAATTAATAACTCGACATTTGAGTGTTCGATATCTTCTTTGTTTCTAACTGGTTATTAAGTTCCGAACTTATTTCTACAATTTATACTCCCGAAAACTTGGTATCAAATACTTAATACATTACATTAAATATTCTAAGTTGGCATGTTATGAACTAACAAAACCCTAATATTAATAACTACCCAAATTTTAATAAATTCCTCTACTTGGTTAGTAACCCTAATAGCACCCAATTTAAAATCATGTTAACATATAAAACCATAAAACATATTCCATGCAGTCACGTAGGTCACATATTATGTATGCATATTTATTGGCCGGCTTACTTACGGGACTCGGGTATTACAGTAGCAATCAACAATTTGTGTCTATATTTGGAGTATAAATACGTACCATCGACACAAACAACCTTGCGACAATGTTTGAAGCCATCGATGCTCGGTTTGAAGACCCAAAAGACATACCCGAGTACGAAATGTCCAGGTCTCCCCGTCTCCCGATGGAGCCACCTTACGATTGTCCCTGGATTGTAGTGTTGCAACGCCTTCATAAATGATGGGAGTTTGGTAACAGACTCCTCCCACGTACCGGAAGCATTTTCCATATCTCTTTTCAAACCATGCCAAGCTTGAATATATGAGATACCGTAGCCATATCTATCTTTCACGAGTTGTTGGACATTTTTGGGTAGGAACTGCGGATCGACTTTCACGGTTCCAACCAACATATCAGCAATAAAATTTTGAGAGATATTACGGTGTGTCGTCGACAGCTCAGTCATATAGCAAGTGTGTGGTCCTTCAAATTTGGTAACAGACCAGTAACCCTTCTTTGCCTTGAAGGATGCCCTAAGTCTCCACGGGCACTCCGTCGTGTGATTACATTGGACACTCCAACGTGTATTGCTGCTCTCGTTGACGTGATACTCGCGTCTAGCAACCCTGATTGAAAAATCATCGACGGCACGTTGTAAGTGTTTCTTACTTTGAAATATCATACCTCGACAAAACGTAGGGTTTTCTCTGTCGTAAAAGTCCCCGTAACCACCGTAGTCGTCTCCACCAGGAGGTGGCATTTGGTACGTTTGGAAAAATGGAACGGACTGAAACAGCGTTGGAGCAGCAGAGTCCAGCGGAGTGGTATCATCTGGAGCATCGTCGTCGTCGTCGTCGTCCTCGTTGGGATCGGGTAACTCAGCCAGTGGATCCTCATCGTCCGCTTCCGAATCACTAACATCAACGTCTTCCTCTGGTTCAGGCACGAAATCTTGCTCGGGTTCTGACACCGCCGGCATATTGAATGGTACATCAAGCGTGGGCATCTCCAGGGAAACATTGCTTAACCCTGCTGTAACTGAGCCAATGTTGGGAAAATCTGAATATGTATAACTCGAAGAACCAACTTCAAATTTCGATGAGGCTCTTCGTCAAATCAAAACTTGAATTTTCTATTATTTCAACGAAAACTTCAACACAATTGTTCTCCAAATCGGGATGGATGAAAAATTGTAAATCATTGTCGTTTGAGATTCGGAATAACTGATGAAAGAGGCGGGAATGTTGAAAGAGTTTCATTTTTGGCCTGGACAACTAGCGAAAAACGACTGCTATCAGCACCCGTAATTTCGAACAACAATGACATAAACTCAGAAAAATTGGTGTTGCGACGAATTCGCCTATACGCAATAGGACGGATACTATAACTGACGACAGAATCGGATGATTGAATTATTTCACCGCCAAAATATACTATGACTTGTATACGACTAGACACCATCTTTTTGTTATGTTTTAGGAATCGAAAGGGTTTTTTGCGTTACTGATATTAAAATCGAAGGGGTATATATATAGAGAAATAACTCGATCAATCAAACACGAGGTACTCCAACTCGCCCGTAACTCGTACAAAGTTAATACGAGTTACTTCCATTATATGCATGGGCATGAGGGTTTGTCGGCCACGCCCGTAACTCGTATAAATTTAATACGAGTTACTCCCATTATATGCATGCGCATGCAGCGCTGGTCGGCCACGCAAATAACTCGTACGCATTTTATACGAGTTAGTACCTCGTATTAACATAGTACGACTTAGTGTCAATTTTTTTTGCCACGTCAGGTCAGCGCGCCACAGCGTCGTAACTCGTAAGATATTTATACGAGATACTAACTCGTATGAACATGATACGAGTTAACTTGCCACGTCAGGTCAGCGGGCCACCTCGCGGTCTTAACTCGTAAAATGTTTATATGAATTACTAACTCGCATAATATATATACGAAGTTCGCTGTTTTATTAATGGTTTTATTAATAGGTTTATTCCGTTAATGCTTAATTTTTTTTTGGTTTATTTTATTAAAAATGCCCTATTTTTCCTCTCCTATTTCTTGCAAATAATACAAAGAAAATAAAATCCAACTCAAATCAAACAATGGCGAAAGGGTCACAGCAGCTCGCCTCTCTCTTCTTCTTCTTCATCGTCTCTCTCCTCTTACTACTCTCCACAGCCATCACCGCTCAACGACAAACCCACCACTTCGAAGGCTTCGACGGAGAAGAAGATGACGACGAATTTCCCCTCCGCGGCGAAGACGACAAAGGCTCCGCCGTCGCCGCCGCCAAACGAACCCCGCCGCCGCCCACCATCTCTCTCTCCTCCTCCGATCCAATCGCCGATTCAAACCCTAAATCAGACCCCGACCGCAAAATTACCGCCGCCGCCAAGCCTACGCTTCCGCCGTCGTCTTCTGCCTTCGATTTCTGGGACGAAGACGAATTCGAAGGCATCCCATTGCAGCACTCGCCGCCGACGAGCGCTGAATTTGACGTTCCCCAAGACGAATCCGACCCGAAACTCGACGAATCGCCGGAGACCGTCGCGATTGAAGTCGAAGTTGGGATTCTGAAGAAGCTGAGGAAATACTCCGTCGAGATCGCCTGCGTTTCGTTTCTGATAACGTTCGCAGTCAATTACTTCGCCGGAAAAAGGGAGAACGAGAACATAGCGTTGGCCTGGGCGAGCAAGTTCGCCGTGAAGGACTCAATCTTCGACAAGAACTTCAGCCTCTTGGGCGTGGGCGAGAGCGACGACTCGCCATTGCTGCTGAAAGAAGGTCAGACTGTATTCAAATTCTACGCCAGTGGAAGGAGGTACTGCTCGGGCATGGTGGCGACCATGGAGCTTAAAAGCAGGCAAGATTTGATATCTAGGCTGTACAATATGGTCGTTCCATGTAAGGATGAGATGACCTTGGAGGTTTACATGAATGATGACGCCATGGACCACGTCGTTTTTGCATTGGCGAGGAAGAAATTGGCCAAGACTATGCATAAAGAGGCTAGCGATTTGCAGAGGTTCGCAGGCTTGGTGGGAAGTGGGCCGAGTGGGAGAAAATGGGTGGCCGAGGAATTGATGGTTGTTGCTGAATCGAAGGAGATTGCTGCTGATTTGATCACTGATGCTGTTCTTGATCAGGTAAATAACACCATGGCTTTCTTTTGCAGTTTCTTTTGTCCTTCTTCTGAAGTGCTTTGTGTGTTGTTTTTGTTGGGATATGAGCTGTATATGATTAGCTTCTGAAGGAAAGCACGTAATCTTTCCAATTCGACCCGTCGATATATGTAATAGGTTTTCGGGGAAAAGGCGTTCGATAAGTACGGAAAGGGATTCATCTCAATGCATTTCTCTGATCAGCAAGTGGGTTCGAACAAGAAAGTGCTCGTGTTTAAGTTTGCCCTTCCAAATTCTAACCACATGGCTGACATGAGTCGATTGGTCGCACTCGTGCCTTATTACATCGACCTCATTGGGCGATACAAGCCAAGCCCACATGTAAGAAGCAGCAATCAATCATCGTACATTTTCTTGGTTTTCATTTTTTCTTCTTCTTTGTGATAACATACCAGGCTCGATCTAAGACGGAAGCAGCGAGGGCGAAAGTTGCGCAAGAGCTTCACAGAGAGCTCCAAAACGCCAGGCAAGAAGCTCTGCAGAGGAAGAAGGCAGAGCAGAGGAAGAAGATGGAAGAGTCTGAATCTAAGATGAGCGCTGACGCTCTATGCAAGAAAGAAGCTAAGGAACGAGCCCGTCAGATGAAGAAGGCCATGCCAAAGATAAAGATGTCTCGGGGCGGTTAGAACCTTAATTCTTCGTAAGTTTTGTACTGCCTGCATCGTTAGTTATCCGCATTTTTTACCCATGACGGAATCCACGGTTTTATGCACGTTAGACGTTTTCGCATAAGTTATCGCTGCTTAAATTATGGTTTTTGGATGTTAGAACGCTTGCTTGGCATGGCCTCCTTTATTGCTTGCAGAGAGCTGTGCTTAGACAGATTTCGTGGATTCTGTTAGGGTGTGTTTGGTTTAAGGTGGGTGAGTTTGGTATGCGGAATTCGGTGCGGAAAGGAAAAGAAAATGTATTATGGTACGACGCGTGAGGCGTAATGTATAACGATCCGATGCATATCATTTCATTTGCTTTTCTTTTCCGCGTTGGATTCCGCATACCACGCCTCACGTGTCGTACCATAATACGTTTTCTTTTCCTTTCCGCACCGAATTCCGCATACCAAACTCACCCTTAGTGAGGAAAGGAAAAGAAAAATCATTTTTTGCGTTGGTTGATTGGAGCAATAAATAAGGAGAAGAAAAGAAAATTATTAAGTTTAAATCAAAAACCATCAAAAATCACTTCTTTTAGCCAAATGGTGAGGAAAAGGAAGAAAGAAGATGGTTGAAATTATTCTCTTTAGTTTTCTTTTCTCGATCTAACTACAGTCTTACAAATTGTTTGGTTTGTGGAAAATTGCAAGGAGAATAATAGAAATAGAAAAGGAAAACTGGTTTTATTTTTTATTTGACTGAAGAAATAACGTACCCTTAGTGAGGAAAGGAAAAGAAAAATCGATTGTTGTTTGGTTGATTGGAGCAATAAATAAGAAGAAGAAAAGAAAATTTAATTTAAGATTAAATCAAAAACCATGAAAAAATAACTTCTTTTAACCAAATGGTGAGGATAAGGAAGCAAGAAGATGGTTGAAATTATTCTCTTTAGTTTTCCTTTCTCGATCTAACTACAGTCTTACAAGTTGTTTGGTTTGTGGAAAATTGCATGGAGAAGAATAGTAACAGAAAAAGAAAATTGGGTTTTATTTTTTATTTGATTGAAGAAATAACGGACCCTTAGTGAGGAAAGGAAAAGAAAAATCAATTTTTGCGTTTGGTTGATTGGAGCAATAAATAAGGAGAAGAAAAGAAAATTTAATTTAAGTTTAAATCAAAAAACATGAAAAAATCACTTCTTTCAACCAAATGGTGAGGCAAAAGAAAAAAGAAGATGGTTGAAATATTCTCTTTACTTTTCTTTTCTCGATCTAACTACAGTCTTACAAATTGTTTGGTTTGTGGAAAATTGCAAGAAGAAGAATAGAAACAGAAAAAGAAAACTGGGTTTTATTTTTTATTTGACTGAAGAAATAACGGACCCTTAGTGAGGAAAAGAAAAATCAATTTTTGCGTTTGGTTGATTGGAGCAATAAATAAGGAAAATAAAAGAAAATTTAATTTAAGTTTAAATCAAAAACCATGAAAAAATCACTTCTTTCAACCAAATGGTGAGGAAAAGGAAGAAAGAAGATGGTTGAAATTATTCTCTTTAGTTTTCTTTTCTCGATCTAACTACAGTCTTACAAATTGTTTGGTTTGTGGAAAATTGCAAGAAGAAGAATAGAAACAGAAAAAGAAAATTGGGTTTTATTTTTTATTTGACTGAAGAAATAACGGACCCTTAGTGAGGAAAGGAAAAGAAAAATCAATTTTTGCGTTTGGTTGATTGGAGCAATAAATAAGGAGAAGAAAAGAAAATTTAATTGAAGTTTAAATCAAAAACCATGAAAAAATCACTTCTTTTAACTAAATGGTGAGGAAAAGGAAGAAAGAAGATGGTTGAAATTATTCTCTTTAGTTTTCTTTTCTCGATCTAACTACAGTCTTACAAATTGTTTGGTTTATTTTTGCGTTTGGTTGATTGGAGCAATAAATAAGGAGAAGAAAAGAAAATTTAATTTAAGTTTAAATCAAAAACCATGAAAAAATCACTTCTTTTAACCAAATGGTGAGAAAAGGAAGAAAGAAGATGGTTGGAATTATTCTCTTTTGTTTTCTTTTCTCGATCTAACTACAGTCTTACAAATTGTTTGGTTTGTGGAAAATTGCAAGGAGAAGAATAGTAACAGAAAAAGAAAACTGGGTTTTATTTTTTATTTGACTGAAGAAATAACGGACCCTTAGTGAGCAGAGGAAAAGAAAAATCAATTTGTGTGTTTGGCTGATTGGAGCAATAAATAAGGAGAAGAAAAGAAAATTTAATTTAAGTTTAAATTAAAAACCATGAAAAAATCACTTCTTTTAACCAAATGGTGTAAGGAGAAGAAAAGAAAATTTAATTTAAGTTTAAATTAAAAACCATGAAAAAATCACTTCTTTTAACCAAATGGTGAGAAAAGGAAGAAAGAAGATGGTTGAAATTATTCTCTTTAGTTTTCTTTTCTCGATCTAACTACAGTCTTACAAATTGTTTGGTTTGTGGAAAATTGCAAGGAGAAGATTAGAAACAGAAAAAGAAACTGGGTTTTATTTTTTATTTGACTGAAGAAATAACGGACCCTTAGTGAGGAAAGGAAAAGAAAAATCAATTTTTGCGTTTGGTTGATTGGAGCAATAAATAAGGAGAAGAAAAGAAAATTTAATTTAAGTTTAGATAAAAAATCATGAAAAAATCACTTCTTTTAACCAAATGGTGATGAAAAGGAAGAAAGAAGATGGTTGAAATTATTCTCTTTAGTTTTCTTTTCTCGATCTAACTACAATCTTACAAATTGTTTGGTTTGTGGAAAATTGCAAGGAGAAGAATAGTAACAGAAAAAGAAAATTGGGTTTTATTTTTTATTTGACTGAAGAAATAATGGGGAAAAGAAAAGAAAAGACAAATTCTAGCTTGTGTTTATTCGCCAAATTAGCAAAAACTAATCTCCTCGCAAAATGTCGAGGAAAGCGAAAAAACGTTACTTAAAATTGTTTCTTTTCCATTTTCTTTTTTCCTACTAATTTCGACAGAGCTTGAAACAGCATAAAACCGCATAAGTATTTGAACGTTGGGATTAGCCTTAGGAAGTTTGGATTACATTATGAGGCCTTCCCTTTCGTGTAATGATGAATGTTTCTGTTCTTGAATATACATTATGAGGCCTTCTCTTTAGTGCTAAATAAATAATCGCAAATTTCATTTATCTTAACTCAACTCAAATATCTTTCTTCCCAAGGCTTCCACTGAGGATGGTAAAGAATTCTTCAACAGCCCTCACCCACCTATTTATTAAATTGTAAGAAACATTCGTTGTATTGTAACGACATAGATGAAAATTTTAATTTTGCTTAAATATAATCATAGGTCGACTTACCACAAACTGTCTGCCTTTAGGCCTTCGAAGAATGGCAAATGCCCTCCATGCTCGGTAGTAGCCAACACCACGTTCTTATTTAATCTGCAAATAGATATATTTATGATTATTACATTAATATTTATTACATATTATATTTGAAGTCTTGTAGTAATGAAATATACCTGCATTCATCCCATGGAATAGCTTCACTTGTACAAATGGGATCATCTAAGGAACTTATGCAAAGAAGAGGTATCGTTACTCTTCCAACGTAGTTATAACTTCCAACTTGCCTGTAATATGCATCCACTGTCTGAAGAGGGAAAAAAAATAAATAGGAAAAAATTGATGAGAAATTTAAAATAGTTTTTGAAGACTATAAAATTGAATTATTATCGTATAATTTACATCGCAATTAGCTAAAACTCGAGTAGCAGCGTCGTCGAAGTCCCGGCAAGAACGCGCCTGTTTCGAGAATGAGTTAATGATAAAATTATAATAAACTAAATTATAAAGGGTAATATTATAATTAACCACTTATCAACTTGACAGACCAAAGTTTTAGTAGTGTTTATACAAGTGTATAGATCAACTGATCGGTTTAAAGGTATTTTAATTTTTTTTTGAAAAAAAAGGAGGTTCTTATTCTTCACCTTTTCAACACCTTGCCAATTTGTTAGTCGAGAAAGAACATCCTTGTGCCTGGAATTATATAACAGAGAAAAAAAAAACTTCACTAGAATTAAAAAAAAAAAAAAAAAAAATTAAAAAAGAGAGAGATCAACTTACATGTTGGCATAATCTTTTGCTTCCTTCGTTATGGCTTTATCATAAAGTCTTTGCATAAATCTTCGTCTCAAGAACCTGTCACATAACTGAAAAAAAATAACTAAAAAACGAAACTCCGTGCATTATTTGTTTACTGTTACCCTCGGGGCTAACCGACCCCGTGGCAAAATACCCGACCCATCTCAACCGACCCAACTACCCTGCTAGGAGATGATCTCACCATGGATACGTGCCTCGGGATTATAGGATAAGGCCGAATCCATAGGAAGTAGGACATTGAAGCTCCCTCGGTTCTACATCCCGAGGACTCCTGGCCCTAGGGCGCTCCAACAGATCCCATCAAGAAAAAGAGAGAGCTCGGGCTCGGTCCCTCGGGCCAGTTGACCGAGGGCAGGGATACTTTCTTCGAAAAAGCAGACCCCAAACCAATGTAACTTCCCATAATCACATTAACCGAACGTGGGAGGGATAACCGTCTAAAAACCCGCCTGTCAAGAAGATGGGCCATCATGGGCGACGAGGGAGCTCAACCCCTGAAATTACGGAACGAGGGTCTCAACCGCTCTGGAAACTGCCCAAGGACAAAAGCCTATAAATACTGCTAAGGTACTCAAGAACAGGTATCGATTTCTTACGTATCCTACTGTTACTCTGCCAAATTGATTACTCACAAAACACACACTACACCCTTTCTATGCTACTTTACACCTGAAAAATGGAAATTACCCTCTTGACCTAGGCAAGAGGGCAAACGACCCCCCAACTTTATTCTGTTTTCGAGTGATTAGGTGACGCGTGCGGCGGAGTCTAGGCGGGAATAAGTCTGTTAGCCGTCCGACGTGGCAGATCTATTTTTCGGCGGTATCAACTTGGCGCCGTCTGTGGGAACGTTTAGGTTTCTCATTAATAGAAATTCAGTATGGTAGTTGTCGAGAATGATCATGTGCCGCCACCTGACGGTAACGGGCAGAACCCGGCAGATCCAGCCGTGATGTTCGCCACCATCATGCAAGAAATGCGAAGAATCGGGAATGACGTGGGAGTCTTGATGGCTGAAAGGAACCAGAGAGGGAATGGACTCGGGCAGAATGGAGGACGCAACGCCAGGCGTGAAGAAGGCCAACACGAGACAAATGGAGAGCGAGACGCTCAATCCGGCGCTGGAGAACGTAGCGATGGTAACCACACCCTGGCATCGATGCAGAGGAGAGCTCGAGCTGAGAGAAGAAGACGTGCCGATCAGCAACGCACTGATCAGCCACGCACTGACCAGCAACGCACTGACCAACAGCGCGCCGATCAACATGCAGCCGACTTGGAAAAAATGAGAGAGGAGATTCGCCAGCTTCAAAATCTCGCAAACCCGCCCGAAGTCCCAATCGTCCCTCGGGCTTCACCGTTTTCTCCCGAGGTGCTCGCGGCTCCACTGCCCGAACACTTCCGATCTTTTGAAATGAGGAAATATGACGGTTCCGGGCCACCTGAAGACCATTTAGCCGCTTTCGAAGGAAACGCGGCGTTATACCAACTTAGCGACCCCGTCAAATGCCGACTCTTCGTGACCACTCTGTCAGGAGGGGCCCAACAATGGTTTACTCTTTTGCCCCCAGGAGGAATTAGAAGTTTCCATGACCTAACCAGCCACTTTTTGAAGTACTTCTCAAGCAACAGAAGACGCCCCTCATCTGCAGTAAAGTTATTGAACATAAAACAAGCTGATCGGGAGAGCTTAAGAGACTATCTTCGGCGTTTTAATCAGGTGAAGATGGAGGTCCCCAACATAGCGCCCGAGTTGCTTATCGGGGCGTTTCACCACGGTTTAAGGGACGGGGATCTGTTCAGATCATTGGTGAAGAAATATCCTACCACAGTAGAAGAACTGATAGCTCGGGTTGAGAAATATGTTCGAGTAGAAGAATCACAAGCTCGGGAACCCGAGGAAAGAAAACGCAAGAGTCCCCCACGAGAGCGCCGAAAAAGCCCACCAAGAAACCAGGACCGAAGAGTGTTTCCCCGAAGGGAAGATCGCCCCTATCCGGTGCCTCCACTCCCACGGGGTGATTACTCGAAATTGCGCGTAAACAAAATACGAGCGCTGGAGATATGCGAGGAAAACGACTTTCTTCGCCGACCACCTTATATCGATGGTAACCCGAGGCGACCAATATCCGACACTTACTGTAACTACCATCACGAGTACGGACATACTACGGAGGAATGTTTTCAATTAAATCGAGAGCTAGAGAAGTTAATTGCAACCAACCCTGAGGCTCGAGCTAAGTTGGCAGGAGTTGAAGGGGGCTTCGGGTCCAAACCCCGATACCCTGGAATTGGAAACCGTCCTAACACGCGACAAGACCGTCCAAGGGAAGCTCGGAGGAGGACGCCAGAAAGGGAAGATAGACGAGGCCCGAGGCCTGGAGGAAATGATAATCAAAGGAATCAAGACAACAGGGAGGCAGGGCGACGGAGATCTCCAGAGAAACCTGCGCCGCGTCAGATCAATATCATATCAGGAGGACCAACGGGAGGAGACTCCAATCGGGCGAGGAAGGCAGGAGCCCGCCGTTTGGAAAATTTCGAAATCAAAGTAGGAAGCAAACGATCGGGCCCTACCATCAGTTTTGGTCCCGAAGACTTCCATGGAGGTGACGATTTCCATGAAGACGCCCTAGTTATTCGAGCAGAGGTAGCCAATCATGACGTTGGAAGAGTTTTCATTGACAATGGAAGTTCCGTCAACATCATTTACAAGAGGGCCCTTGATCAGATGGACATAGGAGCATACCCTATGGACAGAGTAGAAACAGCTCTATTCGGCTTCACGGGACATTGTGTCGAGGCAATGGGAATATTACATCTACCACTCTCCCTCGGGAGGGTGACATGAGGAAAACACGGATCACGCCATTCATGGTCATCAACGGGAAGAGCCCATACAACATCATCCTCGGGAGACCTGCCCTCACTTCCTTCATGGCTATTGCTTCGGCACTTCACCAGAAAGTAAAGTTCCCCGTGGGAGACAAAGTAGGGGAAGTTTTGGGAGATCGTAAGATGGCTAGGAAATGCTATGTGGAAGAAGTTCGGGTAGAGATCAAATCCTCTAAAACACGAAGAGAAGACTACCCGAGGGGCAGGGAAACGCTGTACGCCATAGGAACTGCTCAGAAAGAAGACAAGGAGGAAGAAATCGAAGAAGTGGTGATCAATCCGCCCGAAGGGGTAGTAAAAGTCGCCAAAGATCTTCCTCTAGACCTGAAGGAGGGCTTAATCAGATTACTAAAAAGGAACAAGGACGCGTTCGCGTGGACCTCTAAGGATATGATAGGCATCGACCGAGGAATCATCGAGCATAAATTGAATCTGTCTTTCAGAAAAGGAGGCATCTCAGCGCTGAGATGAATGCTGAGGCACGACGACAGGTGGAAGAGTTGTTGGAAGCAGGCCACATTCGGGAGGTTCAATTCCCCACTTGGCTCTCGAACGTGGTCTTGGTTCCAAAGTCCTCGGGGAAATGGCGCATGTGCGTAGACTTCCGAAACCTAAATGAAGCATGCCCGAAGGACTGTTATCCCTTACCCAGGATCGATCAGTTGGTTGATTCCACCTCAGAACATGAGCTACTCTGCTTTCTCGACGCTTTTCAAGGATATAACCAGATCCTACTTGCCAAGGAAGACCAAGAAAAGACAAGCTTCATAACCGCCGGAGGGACCTACTGTTATACAGTTATGCCCTTCGGGCTAAAGAATGCCGGTGCCACATACCAGAGGTTGATGGACAAGGTTTTCAAGGATCAGATCGGAAGGAACGTGGAAGTCTATGTCGACGACATCCTAATCAAGTCCCGAGAAAGAAGTTGCTTCCTGGCCGATGTTCAAGAAACACTCTCGACCGCCCGAGGATACAACTTGAAGATGAACCCTAGCAAGTGCACCTTTGGAGTTAGTTCAGGAAAGTTCTTAGGATACATGGTGACGAGGCGAGGAATTGAAGCTAATCCCGACAAAGTCAAGGCCTTGTTGGATATGACATCTCCCCGAAGTCTAAATGAGGTGCAGAGGTTGACGGGGAGGATCACCGCTCTTTCGCGATTCATCTCCCGATCCGCGGACCGTAGCTTACCCTTCTTCAAAGTGTTGCGCAAAGTCCAAAACTTCGAATGGACACCCGAGTGCGAGAGAGCCTTCCAGGACTTGAAAGGATATTTGACAAAGTTGCCCGTGCTTAACAAGCCGTCACCCGGGGAGGAGTTGATAGTCTACCTGGCAGCATCGCCTCGGGCCATAAGTTCCGTAATGGTTCGAGAAGAGGAAGGAGTACAGAAACCAATCTATTTCGTCAGCCACATCTTGAAAGGCCCCGAGACAAGGTACACAAATTCCGAAAAACTTCTGTTGGCCCTTCTTATCACTGCCAGGAAACTACGACCATACTTCTTATCACACCCGATTGTGGTGCTGACCAATCAACCCATCGGGAAGATCGCCACACGGCCAGACGTCTCGGGAAGGGTAGTCAAGTGGTCGACGGAATTAGGAGAGTACGATATTCACTTCAAACCTCGGGCTGCGATCAAAGCACAGGCGTTGGCAGATTTTATGGTGGAAATAATCGGCGATGGTCCTGAAGAGGTATGGAAGATGTTCGTGGATGGTTCTTCCTGCAGTTCAGGGAATGGAGTCGGGATACTTCTCATATCACCCTGGGGAGAAGAGACCAATCTGGCTATTAGGCTCGACCACAAGGCATCAAACAATGAGACAGAATATGAGGCGCTGCTTGCTGGACTTCGAGCGGCACGGAGAATGGGGATCACCCGATTACTGGTGCACTCGGACTCCCAACTCGTGGTTCAGCAACTAGAGGGGAACTTTGCCGTTAAGGGCCCAAATTTAGAAAAATATGTCAGGGCGTTCGAGGAAATTAAAGGAAGCTTTGAAGAACTTAGGATCGTCTTAATCACCCGAGCCCAGAATGAGAAGGCAGATCAGATAGCCAAGTGGGCAAGCGCCATTGGCCCACTTGAGGAAAAGGGAGAGGTCCTAACCATTTGGCAGATAGAAGACCAAAACGCGCTCGAACCCGACATTGCCCGAGAGGACTGGAGACACGAGATCTACCAATACCTGCGCCACGAGATCCTTCCCGAGGACAAAGCTCAAGCCCAAAAACTCATGCGAAAGATTCCAAGGTTCACCTTAATTGATACAACTCTGTTCAAACGGTCTTTCGCGGGACCCCTCCTACGATGCATATCCAAGGAAGAAGGAGAATATGTCCTTCGGGAATACATGAGGGTATTTGTGGGAGCCACATTGGGGGTCGGGCCTTGGTAAGGAAAGCACTCCTCGCAGGTTTCTTTTGGGCAACTATGAAGGGCGATGCCATTAAGACAGTCCGAAGCTGTCTCAGTTGCCAGAAGCACGCTAGTCTACAGAGGATGCCCGCTGAGGCAATGAAGTCAGTAACCTCCCCTTGCCCCTTTGACCAATGGGGACTCGACATTGTTGGGCCATTCTCCGGAAACGTGGCTCAAAAGAAGTTTTTGTTAGTAGCCGTGGACTACTTCTCGAAATGGGTTGAAGCTGAAGCCTTGGCCAAGATCACCGAAGCCGCTATCACCACCTTCATCTGGAAAAACATCATCTGCCGCTACGGAATCCCCAGGAGACTAGTATCTGACAATGGTAGGCAATTCAGTGGAAAGAAGCTAAAGGAATGGTGTGGTGAGCTCGGGATAGAGCAAATATTTACCTCGGTAGCGTATCCACAAAGCAACGGCCAGGTTGAGGTGACAAATCGTACCATAGTGCAAGGGTTGAAGACCCGACTTGAGGGGCTCGAAAAGTCATGGTTCAATGAGCTTCAAAGTGTCCTCTGGTCATACCGGACAACGCCTCGAGAGGGGACCAGTGAGACTCCTTTCAGCTTGGTCTATGGGAGCGAAGCAGTACTACCCGCGGAAATCGGAATGGAAAGCGCCCGAATCCTTACTTACCCTGAAGACAACGACCAGCTCCGCACCGAAGATCTCGATCTTATCGAGGAAGGAAGAGAAAGAGCCGCCATCAGGATGGCCGCCTACCAGAGGAGGATGACCAAGTCTTACAATCGCCGAGTCCGAAGCAAGAGGTACGAGGAAGGGGACCTCGTAATGAAAGAGATTCTAAATCAAGAAGGAAGGAAGAAGTTAGAACCCAAGTTCGAAGGACCTTACCGAGTCGTCAAGAAAGCAGGAGAAGCCTCCTACTATCTCGAGGACACCAGCGGAAAACGGCTCGATCGCCCTTGGAACGCCCGGAAGCTACGGAAATACTATCCCTAGAGGGGGGTACCCTCATTTGCATATGTTTTCTCTTTGATTTTCGCACATTATTTCTTTAAAGTTTACTTCTATTGCTTTTGAGATGTAAACTACGCTGGATTATTAATGAAGTTTATTCTCTGTTCGTACGAGGAACTCCCGACCCAACATCCAAAGAACTTAAAAAGACACGAAGACCCGGGTAGAAGACACTCCACTTCCCAAGAAGGCAATTGTCACAAAAATCCCTCGGAACAACCCCAACAAGGTGATCTCCTTTACACACACTAAATTCCCTCTACGAGAGGCTGAAACATTCCCTAAAGGGAAAACATTCTTGCGCACATTGCTATCCCTCTACGCGAGGCAGCGCCACCTCTATATAAGCTAGAGGCAAAGAAGGCCCCTCGGGATAACATCCCTCGGGTAACATAAACTGCGCACACTGAATTCCCTCTACGCGAGGCTGAGATATTCCCTAAGGGGAAAAGAAACTTTTTTGCGCACACCGATATCCCTCTACGGAGGCAGCGCCTCCTCTATTAGGCTAGAGGCAAATGAATGCCCCTCGGGACTACATCCCTCGGGTAATATAGACCATGCACGTGAAACGTCCCTTGACGATAAAGCAATGCAACATCAATATTGGTTAAAGGACGCAAAAAGCATCTCACGAGATCACCGAGGCCACTCCTGGGATCGGGGGGACGCCCTCGACCCGGGGGAAAGAGGCCTCATTACTCCCGTAAATTACCAAAGATAAATGGGATGGGCATTGAACAGGAAGCGTTGTTCAGGTAAATAAAAGTCCTTTATTTATTTAAAAATGCTGCAATTCATAACAGGTAGGAAAAAGACGAAAAGCAGAGACACCAACGGACGACAAGGAAATAAATAAAACAGAAAACTAGACTCTACGAAAGGACATCAGACTAATCCTTCTCGTCGGGGCCATCCCCTCGGGAAGCATCACTACTTTCACCCAAATCAAACTCGTCCCAAAGACTTTTTCCCTTCACTGGCTTCGGTGGGGAACGACGAGGAACTAATGCCATATAAGCCGCCTCAGGATTCAAGAAATTAAAAGGATGCGCGCTCTCTGGAAAACCATTCGCCCTAATCTGAGACAGACAACCTTGGAATCCGAAGTTGAAGTACATATTGGCAGCCTCGGAAACTCTTTCCTCGGGAACCAGCTTAGGGTTGGGCTGATGCTCCCGGCTACGGCGAATCTCCCTCTCTGAATGAAGCTCTTGTCGGAGCTTGCCAACTTCGAACTGAGCCCTTGCTAACTGATCCTTCAAGCGACCAACCTCTTGAGCCTCCTCACTAACTCGCATTGTCATCTCCACGTTACAAGATCGCGCTGAGTCAACCATTTTTTGCTGGAGATGATATCGCCGAGCCCCCTCACAGGATAGGGAATAAGCCTGAAGACACAGAGAAGCAATCCATAAAGCTAAAGATTAAGGGCTAAAGTCATGGTTAGGGGGCGGAGAACTTACCTGGCTCAAGGCTAAAGCCCATTCTTTCCAGAAAAGGCCATCAGACAGCTCTTTGGCAAAGTCCTTTTCCTCAGGAGTCAGGAAGTTCATCATATAAGCCAAAGAGGATTCTCCATCTCTCTCCAGCAAGAAGTGAGGATGAAGAGCCGGTCGAGATAAGGAAAGACCCTCGCGCAGAGAAACAGGGGGTGTAGGCGGTGATGGTCTCACCCGCTTAGGACGTCCCACTTCTTGACGAGGAGTTAATGCCTCGTCCTCGGGATTATCACCCGAGGCCTTACTGCTGACTCCACGTTCACGTACCGAGGCACCCCTAGTTCTGACGGTCAAGACGGGCAGAACACCCGAACCATCGCTCACTGTAGGAAAAGAAATAGTTAGGGACGGAAGAACTAACCAGTAAAGACCAAGGAAAAACATACCAAGAATACGGGAAGAAGTAGCTGTCCCCACAGGAACGTCGGATACCAATTCCCTCACAGAAAAGCTTTGGCTACCAACCCGATCCATGAATGCCCTCACGAGCTCGGGCTCATAACCCGAGGCCTGGCAATGATCCTGCCACCGGAGTAAGGAAAATCGGCGATCCCGATGTTGAGGTGAAGGGCGCACATAGAAGAATTTGTTCATCCATCCCTTGGTAGCAGTGAAATTATCATGAAGGACATCAGAAGAAGGAACGAAAACGAACTTACCTACATCCCTCTCACACACACGGAAGAAATTAAGAATCAGTTCGGTAGTGAGGGGAAAGCTAAGCTTACGAGCAATGGCAGCTAGAGCTAGGAGCAAACTACAGGAGTTAGGAAATATTTGACCAGGGGAGATGCCTAAGGCTTCGCAAAGGTCAAGAAGGAAAAATGGGATAGGGAACCTCAGTCCCATATCCACTTGGTCAGTAAAGAATGTCAAAAAACCAGTAGGAGGCGAGGATGCCACTTGCAGGGGCCCGGGCAATTGAACCTCGTAGTCGGGGGGAATCCTAGCCCGCTCCAGATATTCTCGAAGCAGCTGCGGGCTTAGGGTTGATACTTTTGTCCGATACCACGGGAGGTTCGCTTTGGATCGAGCCTCCTCCGCTTCAGCAGACCATCGGGCTAAGCTCTTACGATAAGCTTTGTCCTCATCATCTCCTTGAGGGAAAGGCGACTTCACATTGGAGGCCGGATCAGGCTTTTCATCCAAGTCAAAGCGAAAACTCGGGGAGCTGCCAAAATTGAAAGGAAAAGGCTCTGTTTGGGGAAAAGAGGCAGCAACACGCTTACCCTTAGAAGAAGAAGAGGAAGCCATGAAGAAATTATAAAATAAGAGACACAATACGACACGGAGGAACTAAAGGCAAGGGATTAAGGAATCATGGAGGAAGAAGGCCACAAATTTATAGACACGCTTCAGGCTTGGGCAGAAAGATAAGAAGTTCAAATTTAAAATGGTTAGATACGGTCCGACACGCGTTAGTCTCGAGATCCCCTCGCCAAATCTGCGGATAAATCGGGTCTTGAAGTAACCGTTGCTAAAATACCGGATACATCGCCCCAGGAAAACCAGGGAACGTTTCAGCCAGATTCGCGATTTTTTCGGGCTAAAGATCGGGCATACAATACTCCTCGAGATGGATACCCGAAAATTTCGCCGGCATACTTGGTCATATTCTCGGAGGCTAGGATTGGACCCCGGGTTAGATCCTCGGGTGAGTAGTCGTCGGGAATGTTTGTTCCTAGCCCGACGCACTCAAGACCCTCGGGAAACGAATGGTTCGAGGCCGATTGTTCTACTAACAAAAAGGCGAGGAAGCACAAGAAATAACATAAAGGGAACTATCTGCTCCGGGAATACAGGAAAGATAAAGAAGCCCGGAGGCACTACATTCAAATATTATGCCCCGAAGGGCTATGTTCAAGACAGAAGGGAAGTACATATATATATATAACAGGGTTCGTTACATTCCCATAGAAATAAAAGACATAAAAGAAAAATCTTCCAATGGCCTAGCTGGCCTGACCTTCACCCCCGGTAACTTCCCCGGGCTTCTCCGCATCCCCTCGATCTTCAACCTCTAGACCCTCTCCTTCTCCCTCTTTAGCCTGCTCTTCGCGAGTCTCCTCCTCAACAGACTTCTCAGCGTCATCACGGGCTTCATCCCCGGAGGCACCTTGCATCTCCTCGGGCTGGGGTTCGGCCACAACTGCAGCAGGAACCGGCACACTCGGCGTCCTCGAGGGACCGCTCTCGTCTCGGGGTTCGGGTAGATAGCCCCCAGAAGGGGCCTCCTTCAAGGTCCTGATAGCATTCAAGAACCTAAAAGGGTGATCTGCCTTACTGTACCCATGTGCCCGAAGTTCGGAGATGCACCCGTAGAAGCCCCATTTGAAGAAGGTCTTCATATCGGTCAGATGATGGCGCTTGGGGACATAGTTCATCTCCAGATCCTCGTCCCACTTCTTCTTTTCCTCAACTCGATCCACTTCTGATCGAGAAAGATGGCGCTGGAGCTCTGCTGCGTCCTCCTGGAGCTTCTTCTCCCGAACCTTAGCCCCGGCCACTTCGCGTTCCAACTCCTCTACCCGCTTGCGGTATTCGTCCTCGGCTTGAGACAGAGCTTTATTCCGCTCGGCAAGACGGGAGACACGTTTTGTGACCTCAGTCGCCAGGGAAAGGGACTGCATTAATGGGGGTTCGATAAGATTAAAATCGCTCGACGAAGTAAAAAATCTTTTGAGAGATACATACCTGCCCGAGGGTAACACCAAGAAGGCTTCGGAGGTCAAGGTAGGAGAGCTCGCGAGAATAATGCCTGTTAGCCTCATCAGGGAATTCCCGAAGGAACTCCCAGCTCTCATCCTGGGAGGGGTTGTTAAAGAAGGCAGGTTGCTTAGCCCGACCCAACGCGATGGTGTCCCCGGAGAAGAGGAAGCGGGATGACTTGAAGAAGCTCGGCTTCTTTTCGCCGAGGCCCCCTTCGGGGAAGGAGCCGCTCGCTTCGGCGCAGACTTTTTTGCCCCTGAAGAGGAAGCTGGAGCCTTGCCCTTGCTCCTGGAACGGGTGTTCGGGGCGGTTCCTTGAGGATTCGGCTGGGGAAGATCCTCATCCTCTTCGTCGGCAATCGCGATGACCTCGGCCAAAGACATCCTTTCAGCTACAAAAAATGAATAAAAGACTGTTAGAGGAACTCAAGACCGAAGCAAAGGTACAGTAGGGGTCTGGCTATATACCTATAGTTCCGGTGAGGAGAACGGCTTTTGAGGAGAACCCGTGGGCACAGAGAAGTTCTTCATTACGAAGTTTTTTGGCATAATACTGACGGCTACCCACTCTGCCTAGGAATGCTTCTACCCGAGCAGGAGGCTCGGGAGAAAGTGGATTAGAGGCAGAGGCATTGTCGTTCCAAGAAAAAGGAATCAACTCTTGCTCGGCACAATCAGCAGGAGGCTTAACGAAGAAAAACTTGCTCACCCATCCCTTATGAGAAGAAGGGTTACCCCGGATGAGGTCAGGTCTCCGGGTCGGGGAGAAGAAAAATTTTCCCTCCTCCTTCTTGTTGAGCCTCAGAAAGGCTAACAACATTGAGACCGAGGGGGTATAGCGATAGTGGCTCAAAATAACAGCCATAGAGAGAAGAAGACTAAAAGAATTTGGGGGCAGCTGAGCGGGACAGATCCCGAAGTATTTACAGATGTCAACTACGAATCGGGGGACTGGAAACCTAAGACCCATCTCTACTTGATCAAAAAAATATGTACCGAAGCCCTCGGGGGGGGAACTAGCTAAATCGGTAGGTGAAGGGATCCTAATCTCAAAGTCCCGGGGCATACCGGAAACAGATTGCAATCTAGGGAGATCCGCGGCTTTAAAGGTAGAAACCTTGATTTGGTGCCAGCGAACGCCGGGACGACCAGCTCTAAAAGCTTCGACCTCCCTAACCCAAGCACTGAAGGCCCGACGAAAAGGTCCTGGGCCGGGGAAGTCGTCCTCCCGAGGAGGAATTGGCTCCCTAATAATGGAAGGTTGGGGGGCAACAGGGGTTGAACGGGTGGCTTCAGAATCTACAGAGTCCGTACCCCGGGAAGAACCCCGAAGACTTCCCTCATTCCCTCGAGAATCGGTCCCCACACTAACTACATGACTACCCGAACCCTCAAAAGAATCACCACTACTAGTAGAAGAACCACTACCACTACTACCCGAACCTTCCGAACCCTCAGAAAAACTACCCGAAGAAACATGGGAATCCTCACCGGAATAAGAAGACATATCTAGGCAGGAAAGAGAGCTAAGGGAAGAAATACTTACAAAGACCTAAAGACGGGGAAGGAAAGGCAGGAAGGCTCGGGAACTCGGGAACTTCGTGAGGAGAGAGAGTAGTGAGAGAAGGTGAAGAAAGCGAATGAAGGAGGAAGTGGGGTATATATAGGGCCCATTCGATCAATCGGGGCCTTTGGATAAGAATTTAATCAACGGGCAAAAAGAACCGCGTCGCCCAGCCCACGTCAAGTCTCAGAACGGGCGCCAGAATTCCCGCCCAGACGTCCCATCAGAACCAACCAATACAAACGCGACACGTGGCTGGGAATGTGAAACGATGTTTAAAACCTTTCAGGAAGAGATAGTAGGCCCATATCCGAGAGAAAGCGAACGAAGCAAAGCCCAACAGCAACCTCCGGAACCACGATGACTCGGATATTTTGCCACCGCCTCACAAAAACGTCCAAAATTCAACATACTTCTTTTGGACTGTTCGAAGGGGGGACTATTGTTACCCTCGGGGCTAACCGACCCCGTGGCAAAATACCCGACCCATCTCAACCGACCCAACTACCCTGCTAGGAGATGATCTCACCATGGATACGTGCCTCGGGATTATAGGATAAGGCCGAATCCATAGGAAGTAGGACATTGAAGCTCCCTCGGTTCTACATCCCGAGGACTCCTGGCCCTAGGGCGCTCCAACAGATCCCATCAAGAAAAAGAGAGAGCTCGGGCTCGGTCCCTCGGGCCAGTTGACCGAGGGCAGGGATACTTTCTTCGAAAAAGCAGACCCCAAACCAATGTAACTTCCCATAATCACATTAACCGAACGTGGGAGGGATAACCGTCTAAAAACCCGCCTGTCAAGAAGATGGGCCATCATGGGCGACGAGGGAGCTCAACCCCTGAAATTACGGAACGAGGGTCTCAACCGCTCTGGAAACTGCCCAAGGACAAAAGCCTATAAATACTGCTAAGGTACTCAAGAACAGGTATCGATTTCTTACGTATCCTACTGTTACTCTGCCAAATTGATTACTCACAAAACACACACTACACCCTTTCTATGCTACTTTACACCTGGAAAATGGAAATTACCCTCTTGACCTAGGCAAGAGGGCAAACGACCCCCCAACTTTATTCTGTTTTCGAGTGATTAGGTGACGCGTGCGGCGGAGTCTAGGCGGGAATAAGTCTGTTAGACGTCCGACGTGGCAGATCTATTTTTCGGCGGTATCATTTACAATTATGCCATAAGTTGGAAGTACTAACCAAATTGTCCCATGTAGAGCATATAGCTGCAGCCCCATTTAGAGGGACATCTTTTCCATCTTCGCCTAAATATTTAATCTGATGAAAGATATTGAAGTCAACCACATACTAATCATTTTATTTACTTAATTATTGTTATTGATTAAAATGTAGTTTTACCAGAATATTGGCACCTATGCTTGTACCAATTGCGAAGAGAGGAGCTTTGGGATATTTGCAGCGTAAATGGCCAACGATAGAGCGTAAGTCGTCGGTCCTCCCAGCGTTATAAAATATATCAGACTGTTACAATGTAAATAATACTAAATCTGATATATATATATATATATTATATATATATATATATATATATATATGAGTTAACCACAACATCACAAACCTTAGAAAACAATATATGACAACACAAGATTTTTTTTTTCTCAATTCGAATTTGGTTTGGTTTCAACTAGAGTTGTCAAAATGGGCCGGCGGTCGGGTGGGCCCGTAGCCCGCCAATGGCGGGGCGGGGGTAGCGGGCCTGATGGGCTTAGCCCGCTAGTTTTTTAAAAAAATAAAATAAGACAATAAGAAGAAAAAATAATAAAAATTTAGGAAAAAATAAAAAAAGGAAGAATTGAAATTGAAAAATATATCTAATTTAATCAACTTTTTAATATTAATTTATTTATGTTATTACAGTATAATAATAGCTAAAAACATAAAAATCAATATAATTTATTCATAAGTATATTATTTAATATAGTTATATATTTTTTATTTCCCTGGTGGGCCTAAAAATAAACAGTCCGCACTTTTGGCGTGGCGGGCCCGCGGGCCTTAGGCCCGTTTGACATTTCTAGTTTAACTTTCTTCAAAGGTTGAAAATATTGATACATGATTCTAGTTCTACTACAAACATATAGTGCCATATATAGCTATATCGTCGTGTGATCATTCACCCACCAAAATAAGCCAAAAAAAAATTATTTGATTACTAATCTATTTCTACCAACTTGACCGGTGATGTAATATACGACTTATTTTCTTAAAGACTTAAGTTAAATATAAAATAAAAGTGAAAAAGAATAATTTCATATTGCTCACTGTTATTGGTACACCTCCGAGACCACGATGGTTACAAACAACGACTTTGTACCCACTTATTGACATCTTCCGAGATAAATGCTTCACATACTGTGAAACAATATTAGCAACTAAATAAATTAATTCCATTATCCATATATAGTAATCCATATAATATACGTAGTTGTAATTTAATTTTTAGAGATAGCTTACCGAAGAATTTGAAGCATTCGATAATCCAGGAATTACGATAACTATAGGACTATTCTCATCACATGACGAGCCTGCATCGTTAATTATAAAACTTATTAGTCAATCATCGATCATTTATATAGCATTTTTATTTTTTGTTTTTTATCTCCGTTACTTTCACATTTAAATCTCCAACGGGAAATTATGGACATCATTGACCAAGAAAAGTCCATGAATTAAGACTTCCATAAACGAATTAGTTCGATGTGTATCTAGACTTTTCTTTTTGAAAAGATATGTGTATCTAGACTTAAATACCCGAAACTATAAAACTCATGTCAGATAAATATTACATATGAATTACCTAGTAGAATAAAGTTGTACCGTTTGGCTGAGATTACTATTATATCATCGTTTATATATCTTTTTATATGTCCATTATATACCATATTACTTGCTTCTCTTCCTTAATATCATAGGTGAGCATAACGGACCTTTTTTCTGTGGTACATTATTTGTTATACGATTTACCTTCATCCAAACGGATACCTTACGTGTAAAAATTTTATTCAACTTGCTTTCCACATATAAAAAAGATGCCGTGACAATAGAATGATCTGAAATTCCTTTTTACATGAGCATATTTAAGTGTAAACTTTCCTTATTCCACTTTGAATTCAAATCTCAAATTAAGGAAATAAATTTAAAAGTCAACGCTTAATAAAAGTCTTACCATTATCATCGCCATTGCTGACCCAGTCCATAGCTATAGTTCCACCGTCCAAAGTTAAGAACAGCTGTCTGCATACAGCAAAAGTACATTATTACACAGCTCAATTAATTCAACTCGAAGACTATTTATCATACATTAAAATAAAAGTCAAACATTACGTTTCATAGCTGACTTTCGGTGGGTCCCACAATAAATGCATGAACATCGTCTGCAAATGGGGACTGCAAAGCCAAGGAGTCGACATATACCTTCCGTGTAGAACTGTGCACCTCGAAACGACGTCGTCGTACAGCTTGGAAGAAGGGTGGAACGTGAGCTTCACGCGCCGCCCTCTGAAGGCGGTTGATAGGTCTTGGAGGAGATGAATTTCTAACAAGATGTAAATGAAGAGAAGTAATACGAACGAGAGTAATAATATGTAGTGGGAAAAGGGTATCAATAAAGCTGCTTCGAGCAATAGAGAGTATGGAGATCGCTGTGCATCCATTAAATATTCATTTTTTTTTTCGAAAAAAAGATATATGTTTTGGAAGATGAATGCTGTGAAAAAAGCAGATCTTTTTCCCTATATTATCATGGCAGGTGTTCACGGATTACATGTGTGTGTGTATATATATATATATATATATATATATATATATATATATATAATATATGTATGTTGATCTTTTTGATCGTGCACTATATTTGACTTTTGATGATTCCATGTACTTAAGATGAGATAAACACTACAAATTTAGCAATTCGAAATGTGTATGTATCATGTACTTATATTTGAGCGAATTGCACTTTGACACTGTGATTCCATTGCAAGGTGACTTATGTGATACCACTGTGATCATTGATTCCAACGTCATGATATAATTGTTACGTAAACTTGGAGGTATGCATAAATCGAATGATGAGTGACTATGATCTTGAAGCTATTTGTGTAAAATGACGTGATTAATCCTTAATGTGCTGCGCAATGTTAATTAGGGTAAGGATTATGCGTAAGGATCATTATGATATACATGGTAAAAAGATTACTGCTGGAATCCGCCTATATATGGAATGTGATCTTCTATATCCTTGAATGTGCTAGGATAATATACGCTAAGGAGATATTTGCATGAATGCTTGTCCGTTTTAAGATATGCTGAAATAGGAATTATATGATATAGATGCATTTAATTCGTGCTTATCTATTTAAGTTATCTAACTTGTGCTATACATGGAAAGGATATGTGCTATACATGGAAAACACGTCATCCACTGGAACTTGTCTATTTTAGGAAGAAATCATGCAGATATCATTAACAATTGCATCTTAATGTTAGAGTCAAACGAATTATATCCCTGTGCTAATATGGTATTTATTTGAATGGAAAATTCGTGATTAATGTGCTACAATTTATTAAGATGCCGAGTGGAACTATTTATGGTATCTTCGTAAGTACCACCGTGCTAATATGGATAAGATTTGCCTATATGGTAAGGAAAATGTGTTTCGAGTAAGATTTCATGCAAATTAATGAATATGACCGTTGTGATACTTGGAGCTTAATTTGGCATGATAATTATGATGGAATGATGTGCTGAACTGGTGATTGCGATTGACATTCCATATGAAGTGTGTGATACTAACAGGACTATATAAGTACACACTAATATCGGGTGCAGACAACGAACGAACATGCACACGAGATAGCAAGAACAGAGATCTGAATTAGAGCGTTTGATTTGCTAATTATTATTCTCTGTTAGTGCTTTGTGCTTTCATTTGCGATAGTTGAGTGCACCCTAGTTTAGAAAAACCATCATCCCAGTCTGAGCGTGTGTGAACCTCACAAGGAGACAAGAATGAAGCGTGCCTTTCGTGAAGGGAGGATTTGAGATCCACCTGACCTTCGGGAGCGAACTATTTCCAGTCGGAGAATACGGATTGTCAAGGGACGACGTGGAACGAAACTCGGCGTTAGGCACCCTAGCCGCGGTCTAGTGTTCATCTTGGTCTTGGTTGTGTAAGGGCGCTCGGTCACTTCTGTAACCAACTACAATAACATAGTGGATTGATCAAACTGTTGAGGAGTAGACCTCAAGGAGAGGACTAAACCCTAATTGGGGATATAACCTCTATAAATCCAGGTGTCATTTACTTTTTTGTTAACTTGCACTCACACGAATCCACTCGACCAACAATTAAGGGAATAACCATAAAAATGCTTTACTTGTGATGTTCTCATTTTAAAGATACTTAATATCAAAGAAGCAAAAAGGTTTTAGTAGCCTAATTCACCCCCCTCTTAGGCACATATTTTACTTCAATTAGTATTAGAGCGAGGTTACTCATACGACGGGCCTAACAAGCCTGAGTAAAAGATCTAATGGCTTCTTTGAGTTTTGATGTGTTTGCAGAAGGTCAGTCTCATACCAGACCTCCACTGTTCGACGGTACCAACTACACTATCTGGAAGAACAGGATGAAAGAGTTCTTAATCGCTGTTGACTACGACATCTGGGAGATCGTCATGACTGGACCCTACAGTCCCACTACAAAAACTGATGGAACCAGCAAGATCCCTGCTGAATACACTACTGCTCAGAAACATGGGCTCTCTTGAAATGCCAAAGCAAAGAGCTTAATCGCATGTGCACTAACGAAGAAGAGTACAACCGCATCGCTCCTGTGAGACTGCAAAAGATATGTGGGACATGCTGCAAGTAACACACGAAGGCACTACAAGAGTTGTACAAGAGAGGATAGCTCTTCTCACCCACCAATACGAGTTGTTCTCTATGGAAACCCACTGAGACGATCAACCAAATGTACGCCGGATTTATGGGTATCATCAACCAGATATTCTCTCTTGGGAAAAAGGTACCAGAAAGCGAAAAAGTCAGGAAGATACTGAGATCGCTTCCCAGAGACTGGAATGCCAAAGTGACTGCTATCTATGAGGCCAAAAACTTGGAGAAACTGCCGATTCCAGAACTGATAGGATCTCTTACTTCTTATGAGATGACTCGGACTTCCCTCAACGAGATAACACAGCCTCGGAATCAGAAGTCCATCGCCTTCAACGCTGAGCAATCTGATGAAGAGTCCGACGAAGGAGAAGAAAGTGAGGAAAGCATGATGCAACAACTCGCCATGCTCACTAAGAGGTTCGAAAAATTTCACCGAAAGAAGTTCAAAGGCAACTTCAACAAGTTTCAACCGAAGGGAGCCAATACAACTAAGCGCAACACTTCTCGGTGCTTCAAATGCAATAAGCCCGGTCACTTTGCTCAGAACTGCCCTCAAGGAAACGATGACAAGAAACTAAAGAAAACAAAAGCCATGGTGGGCAACTGGGATGACTCCGAGAACGAACGGTCAGAGGACGAAAATAATGCATACATGGCCGACGATGATCAGGTATTATATTCATCAAGTATTGAGAAAATTAATATCTTGAATGAGATCTATGCTAACTATCCTGATTAAAGTGCATCCTCAGTGTTTGATGTAGATGAGAGCAAAAAAGAGTTATGCGAACTGATTCAAAATGCCTATGGAAAGATAAAGTATCTTAATGCTTTAGTGAAAGAAATAATGAAGCAAAGGGATAACCTTAGCCAGGAGAAACATCAAGCTGACCTAGAGATTACGAGTCTAACGAATGAAGTAGAAACCTTGAAGGAAGAAAAGAGAGCATGTAAATGTGATGTACTAGACAAATCGAATAAGGAATTGACTAGTAATATTATTGCACTTAGTCCCTAAGTGAGAAAGAACGCACTGTTGATAGACTACTTCAGGGGAAACAAAATCTAGATCTCCTACTAAATATTCCTAGGTACATTGAGAGATCAGGGATAGGATATTCCACTATAGAAAAACAGGCAGTACTAGAGGTTCCAAAAACTAAGTACTTCACTTGTGGTAGAAATGGTCGTCATTCTTATAATTACTTTCTGAAACTTGTTGACAGGTCTAAATATGTTTGGAAACCTAAACATACAACTGTGACTGCACCCATGCATGCTAGTGTAGTGGAATCGTCTGTTGAAAACGATAGCTTGTCACATGTGAACATGAATTATATTGCTGCTAATGTGTTAGGACCCAACAGAAGTTGGGTACCTCAGAAAATGCAAATGCTTGCAGGTACAGAGAAAGAGCACCAACAAGAAAAAGAGGTGGTATCTTGACAGTGGATGCTATCGACATATGACACGTGATATCACTAATTTTGTCTGCTGAAAGCATGCGACGGTGGTTTGTATCATATGCTGATAACACAAAAGCTAAGATAATTGATATTGGAACAGTAGGTAGCACTCTCAATACAACTATAGATGATGTTTGGCTAGTGAAGGATCTTGAGCATAACTTGATCAGTATAAGTCAACTATGTGATAAGGGTCATTCCGTGATTTTTGAAAATGATAAGTGCATAGTTAGGAAAGATGATCAAGTAATCTTTAGTGCATCTAGGCAGGGGAATATATATTGTATCACCCGATGATATCACTAACCAAAATGTTAAGTGCTTAGCTGCTACTCAGGATACCTAATGGTTATGGCACCGGCGTCTTGGTCATGTCTACATGGAACTAATATCCCATATCATTGACAAAGACCTGGTACGTGGAGTTCCGATTGGTAAGTTCTCAAAAGACAGGACATGTCAGGCATGTCAAATGGGTAAGCAAACCAAATCGTCTTTTAAGAGTAAGAATACTATCTCTACATCTAGACCTTTAGAGCTACTTCATCTTGACCTTTTTGGTCCCGTTCAAACCATGTCTATACGAGGTAAGAAATATGCATTTGTGATTGTAGACGATTACTCTAGGTACTCATGGGTGATATTTCTTGCACATAAGAGTGAGGCTCTAGAGAACTTCATATCATTAGTAAAGAAGCTAGAAAATGAGCAGGATACCACTTTATGCAAAATTCGTAGTGATGATGGATTGGAATTTGATAGTAGCTCATTCGCATCCCTCTGTGATCAGCATGGTTATACACATAATTTTTCAGCTCCTACAACCCCTCAGCAAAACGGTGTAGTTGAGAGAAAGAACCAAGTGCTATAGGAAATGGCGAGAACAATGTTTAAATCCTAAACCCTAAATCCTAAACCCTTAAAACCCTAAACCTAAAACCCTAAATTCTAAACCCCTAAACCCTAACCCTAAACCCTGCACCCTGAACCTTGAACCCTAAACCCTAAAACCTAAACCCTAAAAGCCTGAATCCTAAAACCCTGAACCTTGAACCCTGAACTCTGACCCTGAACCCTGACCCCTGAACCCCGACCCTTGAACCCCTGACCCCTAAACCCTGAACCCTGAATCCTGAACCCCGAACCCTAAAGCCCGAACCCTAAACACCGAACCCTGAACCCTGAACCTCGAACCACTAACCTAAAACCCTGAACCCATAACCCCAAACCTAAACCCAGAACCCCAAACCCTGAACCCCGAACCCCGAACCCTTAACCCTCAACCACGAAACTCGAACTCTGAACTCCAAACCCGGAACACCGAAACCGAAACCCCAAACCCGGAACCCGAAACCATTAAACCCCAAATTCTAAACCCCGAACCCCGACCATAAAACCACGACCCCCCGAACCCTGAACCCCGAACCCCGAAGCCTGAACCCAAACCTGAACCCAAACCCTGAACCCTGAACCCCGAACCCCGAACCCTGAATCCTAACACCGCGTTCAAAATCCCAAGCATATGCATTTAGGTTGAAAAAGTAATCATCATTTGAAAAACCGATGAAATAGGCAGAACTCTACCAAAAATCCCAATGTCATAGTCGAAGATGAGACCACCCATTACCGCAACAATGCAGGTAACGAGTATGTACGATGTCATATCAGATGGATGGGGGACATTTTTGTTGTCCGGTGATGTTGGCCTGCGGTTTCTCTACATCGGTGGGGAGAGGAGGAGATGCCATGCTCGAACAGCGGCGACGGTGGTTTGTTGTACTGTTGTGAGGGCTTTTTTTTCTCTCTCTGGTTAGTTGTTTCCTTGTCAAGTCAAAATCGATATTACATATGTAATCTGTATATTATTATGTGTGTATATATATTTATGTATGTACATATATTAGTAATATATATAGACATTTATGTATATATATGTATACACACAAACCACATATATACATATCATAATAGGTACATAAATTATTAATAAATATAGACATATATGCATATATATGTAAAAAAATAATATATGGATATATGTCATCTTATATTTATATACATATATAGATGTCTATCAATATATATATATATATATATATTAATTATTATTAAATATGTATTGACATATATGTGTATATTTGATATGTACTATATGTACATAAGGTGAACACCATAAAAATACTCTCTCTCTCTCTCTCTATATATATATATATAGATGATGAAGATAAGGAGCAAATCAAGGAGGATTCTTGGTATGTGGTGAGGAGGGAAACCACTGGTTTTTCTGCATTGAATTTTATATTAATTATTGAATTATCTTAATGTAATTAGTGATATAAGGCGTAACTTTGACCAGATACATTTGGGAGTGAAAAGATTGGAAATGCAAGTTATAGTATAAACTTTTCCAACTTGGGTTTATATGACTTCTATATTCATTCCACATTATGATATATATATGTATATGTGTATAGAGGTTTGCTATGGTGCACAACCACGGTGAGCAACCACCGTGAGCACCATAGCTGATTTCAAAATTACATTTCTTTTTCTTCAACTCTAGCACCGCCATCACCTCGATTGATCCTCTCAGCTCCCACGTAACCTTTGTTGTCAATCTTTCACGCACTGATTTATCACAAATTCATAGTATATTGCAATTTTCTCGTAGATAGCTGAGATGATGAATTTCTGATAAATCAGTGCGTGGAATATGGACAACGAAGGTTATGTGGGAGCTGAGAGGATCAATGGAGGTGATGGCGGTGCTAGAGTTGAAGAAAAAGAAATGTAATTGCGAAATCAGCTATGGTGCTCACGGTGGTTGCTCACCATAGCAAACCTCTATATGTATATATATGATGTGACAACATCGTGGTGAGGTCAATATATATATATATATATATATATATATATATTATCTGTCAGTGATGAAACAAAGGTCAATATATATATATATATATATATAGATTTAACGCGAGGAATATTACTTTAAATTGTTATATGAGTAATATGTTGTTGCTTCAGGCAATTACAATTTGTTGTAAGCATTATCATAAAAAAGGATTTTCTCGACATGTTCTCTTGTCAGATTTATATCGAAGAGCCCAAGTTCCACCATTGTGCTTGTTTACTCGACATTTTAACTCTATCTTGAAAAAAGTAAAAATAGATTCAAATTATATCTCAACAATTAACGTAGATCAATGTTAGATGTTTTTAAATATATTGTAAACATAAAAGCTCACGAGCTTTTGAACAGTTACGAGCTTTCTTCATCGATGTTCAACTCAAGCTCGATGGGTATAACTGGGTATTCATCTGAAATAAAATGAAAACGGTAAAGTTGTGATATATAAAACACGACTTGTTGGTCAAAGCTTTTCACAACGACCTGGTATGGTTATGAGGATATGTATTTTCGTGTGGTGGAAACAACAACGTTTTGTTATTTAGTAAGTCTGGAAGTTTACAAAAATTCTGATATGTCTAACGGATGCAGTTACTGCTTATATGGATTACTTGACATTGACTACAGCTGAACCCTGAACCCTGAACCTTGAATGCTGAACCCTACCCTAAACACTAAACTGGCCCACTCAGGATCGAACCACGAGAGCGAGGTTAAGGCCATGGGGGCCCACTTTTTCCCCTACGTCGGAGACCTCTGCGAGCACCACCCAGACGTGGTCGTGTTGGCCACGTCGATCATCAGCGCCAAGGCACTGGTGAGGTCAATCCCTCTTCAGAGGATGAGGAGGAACACTCTCTTCATGGACGCTCTCTCCGTGAAGGAGTTTCCCAAGAACAAGTTCCTTGAGGTCCTTCCTTCCCACTTTGACGTTCTCTGCTTATATCCCACGTTCCGGCCCGAGAGCGAAAAGCACGGGTCGAGCAAACTCAAGTTCGTGTTCGATAGAGTGAGGATCGGACACCAGAAATCGAGGATCGAAAGGTAATGTTTATTTTTTACCCTACCTAATATGATAATAATGATGATCATCCTAGTATGCTATGATGTATTCATGATTCGTCGAAATGGTGGGCACAGATGTTTCGCTTCCATTGCATTGTCGTGTAACGGTTGGTTTGTTCTAAGTTAATATTTAATTCATCTGCTGATTTAATCCCAAAAATATCTTTCGTTGTAAAATTTCTATCGATATATCATGCATTCTTTTGGACCTCCAAAAAATGACCTACTGGCAGTGCTTGTGGCTACTAAAGTGGGATGTCTCATGTTCGATTCCTGGTAGTGACGTTTTAGTGTCGCTGCTGACTGGAAAGTGAGACCCTTTCACCTGACCGCGGGGATGAGCTTCATCCCCTAATTGTGTGACGTGAGCCCATAGTCGGTATGTGGGAATACCCAAATCGTCGAAAAATATAGATATCATGTTATCTTTTGTTTTTGTAGCAAATATCCTTCACGCCATTTAAAAATGCGTTAACTTTAGAACTTTGGCACGGAGGCTACTGTTCCGAAGAACAATGCATGCATTAGTTTGATCAATATATATGATCTACAGGGTTGAGAATTTCTTGGAAATATTCGAGAAAGAAGGTGCGAGATGGTGGAGATGTCGTGCTCGGAACGACGAGTACGCGGAGGGGTCACAGTTCATCACCCATACGGCGGGTAGAGTACTCGAGAAGCTTCGATTGGAGAGCACGCCGATAAACACCAACGGATACAAGACACTGCTGAACTTGGTGGAGAACACGGCCAACGACAGCTTCGATCTGTACTATGGACTGTTCATGTACAACGAAAACTCCATGGAGGAGTTGGAGAGGCTCGACCAGGCTTTCGAGGACTTGAATAATGAGCTCTTCGGACACCTTCATGAGGTCCTTAGTTGTTTGGTAAGTCCGAGGAATGTGGCGGCCAAAAGACAAACGACCTGATCGGTTAAAGAAGTTAATGCCGATGCGCCCTCTCAGTTTTCGATCGAGAGGGTATTTTTGTAATGGTTAGCGACTTATGACTTGTTTGGTCGTCAAATCAATCATTTTGCCTCAGGAAATTAACTTTGTTTTCATCTTCTTGCTGCCATATTATACTGCTGTACCAATCATTCTGTCCTCCTCGGAAGTTCGATTTTCTTTATCCTCGATATCTTCTCGACGTTAGCGCTAAAATTCCAATGGTTAATGTTAAAGCATACATTTAGTGTGCGTCGGTACTTGTACGGAGCCATCTACGACAAATACAATGGACCCGAAAGTAAAAAGAAAACAACCTAATATTAAAACTAGATCACAAAGAAACTATGAAATTGTAAAAAAAAAAAGGAAAGTTGGTTGATTATCAGTATGAGCTTTTATACCTGACTGACGAAACCAATACCAAAACCCATGAGAATACGACCAATGATCAACATTGCAACGTTCTTAGCTCAAGCGTTGACCACAGCCACAGCGCAGTACATCACACCACTGAGCAACAAAGAAAGCTTCCGACCGAAAATCCTCGTAATCGTCGAACTTGCAGTATTGATTCGTCGAAGCGTCGACCTTCTGCTTTTTGTAGACGAAAGGGTAGAACTCTTACAAGAATGAGTCCATCGATGTAACACCGCCTTCAAAATCCCAAACATATGCACTTAGGTTAAAAATTAATCATCATTTTAAAAATCGATGAAATAGGGGGGAACTCTACCAAAAAGCCCAATTTCATAGCCGGAGATGAACCACCCATCGCCGCAACAGTGCAGGTAACGAGGATGTACAATGTCAGATCAGATGGATGGGGGACATTTTTGTCGTCGTCGATTATGTTGATCTGCAGTTTCTCTACATCGGTGGGGAGAGTAGGAGAAGCCATGCTCGAACATCGGCGACGGTGGTTTGTTGTAGTGTTGTGAGGGATTTTTTTCTCTCTTTGGTTAATTGTTTCCTTGTCAAGTCAAAATCGATATTACATATGTAATCTGTATATTATTATGTGTGCATATATATATATATATATTGATATATGTACATATATATTATTAATATATATAGACATTTATGTATATATATGTATACACACACTTATATATATATAATATATATACATATCATAAGATGTACATATATATTAATAAATATAGAGACATATATGTATATATATGGAAAATAATATATATATATATGTTATATTAAATTTATATACATATATAGATGTCTACATATATTAATTATTATTAATATAGATTGACATATATGTGTATATATGATATGCATATATATACATAAGGTACACCATAAAAATACTCTCTATAGATGTATAAATATATATATAATATATATATATATTATATATAGATAGATAGATAGATAGATAGATAGATAGATAGATAGATAGATAGATAGATAGATAGATAGATAGATGATGAAGATGAGAAGCAAATCAAGGAGGATTCTTAGTATGTGGTGAGGAGGGAAACCACTGGTTTTTCTCCATTGAATTTTGTATTAATTATTGAATTATCTTAATGTAATTAGTGATATAATGCATAACTTTGACCAGATACATTTGGGAGTCTGAAAAGATTGGAAATGCAAGTTTATAGTATAAACTTTCCAACTTGGGTTCATATGACTTTTATATTCATTCTACATTATGATATATATGTATATATGTATGTATGTATGTATGTATATAATTATAATATAATTCTCCGATTTTTAGATATGTCCCTTATATGATGTGACAACATCGTGGCATGGGAATTGCGAAGTGCTATCAGAAAAAAAAAATTATTATTCGTTATATAAATATATTAATATATGTAAGTGTTGAAACAAAGATCAATATACATATATATATAATATATATATATATATAGGGAGGTAACACGAGGAAATATTATTTTAAATTGTTGTACGAGTAATATGTTGTTGCTTCACACAATTACAATTTGTGGTTAGTACTATTATAAAACAGTTATATTTATTCTTTAGCAATACATTTCTCATCTATTACATTTTCTCTTGTCAGATTTATATCTAAGAGCCAAGCTCCATCAACGTGCTTGTTTACTCGACGTTTTAACTCTATCTTAAAAAAAAAAGTAAAAATAGATTTAAAATATATCTCAACAATTAACGTAGATCAAAGTTAGATGTTTTTAAATATATAATAAACATAAAAGCTCACGAGCTTTTGAACAGTTACGAGCTTTCTTCATCGATGTTCAGCTCAAGCTCGTTGGATATAAGTGGGTATTCATCTGAAATAAAATGAAAACGGTGAAGTTGTGATATATAAAACACGACTTTTTGCTCAAAGCTTTTCACAATGACCTGGTATGGTTATGCAGATATGTATTCTCATGTGGTGTAAACAACTACATTTTGTTATTTAGTAAGTCTGGAAGTTTACAAAGATTCTGATATGTCTAACGGATGTAGTCACTGCTAGACCTGTCAAAATGGCCCGCGGGCCGGCCCGCCCTGTCCCGCCCCGCCCTGCATATGGCGCGGGCTAGGCTGGGATTTTTAAGGCCCGCCAGAAGGCGGGCCTAAACAAGCTAGCCCGCGCGGGCCGCGGGCTAGCCGGGGCGGGGCGGGGCGGGCTGGCACGCGGGCTAGTCCGCCAGTTTAGTAAAATTATATATATATATTTTTATATTATATATTATGTTTAAATATATTAATTTAATAGTTAATGATTTATTAATTATACCATAATTAATAACATATATATATATTTATATATATATATATAATTAATACGTTGTTTATCCATAATTTATTATTAAATACCTTAATTAATCAAGGTGAATCTATAGAAAAATACCTAATTGGATAAAATTTTTACACATAGGTCATGTTAGAAAATTTTACAGATAGGTACCCGATTTAATTTTTACCAGTTTGTTTAGTCATGGCGTACCTTCCTGTGTGTATATGGCGTACCATATCACATTGATATAGGGTACCTAAATATAGCATACGTCGTACATACGGCATACCTGTGTGTTACATAGGGCGTACCTAAATATAATATACGTCGTACCATTTTCTGTCATATAGAGTACCCAAGTGTGTTGATATATGGTACCCAAATGTGTTGTATTGTGTACTTTCGCGAATCGGGTACGTATGTGCAAAAAAATTATTCTGTTAGGTACCTACATATAAAAAAATCCTGACAAGATACTAAATTACAAGTTTTTATCCAAATAGGTACTTATGTGTAAAGACCCCATTAATCAAAACTAATTAATAAATTAAATTATAAAATAAAAATACAAAAAATAAATAATATATATAGACGGGCGGGCCTGGCCCACCTAGCCCGCGGCCCCCATTTTTGTGGCCCGCCCAACCCGGCCCGCCATTTTGACAGCTCTAGTCACTGCTTATTATATGGATTACTTGATATTGACTACAGGTGAAAGTTTGGGCATGAGCGCGTATGTTGGCTCACCCAGGCCCGAAACAAAAAGCATTTTTTTCAATGATGAGATCAGATGAGATGAGAACAAATCAAGGAGGATTCTTGGTATGTGGTGAGGAGTAGGGTTTTTATTTATTGAATGTTATATTAACTATTGAATTCTATTTACGTAGTTAGTGATACGGTATAAATTTGACTAGATACATTTGGGAGTATGATAGATTGCAAATGGAAGTTCATATTATAAACCTTTTCAACTTGGGTTAATTAATGATATGACTTTCTATTTCTTGCACATTATGATATATATATATATATACATATTATAATATAATATAAGTTTCTGATTTTAGATATGTCCCTTACATGATGGAACGACATCGTGGCGTGGGAATTGCCAGGGGCGGATGCATGAATTTATGCTCGGAGGGCCGCAAAAAAAAAATATAGACAAATTTAAAAAATTAATATATCGCGACGAGACGAAAAATATAGTACTTTGAAATACAATGACTAGGGATAACAAAAAACAATCTCACTAAAAGGAATGCGACGTTCTTTCAAATTTTAGAAGTCTTCAATAATAGCTTCCACACTCACACTTTTAGCATATTGTATTTCAATATATACCATTAATGCGTCCAAGAGAAAATTATCCTCCATTACTTCGAAGCCTTGTTTTCACGATATTCATTTCGGAAAATGAGCGTTCTATCGTAGCGGTAGAAACTGGAAGAGTAAGCACAAGAACAATCACTCGAAAAACGAGATTGTACGTAACAGACTTGTTAGTCTTCACCAACCATTGACATAGTTATGAAAGGGTTGAAATTTTTTATAATCACTGCACTTGACTATGTTATACTCGTAGTGCTTCAATTGTATCTCCATTTGCTCAAACTCAGCTATAGTAAAATCTTGCGTGTAGAACTTTGCGACTAATTCACAAATATCCCCAATTTTGAACGTCTCTGTCGCATTTTGCGGATTTAAAGCATTATCACTGAATCGACCATTAATTTCTTGCAACTGTGAATCTATGGCAGCATAAAGAGGTCTACCTGATAATGACGCTCAATGGTGATATTCTCCGAACGATTGATCCTTCATCCACACCCTCGCTATCAATATAATGAGCACTAAAATCAGGAATTTCAATATTTCGAACTTCACAAAAAGTCTTTACCTTTACTAGCAAATCATCCCACTTGTCATCCCTCATCTGTTGAAGCAAATTCTTGGTCGATACTACAAGCTCCATCGCATTTATTATATCTTGGGACTTGCTTTGTAGAGCTTGACAAAGTACATTTGTAATCCCCATTATATCTTTCATAAGATGTAAAATAAATACAAAATCGAACGACGTAATCTCATCATAAACAAATGTAGCCTCTGCTCGTTGAGAAGGAAGTCCGTCATCCATAACCTTAAGCAATATTGTACATGCCGCACTAAACATCTTAATAAGGCCGATCAATGATCTCAAATGAGAACTCCAACGTGTATCTGCGGCTAAGTACCAATCTGATTAAGTCCACTCCCCGTCTCTAGTTCACCAATAGCAATCAAATGTGCAATATCATCTGCATGAGCACGCTTTAATTCATCGTTACGCTTACATGAAGAACCAACAAGATTAACTATATTAGTTAATCTGTCGAAAAACTGATGAATAGGTATCACATGTTTCGATGTTGAAACTAAAGCCAGTTGCAATCGATGAGCAAAGCAATGAATATAATAAGCACTTCTACAATCTTTCGCTATCAAAGCTTGCAATCCATTGAACTCACCCCTCATGTTACTAGCACCATCATAACCCTGACCTCTAATATTTTGGACGTCCAAGTCATAGCGCGATAAAATAGAATATATTACACCTTTTAATGTCAGAGCTGTTGTATCAGATACCTAAAAAACTCAAAAACGTTCTTGAATGAGTCCATTAGTATCCACGAACCTTATCACAATAGACATTTGCTCTCTTTTTGACTCATTCCTGGCTTCACCAACAATTATGCAATACTTTGCAATCCCAATTTCTTCACGAATTGCATTCTTCACTCTCATAGAAATCACATGAAGTGTTTGCTTTTGAATATTGTGACTCATATACTTGGCAGTTTTTGGAGCTTTCTCAACCGCCTTCGCAAGTTCGTCACTGTACCCGGTATCCAAAAATTCAAGAAAATAACCATTTGATGAGCAAGAGCGCTCATCATGACCTCTAAATGGAATTCCTTGAAGTGCAAGAACTCGCACCGCATCATATGAGCCTTCAATTCGAAGACATTTAAGTGCAATTTGTTGAGCATCGAAATTATCAAGCTTCCTTGATATATGTTGTGGTTGGTTCATCAAATCATCACACGCCTTTTCAGCATTACGATGTGGTGAAGAAACATTGTCTTTTCCGATGTGGCCCAGAAAAGCACAAGATTTTCCATTTTTGACTTTCTTCCAACTATCAAATCCATCAACTGTAAAAGCAGTTTGATTTGAATATTCATGGCTTATTAAAGATAAAATATGGAAAGCAATATGCTTTATCTTTAGCCGGTGAATACTCCAACCAAGGAAATTGCTGATACCAAGTAGATTGAAATCTTCGAGGGTGCTTAATATTTTTATTCAGCGGAAATTCTTGAAGAATGGGTTGATATGCCTTTAGATTCAAATAAGTCCGACGTATCTCTTCCTGTTGGTTAGGATTATATTCCCAAATTTGTCGACGTATTCCCGGATCACGCTCCAAAGAGTTGAGATCAACGTCCTCAATTTCTATATTTTAGAATCTTTTAGGACTAGGAGGAACTTGGGCTAGAAGATCATTGTCGTTTGCTATTGGCGTTGACGATGCGGTTATGGCAGAAGATAAATCTTCGTTTGTCCTCTTCTTTTGAAAAAAATTATCAATCGTAGTAGACTTTCCCATGAATATATGAAACCTATCATCATAAAAAAAATAATATTCAGTATTAGAACAATAACAATGAAACATCATACGCAAAACAACAAAACACCGTGAGATTCCGTGATGTTTATCATAAGTTCAAATCATATTTTTTGTTTTTATCTTACCCGTAACCTTCAGCTAAGTCTCGATTGATTTTCGGAAGAGATTTAAGATTGTTTGGTTTGGATTGATGTGGCCTTATTTATGCTTGTGAACGATTGATTGCTTTTGATTTGATTGTACTTTTTGAATTATTCTTACTAGTTTTTTGTACATTTGTTTTGATTTTTTAAACCCTAATTGGGTCAAGGGTGTATTTTTCATTTATTTGGGCAGCCCAATAATTGATCGCTTTTGATTTGATTGTATTTTTGAATTATTCTTACTAGTTTTTTGTAGATTTATTTTGATTCTTTAAACCATTTGGGCAGCCCAACCCACCAATATTCTTTTATTTATTATTAAATGAAAGCCAAACATATTAATATGGGAATCTGAATGAATCGAACCCTGAACCTATAGAACAATAACTTACTCCCCTAACTAATATGCCAAACGTCCTTACGTGAAAGTTACTGAAGAAATGCCCTATATATCAAAGTTCGACATATGTCATATATATAGTACTAAAATTTTCGAAAATTTCCGTGGGGGGCCGTGGCCCCCCGGCCCATGAATAGATCCGTCCCTGGGAATTGCGAAGCAATATCACATAAACAATATATTACTTGTAGTATTAGTATTTTATTATATATTAGTGTTTACACAATGGTCTCAATTTCAACATAATATGTGAGTGGGGGAGGTAACGCGTGATATTACCTTAAATTGTTATATGAATTAATAGTAATATGTTGTTGCTTCAGGCAATATACAATTAGTCGGTAATATTATTATCCAAAAAGATTTTCTTTCTTTAGCAATATTTTCATCTAATTACAGTTTTTCTTGGCGAATTTATATCTTGGAGCCCAAGCTCCACCAATTAGCTGGTTTACTCGACATTTTAAATCTATCTTAAAAAGTAAAAGTAGATTAAAATATACCTTAACAATTAAAGTAGCTCAAAGCTCGATGTTTATAAATATATCTTGAAAAAATTAAAACATAAAAGCTCACGAGCTTTTGAACAGTTAAGAGCTTTTTTTATGGTTGTTCAGCTCAAGCTTGTCGTATATAAATGGGATTTCATCAGAAAAAAAAATAAAAACGGTGAAACTGTGAGATACAAAGCACGACTTGTTGCTCAAAGCTTTTCACAACGACCTAGTATGATTGTGAGGATATGTATTCTCATAATGTGGAAATACTACTTTTCGTTATTTAATAAGTTTGACAGTATGCGAAGAACTCGATATACGTCTTATGGATGTAGTCGCTGCTTATATATGGATCACTTGACAATGACTATAGCTGAAGTACCCGTGAAATTAATACGGAATCAAACCGAAAATATTAACTGGGCCCGAGAGTTAGGTAAAATAATATGGGCCGAGAAGACTAGAAAGCCCAAGAAAGAATATATGACTAAAAATATATAGAGGGGCCAAAATAATAATAGAACCCAAAGGAATTAAGGGAAGCCCCAACTTGGAGTAACTAATTAATAAAAGAAAGGCCCAAGGAAATACATGTCTTGGCCCATATAAGATAAGTATGGACTTGCTTAATCTTGAGGGAAATACACGATAGCATAGTGTGCCGACCTGCCATATAAATTATAATTATATAATTTAATTCATTTATATTATATAGTAAATATATATTAATTTAATTAAAGAAATTAATTAATGATTCATTAATTAAGGTATAACTAATTATGCATTTATTGATTAATATATAATTAATGATGCATTTATTGTTTAATACATAATTAATGTGTATTTAAATATCATAATTAAATAAATAATGGGAAATTCCATATGGTACCCTCGTAGTTTCGACTTTTCCAGATGATGCCCATTCTTATTTTCAATTCCAGGCGGTGCCCCTAAGTTATGAATAAATTACATTCCGTGACCGTAAGTGTACAAAAAATAGATTTTTCACTGTAAAACCGTTAACTTGTAGACGGAATTACAAAATGACCGAAGTACCCTAATATAATCTCATATTAAGAAGGACAATTTGGTCATCTCCGACACAAATCACCATCTTCCTCATCGTCCACCGTCTTCCATGTCGTCCGACCTAGACTTTGAGGTGTCCATCGTCTTCCTCATCGTCCATGAGATGATCTTTATCATCGAACGCCATGTACGAGGCTAAGGACGCCGTGGAAGCTTACATCACCCAAACCGTGGTGCAGAAGACAAAGATCTGGATTTGTCGATTTGTCCCTGAAAAGGTGGAATTGGATGGAATTGCACGGAGATTACAGAAGGTTAGGGATTGGGGATCCATTTGGGGATATGATGGAAATCAGCTCTCCATGAATAATTAATACGACAATGAAAAATCCATTGACTCTGTGAAGAATATATATTTAGTAGATTCATGGGCGTAGTAGATTTGACTATGATCAGATGAGATTTTTCCTTAAAGAATATATAATTAGTAGATTTTCATGGGTCAATTTTGGTCATTTTGTAACTTCTGTATGCAAATTAACGGTTTTACAATGAAAAATCCATTTTTTTCTACACTGAAGGTCACGGAATGTAATTTATTCATAATTGAGGGGTACCGCGTGGAATTGAGAATAAGAATGGGCACCATCTGGAAAAGTCGGAACCACGAGAGTACCATTTAGAATTCCCCATAAATAATTCTTTTTAAATTAAAAAATCTAATTAAAAATAAAATAAAAAATTTCCAGGCGGGCGGGCCTGGCCCGCTGCAGGGCGGTGCGGGCAGCCAAGCAGCGGGCTTTGGTGGGCTAGGGGCTACGGGCCGGCCCGCCCCACCGGCTCGTTTTAACAGTACTACCCGCGACTGTGTCTTCTCTTGCAATATTTTTTTAATAATATTATTAGTTAATGTCGAATTGATTTAAGGGTAAATTTGCATTCAGTCCCTATGCCGGCTCAACCTCATTATAAATGACCTTTCTATCCCTCATATTCGCCAAAATTACACCCATATGCCATCTTCTTCAACAAACGATTGAAGCAAAAACAACCTTCAACGAATACCAAAATTACGATCTAAAGCCGGCTCAATCTCGACGTTAATGACCAAATAAGGTTAAATCGATGATAATTTCTCATGTGTGTCAATCATCAATGAAAATTTTTGAAGTTCATATTGGAATAATGTATTAAAAGTAGTTCGAAAACCTCGTTGAAACAAGGGAAAATCTTGACTTTATGCTGAATAAGGTGAAATTGATAGTGTGTCTTAATAATCAATGAAAATATTGACGTTAATCGCGATGAAATTTGACGCGGCCCATGATTGAAGCTTTTGCTAATAAAACAGTCGCTAAGTAACAATTTTTGCATTCTGGGTAACAGTTTATGCATCCCGGGTAACGCTTTATGAATTCTGTGTAACAGTTCATGCATACTGGGTAACACTATGCCGTCTGGGTAACAGTTCATGCATACTGGGTAACACTATCCTGGGTAACGCTTTATGCATTCTGGGTAACAGTTCATGCATCCCGGGTAACAATTTACGCATTCTGGGTAACACTATGCCGTCTCTTCCAAACGATGAATGCACAAATCACGTTCAACGAAACCAAAACTTACGATCTAAAAGCCGGCTCAATCTCGACGTTAATGACCGAATAAGGTTTAAATCGATGATAATTTCCCATGGGTGTCACTAATCAATGAAATTTTTTGAAGTTTATAATGGAAAAATGTATTAAAAGTAATTCAAAAATCTCATTGAAATAAGGAAAAATTTGGACTTTAATGACTGAATAAGGTAAAATTGATCGTGAGTCTTAATAATCAATGAAAATATTGATGTTAATCGCGAAGAAATTTGACGCGGCCCATGATTGAAGCTTTTGCTAATAAAACGCTCGCTAAGTAACAACTTACGCATTCTGGGTAACAATTTATGCATTCCGAGTAACACTTTATGCATTATGGGTAACAATTTATTTACTCTGGGTAACAGTTCATGCAATCTGGGTAACAATTTATGCATCTGAGTAAACTATGCATTCTGCATCGCCCAAAAATGGCATAAATCTGGGTAACAATTTATTTTCGATCTAGAATTCAAATGACCTTGATTCAAATTCCTGTGAATATCTAACTGAATTATATATAACTTTTATTCTCTAAGTTCTTTTCGCTAATACCAAATCGATAACCCCCAAATTAATCGAAGAAATCGAAGACGAGCAGCGACGACGAGGATGTTACAATTTGGTGCTATATGTATCTGATACTTATGTGTAAGATGTTTCTTTTGAACAAACTTTGCTTCTGTTGCTGAAAATGTATGCATGATTCCTGCAGTAACAGTTTAAGACTGATCAGAAACAACTAAAGAGGAGAAAAAAATAGAAAATGATACGTAGGTAACAAGGGAACACGACACGAGTAACAGAATACATAATCAAAATAATAATTTAATATGTACTTAGTTTACTTTATGATTTTCATTTTTATATTGCAAACACGCTACATTCACTAAAGTATATAAAATTACGAAGTTTTAGATTAAATATACTAGTTTATGTTGTGATTTTCGTGGAGATTATGTTGGCATTGAAGAAGTTTAAGTATATAGTATGGAAAACAAGCAGCACTCTTCTTAAAAGGATGATCATGCTCCTAATAAATCGATTCTACTTACTCAAAACGTTGCGGATATAAACTATTAGTTGTTTATTACAATCCAGATGGTCGGCCTAACATAAATGATTCAACAAAATTAATGACATCTTCGATTAATCTTAAATGTAAACTCTATGTTGTTTACTGATTTCATGCAGTAACAGTTTAAGAATGATCAGCAACAATTAAAGAGAAGAAAATAACAGAAATTGATATGTAGATAACAGGGAAACACAACACGAGTAACATAATACGAAATAACAATAACAATTTAATATGTAATTAATTTACTTTATGATTCAAATTTTATACTTCAAACACGCTACATTCACTACAATATATCAATTTACGAAGTTTTAGATAAAAACATATTAGTTTAGGTTGTGATTTTCGTTGGAATTGAAGAAGGTGAAGTATATAATTGGAAAACAAGTAGCACTCTTCTTGAAAGGATGATCATGCTTCTACCAAATTGATTATACTTACACAAAACGTTGTGGAAATGAACTATTAGATGTTTATTACAATCCAGATGGTCGACCTAACATAAATTACTCGACAAAATTAATGACATCTTCAATTAATCTTAATCACAAACCCTATGTTGTTTACTGATTTCATGCAGGAACAGTTTATCAGTGATCAGCAACAATTTGAAGAGGAGAAGATAAAATAAATTGATATGTCGGTAACAAGCAAACACAACACGAGTAACATAATACATAGTCAAAATAACAATTTAATATATAATTCGTTTACTTTATGATTTTAAAATTTTATACTTCAAACACGCTACATTCACTAAAATATATCAATTTATGAAGTTTTAGATAAAAACATATTAGTTTAGGTTGTGATTTTCGTGGAGATTATGTTGGAATTGAAGAAGTTGGAGTATATAGTATGGAAAGCAAGTAGCACTCTTCTTAAAAGGATGATCATGCTTCTACCAAATCGATTATACTTACACAAAACGTTGCAGAAATGAACTATTAGATGTTTATTATAATTCAGATGTCGACCTAACATAAATGACTCGATAAAAGTAATGACATCTTCAATTAATCTTAATCACAAATCCTATATTATTTTCTGATTTCATTCAATAACAGTTTTAAGAACGATCACCAACAATTGAAGAGGAGAAGATAACAGAAATTGATATGTCGGTAACAAGCAAACACAACACGAGTAACAAAATATATAGTCAAAATAACAATTTAATATGTAATTAGTTTACTTTATGATTTTTAAATTTTATACTTCAAACACGCTATGTTCACTAAAATATGTCAATTTACGACATAAAAATATATAAGTTTAGGTTATGATTTTAATCAAAAACCCTAATTCACAAACTATAATAATTCTGGTAACATATAAACATATAACTAGTAACAGTTTTAGACATATCGGGTAACATATAATCTACGTTTGATTTTATTTAGACTCCCGCCCAAAATTCATCTCATTCTGGTTTTCCCGGCCAAAATTTCACCAATAATTTAGTAACCAATTTAGTCAACATAGTAACAGAAGCACATATACTAGTAATAGATCCCGAGAATTTTACAAATCGGCCAAAACGAGAAAAATACACCCAACAATTAATTACAGTTAAATAACAGGTTTGACAGACATAGTAACGAGTTTTGCATACTGAGTAACAACTTTGATGACAGTAAAAATATACCCAAATTATCGGGATCGACCGTATTTTTGCGAAATTAAAAGGTAAACGTTGGACGAACGAGCAAATAATGTGCCGCATCGAGCTTCCCATACTATGGGTACTTCGAATTGATACATATTAGATGTAATTGTTGCCAAAAACGGCTTTGATTTCATCTTATTTTCGCAAATTGGAACACTACACATGGTAACAATTAAGTTAAGTTTAATAACGGTCTTGACAAAACTAGTAATGATTTTGGCACAACGGGTAACATATTTGACACTGCGAGTAACAGTTTGAACACAGTAAAAAAATATCCAAATTATTGGGGTCGATCGTATTTTTGCGAAATTAAAAGATGAACGTCGGATGAACGACCAAACAATTTAGACACATAATATACCCAAGTATTGGGGTCGTTCGTATTTTCGCGAAATTGAAAGATGAAGGTCGGACGAAAGAGCAAATAATGAGCCGCACCGAGCTGCCCATACTATGGGTACTTCGAATTTGTACGTACTAGATGTAATCGGTGCCAAAAATTTCTTTGGTTTCATCTTATTTTCGCATATTAGAACCCTAAATAGAAAGATAAAAAAACTCATACACATCTTACATGTTGCTTCGTCAATACCACAATACATCCTACATTACACGCCGAAAGTGGTTGGTTAATGGGCATTCGAAATTTCGAACCTCGATTCACTGTAAAACGAGATTCGTAAATAAATACTCTGTCGATAACAATTTCTGCATCGTAGTAACATATAAGGTATGGAAAATAACATTTCGCTGGATGTTTATAACAATATAATCTAAAAGCATAACAGAAAGTCGCCGGAAAATAACTATTAGTTCAGTATGTTGGGAGGGGTATTTTCGTCAATACATAGTTTTAATCCTTATCTCTGCAATTTTCGAAAAGTTGGTCCTTTAAACTAATTTCATCTCTGACAGGGACTGAACCTTTTACAAACTTACTAATTGGGGCCTGAATGCAAATTTCCAAGACATCGTTAATGGGAAGTTTTATTCGGAGTGAACTTCATAATATACTTCCAAAAAACTAATGCTCATTTTTTACTTTGACCTTATTTTCTCTCATATTAAAAAATATAATATACTAAATACTTTAAGGTGGCAGGTGATTAACCATTCGGATTGGAATCTAAAGTTACTAGTTGGTAAATATGTATGTATGCGGGGATGAGACCCGAACTCGTCCCTACTTGAATCAACGTTGATTCTTCTTGTCGACTTACGACCAACCAAAGATTTTCCAATGCTCAATTTCTCTTTTAGGTTTATGTAGGACTGGTTTGATAAGTTGAGAAGCAATTCAAGTCTGTCTGAATAATTATTGGGTTGGACTTTGAAACTGCCAAACAATTCTGAATGAATGACCCTTTTTTTTTTCTTCTACTCCCCTTTTTGGGTCTCTCTCTGTAAAATTCTCTAGTTGAGTCATCCCCCTTAGTAGATTCCTCCCCCCCCCCCCCCCCACCAAAGAAACGGTACATGAGTATAATCTCTCTAAGAAATTTTGGGCAAAAGCTGTTAGCACAGTAGCTATGTTTCAAATCGTGTTTTTCGTAGACTATTCTGAAAAAAAACTCCCTATGAGCTGTGGAATGGTAGAACATCCAACATAGGATACTTTCGTGTTTTTGGTTGCAAATGTTTTATTTTAAATGATAGGGACAAAAGGGGTAAATTCGACTCAAGGGTGGATGAGTGCATATTCTTAGGCTATAGTCTCCATTCTAAGGCATATCGTGTATTCAACAAAAGAAAAGAGACTGTACAGGAATCAATGCATGTAACCTTTGATGAGTATCTCACATCGCGTGCTACTAATGAGGAAGGTTTAGATATGTCCCTGCAGATTTACAGATACCGCAAGTGCCAACTGACGAGTCCCCTCAGGATGAAGCTGGTGATCCCACTGCTGAACCGGAACCCATTGAAGTTCCACCTCAAAGAAAGTTCAAGCATGTATCCAGCCATCCCACTGATCAAGTCATTGGGAATATCACCTCCGGGATCAGAACTAGAGCTACTGCACGAAACCAATTTTCAGAGGATTCCCCCAATGCTCTACTATCCTTGGTGGAACCCAGGTCAGTAAATGAAGCTGTCACTGAAAACTCATGGATATCTGCTATGCAGGAAGAACTTGCTCAAATCGGTAAGAGCCATGTGTGGACACTTATGGAACGACCTCATGACAAGTCAGTCACGGTACCAAGTGGGTATTCCGCAACAAGCTTGATGAAAATGGTAACGTTATCCCCAACAAAGCAAGGTGAGTCGCTAAAGGTTATTCTCAAGAAGAAGGTATTGATTATGAGGAAAAGTTCGCCCTCGTAGCTAGACTTGAATCCATTCGTATATTACTTACCTATGCATGCTTTAAAAGATTCAAGTTATTTCAAATGGACGTAAAAAGTGCTTTCTTAAATGGTTTTATAAATGAAGAAGCTTACGTCGAACAACCCCCTGGATTTTAAATGAAGAGTTTTCAGATCATGTTTGCAATTTAAATAAAGCTTTATATGGTTTGAAACAAGCACCTAGGGCTTGGTACGAAAGACTTAGCAAATTTTTGATAGATATGGGATCTACTGCTGGAACTATTGATAACACCCTATTTATTAAGCATGATGGTGATCACATGTTACTGGTACAAATTTATATTGATGATATCATTTTTGGAAGTACCAATAACCTGCTCTGCGAAGAGTTTTCTAAGTCTATGCAGCTAGAATTTGAAATGAGTCTCATGGGGGAGCTAAATTACTTCTTGCGTCTCCAAAAAAGCAACAGTGTAATGGAACCTTCATCTCTCAGACCAAATACACTAAGAGTTATTGCAGAAGTTCGGAATGGCTGATTACAAGGCACTACCCAAGGCACTACCCACTCCTATGCACCAAACAGCAAAAATTGACAGTGACGAATCAGGTACACAAGTGGATCAAACTAAGTATCGTGCCATTATAGGTAGTTTACTTTATCTCACTGCAAGTAGGCCAGATATCATGTTCGCTGTTGGTATGTGCTCTAGATATCAATCGAACCCTAGGAAATCTCACTTGACTGCTGTTAAACGTATACTTAGATACCTTAAGGGAACCATGAATTTAGGTTTCTTTTCCTTTAGTAGGGTACTCTGATGCTGACTATGTGGGTTGTAGGGATGACAGAAAAAGTACCAGTGGAACTTGCCAATTACTTGGTATTTCCCTTGTAACTTGGTCTACTAAGAAACAGAATGCGGTTGCCCTGGCCACAACCGAAGCCGAGTATATGGCTCTAGGAAATTGTTGTCAACAACTGTTATGGTTAAGACAAACTCTTAGCGATTACGGTCTAAGCTATGATAAGATCCCTGTTCTCTGTGACAGTCCAGTGCTATTAGTATCACTAAGAATCCAGTCCATCACTCCCGAACCAAGCACATAGAAATAAAACATCGATTTATTCGAGATCATGTTCAAAAAGGAAATATTAGCATTGATTTCGTGGGTACACAGATCAATTGGCTGATATCCTTACTAAGCCTCTCATAGAAAGTAAGTTCAGTGATATCCATCAGCGTTTACGAATCCTAGAGCTAATTAAGAAAAGATGATCCCCTCCTCCAGCCTATTATTTCACAACTTTATATAGACGATATCCTTCAGTAGAAGTCTCAAATTAGGAAATAAAATCTCCGATCCCTTCAGCCTCTCCGCTCACTCACGATTTCTTTTTGAATTTTAAAATCATCAGTCCCATCAACCGTCTACATCTATCTATCTTCTCTCAATTACTTCATCTTCCACCTTCCATCGTCTCTTACTCCCTTTACCTCTGAAAACCCTAAAACAATGGTGAGAACGGTCGGATCTAAGCTCATCGACGCAGGCTCCAGCGCTGGGAAGAAGCGAAATGAGCCAATGCCTAAGGAGTCACCGTCCCCCACTTCGTCGCCTCCTTCGAGAACCACCCGCTCGAAAACTAAGCGCTCGACAAAATCTGGAAAATCTTCCAAACCTTCTAAGAAAGCCAAAACGTCCACAAAGAACCTTCTCGTAAGCCATCTCCGTCTCCTAAAACCACTCCTGTCCGTGAGCACACTTCTCATGTCTCTCCAGTTCGTGAACCCACTCCACCACCATCTCCGGTTTGTGAATCCACTCCTCCACCATCTCCAGTTCGTGAGCCTACTCCACAGCCCTCTCTTGCTCGTAACCCTAGTCCGCTCAAGCAGAACACCCACCTAAGGAACCTTCAGTCTCAAAGGAAGGACACTCCAGTGAGGACGAGACAGTGGCCAATATCTCTAAAGCAATCTTCGACATCAACAAGCCCGATGAGATCCTTTTCGAGGTAAAATTCCTAGATCCCACTGCTGAAGAGAACTTTCAAAGCCTGATAAATCGTGATATTGCTAGAGGCCGTGGAATCCCGTTTGATGAGATCCCTTCCTGTACTGCTCTTACGTGGTTAGTTAGATGTTGGTGGGAGAAATTTCCTTAGTATCAATAGGACCGATTACCCTGAAGCTGTGAAGCTCTTTTATTCCAGCCTAGACTATGAAGAGACCGATTTTGACATTGTGATAACCTCTTACGTTCTGGGTAAGAGAATTGAGTGGAACTGAGAAGCTCAATGAGATGCTTGGGGTGAGTAACATTGGGATTAGGCACTTCAGTATGGGTGAGTGGTGTGAGTCTGATGAGTTCAGTTTGTCTGAGTGCACTAGAGCCCTGTGGAACAGCAATAGGTGACCTAAGTTTGCTGAAGGGGTAGCTCTTAAGAAACTAGGGATAGATCACGACAACCTTCACAAAGTCCTGAACATGACCCTATGGAGCGCTAAGATTGGCAGCGGCGGACACTCCACCAACATGAATGCCATGAGCACTTTCACCGTATTCGTGATCTCTAAGAATCGCAAATTCAATCCAGCCTATGCCATTATGAAATACATGATCTATGCTTTCGAAAGCCCTGAGAAGCTGCTTCCATATGGCATGATTTTGTCCCATCTGTTCGAACTCGAAGGAATTCAGCTGCCACCAAGTTGGGAGAACACTGCACAGCACGTGGTCGATCTTAAGACTCTCAAGCGCATGGGGATTTACTATGAGAAGCAAGTTGGTTGGTTTAGTATTAAGGATAAGAAAGCAGTTACGACTTCTTTGAAAAAGGCGCCCATTGGTAAGGGAAAGGCCAAGGTAGTCGAGCTGACTGATAGTGATGAGAAACCTGCTGAAGAACGCCAACACGACGATGATGTGATCACAGAGATTCGCACTGATATCACTGCCATTTTCTAGAAGGTCGGCAAGCTCAAGCACTAGAATGTTGAGATCCTTCGCAAGCTATCAAAGTTTGGGAAGAAACTGAAGAAGTGCGCCTCGTCTGACAGCGAGTTCGATAGCATTTAGTGCGATCTATGATGTTCCCATCCTTTGCTTTCTGCAGTTCCGTTCCGCGTCTAGTAATCCCGTGTCTAAGTGTCTTAGTAGTTTTTGTCCTCACCCTTTTTGATGCTGAAGCGGGAGAGAATTATGGACTAAGTGTGTAATAAGACAGGTACGTGGGTGTGATCCCTGCTGTTGGGATAAGACATTGCTATGCTTATGGTTATGACTATATGTTTTTTTTCTTTTTGCTCAGATTTAATTCCTTGACTAACCCTTGTGTGTACTGACTCATGCTGACTTATGCTTTGAGAAATTTTTTGGATATCTAAGTCAGGGGGAGTGTAATGGTCATGATACTTATGTGTGTTGTTTCTGCTGGAACGTTTATGTGATATCATGGAATCATGCGGCATCATATCTGCACAAAGTCAGGGACATCAAAATCATGAAAGTCTGGTAACTTATGTGTGGTACTTTCATCTATCTCTGCAATGATTAGTGAACATGCTATGAATGTCGACATGAAGTACTTGCACTTAGATAGGGGGAGCATGCGCATTTTATGTGAAACTTGATATCTTTCATGCTCTGTCCATGATTAAATTAGGCTCATATGTTGCGTACCTACATGTTCGAATATGCTCATTTTAGTAACATGTCATCATCAAAAAGGGGATAATGTTGACCTTTTTTGGTCGTGCACTATATTTGAGTTTTGATGGTTCCATGTACTTAAGATGAGATATGCACTACAAATTTAGCAATTCGAAATGCGTATGTATCCTGTACTTATATTTGAGTGAATTGCACTTTGACACTGTGATTCCATTGCAATGTGACTTATGTGATACCACTGTGATCATTGATTCCAACGTTATGATATCATTGTTACGTAAATTTGGAAAGTATGCATAAATCGAATGATGAGTGACTATGATCTTGAAGCTATTTGTGTAAAATGACGTGATTAATCCTTAATGTGCTGCGCAATGTTAATTAGGGTAAGGATTATGCGTAAGGATCATTATGAAATACATGGTAAAAAGATTACTGCTGGAATCCGCCTATATATGAATGTGATCTTCTATATCCTTGAATGTGCTAAATATGGATAATATACGCTAAGGATATATTTGCATGAATGCTTATCCGTTTTAAGATATGCTGAAATAGGAATTATATGATATAGATGCATTTAATTCGTGCTTATCTATTTAAGTTATCTAACTTGTGCTATACATGGAAAGGATATGTGCTACACATGGGAAACACATCATCCACTGGAACTTGTCTTAGGAAGAAATCATGCAGATATCATTAACAATTGCATCTTAATGTTAGAGTCAAACGAATTATTTCCGTGTGCTAATATGGTATTTATTTGAATGGAAAATTCGTGATTAATGTGCTACATATTTGTTAAGATGATGAGTGGAACTATTTATGGTATCTTCGTAAGTACCACCATGGTAATATGGATAAGATTTGAGGAAAAGGTATTTCGAGTAAGACTTCATGCAAATTAATGAACATGACCGTTGTGATACTTGGAGTTAAATTTGGCATGATAATTATGAGGGAATGATGTGCTGAACTGGTGATTGCGATTGACATTCCATATGAAATGTGTGATACTAACGGGACTATATAAGTCGACACTTCTACATCGGGTGCAAACAACGAACGAACAACACACGAGATAGCAAGAACAGAGATCTGAATTAGAGCATTTGATTTGCGAATTATTATTCTCTGTTAGTGCTTTGTGCTTTCATTTGCGATAGTTGAGTGCACCCTAAGTTTAGAAAAACCACCATCCCAATCTGAGCGTGTGTGAACCTCACAAGGAGACAAGAGTGAAGTGTGCCTTTCATGGAGAGAGGATTAATCCAGTTGACCTTCGGGACGAGCTGTTTCCATCGGAGAATACGGATTCTCAGGGAACGACGTGGAACGAAACTCGGCGTTAGGCACCCAAGCTGCGGTCTAGTGTTCATCTTGGTCTCGGTTGTGTAAGGGCGATCGATCACTTCTGTAACCAACTACGGTAACATAGTGGATTGATCAAACTCTTGAGGAGCAGACCTCAAGGAGATGACTAAACCCCAATTGGGAATATAACATATATAAATCCAGGTGTCATTTACTTTTCTGTTCACTTGCACTCACACAAATCTACTCGACCAACATTTAAGGGAATAACAATCAAAACGCTTTAATTGTGTTGTTCTCATTTTAAGATACTTTATATCAAAGAAGCAAAAAGTTTTTTGTAGCCTAATTCATCCCCCCTATTAGGCACATATTTTACTTCAATATATATATATATATATATGTTATATATGGAGAGAGAGAGAGAGAGAGAGAGAGAGAGACGTCCCAACAAAAAGGTGTATCCTTGGGCACAGTATAATTATGTGTAATATTTTTTAAATTTTGAGATTTATTATTTTTAGGGTTTAAAATTAAATATATTTTTAGAAAGATAATGAGAAAATAATGGGCATGGCATAAGTACAAATTCGAAATGATAAGAATATTTTTTTCAATTAATTAAATTATAAATAAAGGGTCTAAATTGCAGACAGACCAAATATAGCAGTTTATAGCCATCCTACACCAATTATATGAGTATAGAGACTATACCCATGGCAAAATTACAAATTTGGATAATTAAGTATGACATTGTTTGTTTAGTCATTTGGATTTGATGATTGCAAAAATAGGTAAGTGTGTTCTTGTGTCGGAATATATTTGGGTCTACTGTCATTTTTGTAGTGATTTTTTCATGCCCAATTTTGGTCCAAGCCTATATAAGTTTGTGAGGTTTCTCCTCAATACCAGTTGATAATAGATGTGGTTAGCCCACAAGCTTAAGCCACTTATAATCTTGTAATTATCTCATGTGAGAATTGAGTTGACATCCAACAATTTTCAATAGTCTTTAATCCTTATAAATTGCTGACTGAAAAATGTTTCTAATCAGCAGTTTAGTGATAACCCCAATATAATAGAACCATTTAAAGTGAGGTGGTTTCTTGCAACTATATATTATCAGCAAGCTATGCGATGTAATAAACTCCACTAGCAAGGATGGGAAATTGTTACGTAAGAAATTATTTCATGAATCCATTCCAATTATACATTGCAAGTCACAAAAAAAGTTGATCTAATGTTCAACTTCCAGGAAGATATTCTAAAAGTTTACACCGTGTTTGGTTTGAGGAAATTATGATGGAAAAGAAAACAAGGGAAAAAATTATTTCCGTAAGTTTCTCTTCGTTTTCGGCACCATTTGGTGAGAAAATTAGTTTTTATTAGTTTCAACTCAAAAATAAACCAAATGTTTTTTCTTTTCTTTTCCTTATGTATTCTCCGTAACAATCAAATACGAAATACTTTTCCTTTCCCTTTTCTTTTTTACTATTTTCCATGAACCAAACACACCCTTACTATCCGGCAAAAAAAATAATGTCTTCCATGATGATTTTTTAGGGTTAATTAAACTTCAGGTCCTACTAATATATTTAACTTTGGGTTCAGGTCCCATTAGAATTTGGTTTAGGATAAAGGACCTGGTTTCGAAAAATTCAGTGGAAACTACCTAAAGGCTGCGAAAAGACATAATTATCCCTGACATATGCGAAATTTACCGCATGATACATAAATGATCCGATTACAGTTGTCGAAATAATTATAACAGTTTTGGGCTGAAAAAAACACTTCCATTCATTTGGATAGCTGTATTGAGTACAATATCGCATATATTTAGTAACAACTTTATCAATTATAATGCCAATACTAAGACAACAAACAAATCAGAGGAAAATACCTAAATGATGCGATAAGACATATTTAACCCTATCATATGCCAAATCGACGAAAAAATACTTGAATGATGCGATACATGTTTCGAAATAATAATAACAGTTTCGCGCTGAAAAAAAAACACTTCCTTTCATTCGAATAACTAATAGTTTTTTATTGAGTACTACGCGCTGTAGACGAGAATACCAATACTAATACAACGAATAACAAATTTACCAGTTTTACAACGAAAAATTCAGAGAAAAATACTCAAACCCTGGAATAAGACATATTTGTCCTTCACTGTTGCAAAAATTTACATGTATATGTCATCATCTCTCCCAAACAAGCGACGTCGATCGAAGCGAGATTTCACACTCAGACCCGAATAGATCTCCACAATTGTGATAATATAAGTTGAAATTATCTTTAATTTGATCATAGGTGTTGATAAGTTTCGGTAGTGACGTTATATGTGAGAAAATAAATATTGCCCGTATAGCAGAAAATACAACGTTTCTTTTAGTAAATAACAAATCATGTCACAGAAGTAACACATCATTCAAAAACAATACCGATTCCTGCAATAACACATTCCTTACACTAAAGCGATCGAAAGAAAAATTCACATTCCAAATGCGACCCAATCTCGACGTTACTAACAGCACAAAGTTATATTGACTTCAATTTTTCATGGATCATCATAATCAAAGAGAGTTTTCGAAGTTCATAAAGCACGAATGCTTCAAAACAATTCGGAAATTTCGTTTAATATGATGAAATCTTGACTTTAATGATTGGATAATGTAAATTCGGAAATCTTGACTTTAATGGGCCTTAGTTATCGATGATAATTATTGATGTTAATCATGGAATAACGAAGAATTTCGATGAGATTTAAGCGGTAAACGTTTGCTAATTAAAATGGTTACTGGATATCACTTCATGCTTTCTGGGTAACAATTAATGGAATAATAATATCATATGCCTTAAAGTTTATGACAAATGTTTCCGCAAAACGAACATATAATGAGAAAATAATAAACACTCGTCACCAGTAAATAACACATGTAATACCCAAGTAAAGGCAAAGAAGAATAGATCGTAAAATGTTGGAAATAGCTCGAATCTCCGACGTAAATGACACGATAAGGTTAAATCGATGTCAATCTCCAATGTAACCAACGAAAAAAACTGAAATTTATCATGGAATAATGTGATTAATACAATTCAAAAATTTCGTTGAAAATAGGTGAAGTCTCGACTTTAATGAACTAATAAGGTAGATTCGACTAAGATTGATCATGAGTCATTTTAATTGAATGAGATTATTAATGTTGATAATGTATAACGAAGAATTTTGATGGGACCTAATATTTGAACGTTTGTCAATTAAAAAGCTGGTTGGTAACACTTCATTTATTCTGAGTAACAATTCACGCCTTCTGAGTAACACATCATTAAGAACATTCTTGAAGGTTCTAGATAGTCAGAGATATTAACAGTACAGACTTAATATTACCACATTGCCTGCAAATAATAACACATGGTGTAAAAAATAACAATATAAACAAAGCTTTTAAAACATTTGTAGCTACAAGTACCATAAATAGCTAATCAATACCACATTACTATTTCGATTAATTTTGTTCGTAAATTCATTTTGTTCGGATGCATAAGATTGACATTCATAGAAATAGATTATATGATGAAGTTAAATCACAAAATTTCATTAAAAGACACGTTTTGCGAATGTTGATATCAATATGTGAAAGTTGAGTTTAAAAATCAAATAAACATATAGCTCTTCCTTCACAACATATAATTGTATCTCTTTTAATGAGACATAATCGTTATGTTCCATCACAAACGTATTCAAAGTTCAAAATTGAAGCTCGAACAACATTTAATGGACCATAAACTCAATTTGAGACCCCAAACCCTAAATAATTGAGAAGAATTGGATTTGTGAGCGAAATTAAAGAAATTAGTGAAGTGTTAAGAAGAACCTATTGCCGGTACCAGATTGCCCGCATGTAATACTACATTTCGCTAGAAAATAACAATACAAACCTACAGAATAAATCTTTTTACAGATGATACCACATAATAGGTTTCCAGTACCACATTACTAATTGGATTAAATTCGTTCATAAATGCACGTTGTTCGAATTTACAAGATTAACATCTTGTAAAAGTATGATTTGATGCATTCATCCCACCAAATTCCTTTAAAATCCACATTGTTCGTTGGAGGTGGATTATAGTGATTGTTTGAGGTCAATAGTTATGTAAACTTATAAGACTTCATAGCAAAACATAGACTAGTATCTTGTTCATTGAAACATAACATATGAATTCAACATGAATGCCATCACAATTCAAAATTAAACCACAACTATCATTTTATATGTCGTAAATCATGAAACGTTAAGGTTAACCCTGAAACTTAAACCTTAATCTCCATAAACACATAACCCTAAACCTTGGTGCGACAACTACAGCAATTTGTAACACATAAACAACTTTTAGTAACATATGTAACTAGTGGATAACAGTTAAATAGTTACTAGTAACACATTTGCATTGATTTAACAATCTCGCCCAAAATTCCAATTGTGGCATAAATCCCGCCAAATTAACCCAATCAATCCACAAATCCCGCCCAAAATTTACAAATATAGTAAATCCACCCAAATCCATCCAAAACCAATATCCCGCCCAAAAATTTATCGAAACAGTTCTGCTAAAAAATTACCATACCGATACTTATGAAAAACAAAAGCAGATCATAATATACCACTTTAGATATTCCAAGTAACGCTATGATTTCATGTAGTAACAGTTCTATGCCTAATTACCGAAATAGGCTTGCTAAAAAATACCATATCAGTACTTATGAAAAACAGTAGAAGGATATAATATACCACTTCAGACATATCAATTAACGCTTCAATTTCAGGTAGTAACAGTTCAATGCCAAAAATTAACGAAACTGGTCTGTTAAAAAAAATACCACATAAATACTTACGAACGACAAAAGTACGTCATAATATACCATTTTAAACAATCCAAGTAACGGTTCTATTTCATGTAGTAACAGTTCGATGCCAAATATGTTACCGAAACAGGTCTGTTAAACAAAATCCCCCATCAATACTTATGAAAAACAAAATTAGGTACCAACTAATCGACGAAGAAGTCTTATGAGTTACCAATTGTATGATGACCCACTTTTTACTTAGTACCATATGTTGGACAAAAAATACCACATCTATACGTATTATAAACTAAACGAAGTCAGAAGATACCACTTTGTCGGACAAAAATATCGTTTATGAGTAATTAAATAATGTTACCTGATACCTTTATAACGTTAAGGCGAAACGTAGTAAAAAATAATGCATGAAATAGTAACACGTATACCAGATGAATCGATGCCTGCTATACCAGATCTGCTTCAAATACCTGGAGTGGAGTAGAGTTTATAATAATATAAAATATGTATAAATACTATGAAACTTGCTGATGAAAATATAGTTTCGTTAACAAATAAGGTCCAATACATAAAAATAGAATATCCATTGAAGATATTCTATATGCCGATAGTGTTGGAGCCGCACGAGGCCCATTGGGGTCATTACACCAACTTGTTTTTATTAGTAATTAATATATGAAGACTTTCTTAATGTTGGGAGTAAACTTGAAAAAATTACACTATAGGGACCCTAGATAAATTTAACAAATATAAGGTATGTGGTCCAATTAGACTGGACTCCACTAGATAAGTTTTCTCGGCCACCTCATATTATCTTTTTCATAACAAGTTAGATTTTATTGTACATTATTCGTTTCAACTTTTAAGTACTTTTAGAATATTATTTCTGTATGTTGATACACTTCCAATTAAACAACACCTTGAGAAGCTTAGTTGATTTAGAATTGTACTAAAATACCCCCATGCTAAAGTAATATAAGTATTTGATAAGACAACAGAAATATAAATTTTAGTCATTAAATATATTGATTTCGATTTCGGACCACTTTATTTCGATAGGCACAAACTCACATTTCAGACGTATTTAGGTCTCCTCAAAAAATAAGTCGAAATCAAATGCGAAGTCGACTTAGGTAGAAAATATAGGAGGTCGCCAGTCAGGTAGGATTTCCAACCGATTCTCGAATCAACTTATTGGTCTTATGGTATCTCAGTATCGAGGATGATATCAAAGATCTGTATTTGTTAATAAACTCTACTGGTGGATGGGTAATACCTGGAGTAGCTATTTATTTGTGCGACCAGAAGTCCATACAATATGCATGGGATTAGCCGCATCGATTGGATCTTTTATCCTGGTTGGAGGAGAAATTACCAAACTTCTAGCATTCCCTCACGCTTGGCGCCAATGAGTTTTTTTATTTGTATTTGAGAAAAAAAAAAAAAAGAAACTATGCCTTCGCCTTATGAATATTAAGTAATAATAGCATGGCACTTCAAGTTCGATATGAAAATTTTTTGTAGTGTTTTTTTCTCACAAAATTCAATTATGTATCGAGAGAGTATGGGATAAAAGGTATTTCCGATTTTCTCTTATCTGTCGGAAGTCATTTAGCGTCACAAACTTTTTTGTTTTCACGCCGAAGGGCTCTTAACAATAATTATATTGTACAATAAGGGGGTGCGAAAAAAAACAAGATTTTTCTTTTTTTGGTTGGATCAAAAAGAAACTTTGGATTGCTGAATAAAATACAAAAAAAAAAAGAATCTAGTAAAAAAATAGAAAGCAACGGCGCCATCATAGTATTTTTTAACTCCCGTGAAAGGACGAGTGCGAATTTGATCATTTATCCATGTGGAGTTGATAGATTCTTTTTTTTTCAAAGGCGATAACTTTCATTTCACAAGAACAAGCAAAATACAGCAGAAAAATTCCACAAACAGTCCCCCTGATTGAAGCGAAACAGGTGGGCAGAAAACCCAAGCACAGGGCAAAAGCTAAAAAAGAAAAAAGAAAAAACAACACCCTTCGATGGCAAAGAAACTCTCCAAATTGGACATTTGATACTACACATTGTGAAAACATGAAAATCCAAACAAAACGAAAGAAAGAGCTGGACCAAAAGACGCTGTAGGAGATCCTCTCATCCCAACTTCTTCCAAAAGGATGCCGATTCGCACGCCAGGCACTGTCCCGTCCGTGAAGAAGACCTACCTTCAACATGTATTTTCGAAATATCCTTTTTGAAATGAGAATTTCAAGCCACCAAGGGAACAGAACACCCACAAAGGGGAAGAACATCCCAATAAATGGGAAATGAACTCCCATGAAGGGAGACTACAAGCTCCCACGAGGAGAGACTAAGACCAAAAGAAGAGAGCAAAAGAAAAGACAAGCACCAACAAAAAAGAAAGGAATGTTGGGATCCCCCTAACTCCATCAAAGGAGAAAGGGGGAGGAGGCGATTTTTAGGGTTTAGGCTGAGAGAATTTGCGTTAGAGAAAGAAATGTTACAAAATGAAGTGATAGATTCTATCTTCATCTTTCTTGAATGGAAAGTAAGGAGATAGCACCTCAAATTTATTTTGACATATTAAGCTAGTGGTAGAGCAGTCAAATTGGCCTGCGGGCTGCAATTTTCAGGCCCGCCCGGCTAGCTCGCATGGGCCACGGGCTTTGGTGGGCAGGGCGGGCCAGCCATATAACTGAAATTAAAAATATATAAACTAAAATATAATTCGAAATATAAAAATACAAAATCTGAAATGAAAAATGGAATAAATTTGTCCAATATCTCCTAATCATTATCTTTTCACTAGTATTAGTTTTCTTTCGAAAAAAGTCCAATTAGATTCAAAAAATATTAAATAAAATATATATAAACTAAAACAATTAGGATTACTTCGTCCAACATCATTTTTAAAACAATATTTTTTTACTAATTTTATTTGTTGCATTGTTGTGTGACATTATTTATTAGAATTTCTATATATGTAAAAAATAATAAAAAAAATAAAGATCGCCTAATTTCCGTATAGAAACCGCCTAGGCAGTCTAGGTGGTAGGTAGGGATGTCAACGGGGCGGGGTGGGGGCGGAGATTAGGTCCCCATCCCCGTCCCCATGTCGACGGGGAACCCCATCCCCACGAACTAAACGAGGAAAAAATCGTCCCCATCCCCATCCCCGCCGGGTCCCCGCCCCCGCGGGGATTCCCCGTCCCCATGAATTTTTCTAAAAAAATATTTTTCATTATAATATAAATCGAATACATTATTTATATTATATATTAAATTTAATTTATATTATAATATTAAAAAAAATTGTAAAAAAATATTTAGGCTATAAAATATTTTATTTAAATAATATTAATGGCGGGGAACGAGGCGGGGAACGGGGCGGGGACTATGATCCCCGTCCCCGCCCCGTCCCCGCCTACGGGGACAAAAAATTCCCCATCCTCGCCCCGTTCGGGGCGGATCCCGCGGGGACGGGGAATTCCGCCCCATTGACAAGCCTAGTGGTAGGCCCCCTTTGGGCGCCTAGGTAGCGCCTAACGCTTTTTACAACCTTGATTAGGATAGCTCAATATAACAAAATATTAACACTTATATTATGGTATTTATTAAAAAAATTACTGATAGATACGTTATTAATCATGTGTTTGATATTATATATGGTATTAATTAGACGTAAATAATGAATCATTATTAATTTAATATTTACTTTTTATATAATATATTATTATAATAACAATAATGGCGGGCCGGCCCGCGAGCTAGCCCGCCCCACGCTGCCAAAGCCCGCACCCGCGAGGGCTGGCCTAACAAATTGCATCCCGCCCTGGCGGGGCGGGCGGGCCCGCGGGCCGCGAGCTAAATTGGCAGTACTATTTGCGCTGCATTAATTATAGCCCTGATATTACACACAGAAAGTGTTCATGATAAAAGATGCGATTGCTAGAGCAAAGGTAAATAATTGAGATATATTATTTATAGAAGAGAACTATCATATTCATGTCTTGAAATTCGAGATTTTGTGCAGAATACCATGTTTTAAAGCTTGTCATCTGAATATCATCAAAGACAGTCCAAATTTTCGTTTTCCGAGTACATATAGATTCATTAATATTGGCTTTTTTATTAAATAATTAAAAAATGAACCATTAATAAAATAAACAACCTCGAAAGCCATTAATAAAACAGACATTTTCGTAAAAACAGGATACGAGTTACTAACTCGTATAATTAGAATACGAGTTACTTGTCGACATGGCATTTTTGGTAACTCCTATTCTAATTATACGACTTACTCTTTTTTTTTGTATTTTAACTTTTATATTTATTAATTATATAATCCACAAAATCATTAAATCATCGTTATCTCATGTGATTACATAATAAAAATCAATAAGCGCATCTAATTTATTGTTTGTTTCGCGACTATTAAAATGATATGCATATCTTATATTTTTCGGATATCGAAAATATTTAATTATTTTTTAAAGTTAGGAATTCTTATCGTTAAGTCAACATCAATCGAAAAGGGGTACACATTAAATTATACAGTGTCTTATCTTCTTTTTTTCTTTCCAAATTGTGGAGATGACATCTTTCTCCATCTGCCTGAAAAAGGGGTACATAACAAATACATAGTTCAATCCATTATATATAGTTATATATTTCGATTGATATTGCCTCAACGGTAAGAATTTATAACTTTATAAAAATAATTAAATATTTTCGATATTCGAAAAATATAAGATATGCATATCATTTTAATTGTCGCGAATAAATTAGATGCGTTTATTGATTTCTATTATGTAAATCGCATGAGATAACGATGATTTTATTATTTGGTGGATTATATAATTAATACATATAAAATAAGTTAAAAAAGAAAAGAAAAGAGAGGAACTCGTATAATTAGAATGCGAGTTACTTGAAATGCAATTGTAACTCGTATTCTAATTATACGAGTTAGTAACTGTCTGTTTTATTAATGGTTTTCATTTTGTTGTTTATTTTTTTAGTGGTTGATTTTTTTTTGAATTATTTAATTAAAAAGCCAATATTATAAGTACATTTTTGTATTTGTTTATTTTAGTATATTCATACAACAATTTGACAACACGACTACGAAAAGCCCAGGAATAATTGCTTAAATTAAGGACATTTTCAAGGTCTCATGCGTTGATTCATGATGCTTCGAAGGGTTTCCAAACGATTCTTTCGTTTGTGTAATATAATTTCTTCTACATTGAAGCTCAGTCAAAACGAATATTAAAACTATATTCAATACGTGTTGCTTCATCATGTAAAAAATTAAATCTTTATTACATATGTCTATATATACATAGTGTTGGGGTTGAGCGGTAATATTTAATTCCGGGCCAGCGATAGTTGTATTTGGACCCCGCGACAATTTATCGGGATATTAATTAAAGTCGTAATGACACCAAGAGAACACCGAGATTTTTACGTGGTTCGGCCAATACCACCTACATCCACGGAGAGAATAATTTTACTATATTGGAGGATATTACACCGTACAAAATAACGCTCGTGTTTAAACCCAAAAAAACCCGAGACCCCTTACCCACCCGGGTAATGTTTTTGTACCCACTCTCTATTACCACAGTAAAACTACACCCGCTCTTACACTTATCCACCCGGACAAGATTTTCTTTTTTTTTCTTTTCTTTCTCATTTTCTCTCTCTCACTCTTCTCTCTCTCTCTCGTTGGGGTGTCTTACAAATGAGCTCTACATCCCTTTATATAGGCAGCTCTACAGGCAAGATCGTCATTGAATGCGTCACTTGAAGAAAAGATCAAATTGCACTCCTCAACCACTCGTATGTGTGTGTGTATTTATGTTGAAAAGTCAACAATTCTCCCCAACATCAACGTCTTCTCTAAAGAGAACTCCAGTGCACCCGAGAATGAGAGTAACCCGTTCGTAAATACCACGAACGTCCATTGGCCTTCCTTGTAGCACCTACACATAATCCGAATCAAGAATTCCGATCATACCCCACTTGCTTCAACGGCCAATCCTATGTGCAGCTATGTTGAACCGACTCGATCCGTCGATTCCCGAAGAGGAACTTCGATGCAACCTCTTCACCAGCAGGATTTTCCTTCTCACCATCGTCTGCCTTTATACCACGCTAGCGATTTTCGTGAACCCATCGAAGTCTGAGTATTATATACCATACTCACGTCCAGACGATACAAACCTTTGCACTCTTCTCCCTCTGGTAGGACCATTTCCGCCAATGTGTGATTTCCCAGACTCCCCCTGCTATGAAACCCCATAGCCCTGGAATCTGATCGGCTCGAGAATATTAAATTCTACGCAACTTTGAGACAACGTCACACCACCCAAAATGCGTACCGCTCCATCAACCATTTTGATCTTCCCCGTTCCAATACACCGAACAACACAACGATATCCATCGGCCCATGGAGATCGAAAACTGTTCGCGTTTCCCTGAACGTATCAAAATATGCTCTTGGAGCAAATCCGAATTTAATATCCTTCTTCCTGAGAACGAGCGCCATCATTAGAGACTGTGAGAACGTCTCTAAGATAAATTGTGTGCTACCTCCGTTGTGGAATTTTCCTAGCCGCTTGTCCTTCTTCCTCCAAGTCGGACAATTTCTCCTGATGTGTCCCGGCTCACCACACATGCAACATCACATGCCCTTCCCGCCACCTGGATTTGGACCTGCTGCTGTCTCCAAATTCCCTGGCGTATCACCTTCCTCTATGATTCACTCTGAAAAATAGTCAATGCCCGACTATCACCATAATTTGACCGCCTTCTCTTTTCTTGCTCCAAAAGAGTTGACTCCACCATCCACCGTTTGCACCGTCTCGTACTGGATGGTTGTGATCAAATTATCACCAGAATCAGGAAGCGAGGTAAGAAGCAAGAGGGCCTTACTTCTTCCTCTCTGACACATCTTGACCCCAAAATTTCCGTCATTTACTCCGACTTTTCCTCGTCTCCCACAAAGCTTATATCCCCAGCCTTGACAAACGAGCACATCCTTCACTCTTCTCTGCCGCAGAGTGAAACCTCCCGCACCAGCACATTGTCGCACTTTGCTGTCATCCGTCGTTATTATCCTTGCAGAGATTTAACAGCCCGGCCCAAATAGTACTGATCAGATATTTCCCAAGAAAGGCTAACGACCTGCCTCACAGCACTATTGCCATAACTCGCCAAAAGTGCACCGCCGCACAAGCTCCGCCCACACCGAGCATCCCATCAACGATAACCATCTTGTACCATTATTTCTAGCACAAGGCATCACATCGTTGAACCTCGCTCTGACACTGGCTCCCCCCGAACGGCATTTCCTTCTGATATCTTTTCTGATGTGGAAGATCAGACACAGCTGCAACCACAGAGCATACTTAGAATATCAGTAGGGTAAGGCTCTGATACCACTTGTTGGGAATGGTGGTGGGCCCCGCAGTGGTCAGTGGGCCCCGCAGCGGAACTGGTCCCGGTTTGGCTCGGTACGACGATCAGGAGAAGTGGGACCCACGGGGTAAATTTGGTGGGACCCGCACAGTAACTACCACAGTAAAAATAAAATTACCGTAAGGTAAGAAAGAACACCAGAACTTTAACGTGGAAAACCCTCTGTTAACGAAGAGGGAAAAACCACGGCCGAGTCGGCAAAATCTTCACTATAGTAAAATAATGAATGCAGAAAGAAAATAAAGATTCCCATTCTCTTGAGTAGCATAATAAAACGAGTGGGGAGGATGATGCACAATTGCACATGGATTGCCTTTGGCCCTTTATGTAGTTATTACATATAAAATATATATATAGAGGTTTGCTATGGTGCCCACCTACCGTGAGCAACCACCGTGAGCACCATAAGCAAATCTCTCAATTTTTTGCTTTATTTTGATTCCCAACACCGCCAACACCTCCGTAGATCCTCTCATATCCATTGCTAACATAAATCGCCATCAACAACACGTCAATTTTTAAGAAAATCATCACATCAGTACGTCGTCCACATGTGAATAATAAATAATGAATTTTCTTAAAAATTAACGTGTTGTTGATGGCGATTTATGTTAGGAATGGTATGAGAGGATCTACGGAGGTGTTGGTGGTGTTGGGAATCAAAATAAAGCAAAAAATTGAGAGATTTGCTTATGGTGCTCACGGTGGTTGCTCACGGTAGGTGGGCACCATATCAAACCTCTATATATATATATTTTATATATATATATATATATATATATAGAAGCACACACACGCAAAATTATAAATATTAAATAGCGTAAAAAAGAGAGTGCACATTAATATAATCATGAAGTTATTTCCTGGCATTCCATGTGCTTCTATGGATTCGCCCCACTTCATCACATTATTATTTCTCACGAGACAATAATCCATCCCTATCTTTCTGTCCTTACGACAATCTTACATTGTACTTTCCTACCTTGTCTTAATCTATATATACACACACATTATTTTACCTTGTATTGATTCTCATTAAAATCTTGGTATTGAAGAAATCAAGAAAAAGCTGCACAGCAATGCCTAGTATCCCTTCTTCTTGCAGCAGATCTTGGTAACCCTAACCTATTACATACATATATATTTTTATGTAATAAACGTATATATTTATTATAATAGGTCTATAAGCGAGGATTCATTGAGGAGATACGTTTGCCAAGCAAGCGAAAATTGCATTCAAGAGCTTCTTTGGGCTTCTTCGAACAGTAATAATAACAGCAATAATAATGCTGAGAATTTAAATGAGTGTGGGTGGAAGAAGATCGTTGCAAAGGACGATAGAGATGGATTTGAGATATCGAATCGACGGTCAGGATCATTCCACACTTTTAGAAGCATAAGAAAGCTGAGATCGGTTTCGCCACAGCAGTTTATGAAGGTTGCTAACGCCATTGATGCTGCCAAGGTAAAGCTTTTATTATTCTTTTTTTAAAATTTAGTGATTGTTACATTATTTTCTCCTTTTACTCTACCTATTTACATGACATCTATCTAAGTTTTGTAAGGGTAATAGACAAAAATAAGAAATAAATGATCTTGATTTGAATTTTGGTTTTGTTTAATTATCTTTATGGAAAAAAAAAAAACTTAAAGTTTCGTGTAGTTAGGTTATTTTAATTATATCTATCCATTTTATTAAAGGAGATCACCTTACAGTAACTACTGTTTAGTGTGTCAATTTCATTTTAATTACCATTTTGCCATTGGTGAATAAAATTAAAAATTATTATTAATTTAAACGCTATTACATCAAACATGATATAAAAAAAATCACTTAACTATTATAATTTCTAATTAAAATACTAAAATATTTTAAAAGTTATATTATTGTAATCATAGGTTTATTTCATATTTTTTTTAGATGGTAGCACATGTATTTTAGTATATTCGCAGCATATCTTCCGGAATTTCTTTTAGACGTCGGTTCACTTTTAGGCTGATTTCATTTATTATATAGTTTTGAAGGTGAGCTTTTTTTCGGGGATTTTGATGTGACGATTATTATACACAACATTAATTTTTATTTGTCTAGGATGCACTCTTTTTTCTATTATTTTAATTTTATATATGCAATTCCCATATTACTCGCTTCAAAATAAAACTATCTTCAATTTTTTTTTTTAACATTATACATAAATACCATGACATCTTATTTAACTTGCCGAAAACTAAATGAATATGCTAAAGGGGAACAATATATTATGAAAAAGGAATACGAAACTTCCCTTGAAACTTAAGGAAATTCAATTGATATATATAATATATTTCAACACTTGAGTACTAATATATATGCAGGAGTGGGATTCTGATTTAATAGAGGCCAAGTACATAAAAGACCTCGGAGCAAACCTAAGCATCATTCGTCTTAGATTTGGAGACAAAGCAAAACCCTTGTTTAGGTACAGAGAATTCATCGTCTACGAACGAAGAGAAGCCATGGATGATGGGACTATGGTAAAAATATTTAATAAATTTTATTTTCATACATTAAAGAGATTAGGCTTTTTAAATTAAATAATGCAAAAAATAATAATAATTAATTAAATGGGGTCGTTTTTGAAATAATTAACAAAATAGGGTAGATTGCGTTTAATACCCGCGACGTCGCACCCATTAGGCGCAACGCCGCTACCATTAGGAGCGATGCTCCTTCCACTTTTTTTTGTTTTTATTTGAGTCGCCCAGGCGACAACCTCTTTTTATTTTTATTTTTATTTTTTATGTTTTACTTATTTTATATTTATTAATAATATAATCCACCAAATCATTAAATCGTCGTTATTTCACGTAATTTACATTATAAAAATCAATAAACACATCTAATTTATCGTTTGTTTCACGAAGATTAAAATGATATGCATATCTTATATTTTTCGATATTCAAATATATTTTTTATTTTTATGAATCAAAAAATACTTAAATTGGAATAAATTAAATAATTTCCAATATTCGAAAAATATAAGATATGTATATCATTTTAATCGTCGTGAAACAAACAATAAATTAGATGCGTTTATTGATTTTTATTATGTAAATCACATGAGCATCACCCCTGAACCAATTTCTAAATGAGTGTCGCCCCTCGTCGTTATTTCACACTATTCTAAATGAGTGTCGCCCCTGATCCAATTACATGAAATAACGATGAGGGGCGACACACATTTAGAATAGTGTGAAATAACGATGAGGGGCGACACTCATTTAGAAATTGGATCAGGGGTGATGCTCATGTTATGTACATAATAAAAATCAATAAACGCATCTAATTTATTGTTTGTTTCACGACGATTAAAATAATATTGGAATTATTTAATTTATTCCAATTTAAGTATTTTTTTTATTCATAAAAATAAAAAATATATTTGAATATCGAAAAATATAAGATATGCATATCATTTTAATCGTCATGAAACAAACAATTATTTAGATGCGTTTATTGATTTTTATAATGTAAATCACGTGAAATAACGACGATTTAATGATTCGGTGGATTATATTATTAATAAATATAAAATAAGTAAAAAAAAAAACAAAACAAAAAGAGGTTGTCGCCCATAAGGGGCGACTCAAATAAAAAAATAAAAAAAAAATGAAAGGAGCATCGCTCCTAATGGAAGCGACGTCGCGCCTAATGGGTGCGATGACGCGGGTATTAAATGCGATCTACCCTATTTTGTTAATTATTTCAAAAACGACCCTATTTAATTAATTATTATTTTTTTCTGCATTATTTAATTTAAAAAGCCTTTAAAATTGTAATCCAACAAAGCTTTGTTATAATTACATTATAATAGGTAGTTGCAGCGGCTTCACTGCCTAAAGAAATAGCAGAAGGTTTGCATCCCAAGAAAGACAACTCAATAAGAGGGCTTTTATTACAATCTGGTTGGGTTGTGGAGAAGCTTGAAAATGATGATTCTTGCATGGTTACTTATATAGCCCAAGTAAGCACTATTTTTGAAAAATTATTATCTATCTGTAATTAATTTTTGAAAAATATCCATTTGTTGATTTAATATTTTTAATATTTTTAGTTGGATCCCGCTGGATGGTTGCCCAAGTGCTTTGTGAATCGATTGAATACAAAAATTGTGATGATTATTGAAAACCTTAAAAAGCAAGTCTTGGCTATGACCCACTAAGGTTAGTGCCCGAACATGATTGTGTCGTTTGTATAAAGGCTATAAAGAAATGTATCTCATAGAAGGAAATCCAATATTCGATGGTTTTTGTGTTATCTTTTGGTAGTTTTCATTTATATATGTAATGCACACCTTTTTTTTTTACTTCATATTTGTTGTATGTGAAGTAATGCAAGATATATATAGAGAGAGAAGTCTACACAAAACTTCATACCGATTCCTATTAAGTACTAATCCCGATTCTTTGATCAGAAAATTAAAAATCCATAGCAAAAGCCTCATTTTATGGTTTAAGGTAAGAATGCGTGAGATATAAATTAAAAATCAAATTTGGAAGATTCGACTCATCGGTGGACTGAAATGGAGTTTTGTAATTTTATTCCCATTGTTGCATTCCAATATGAATTTCTGAACAAAAAGTAATAAAAAATGACATACCACAATTCGACCCCCAAATATCAATAATCACCAAGAAAACCCCGAAATCGTAGACGATAACCCAATTAGAGTAATGACTATTTAATTTCTGCCTTTAGGGAAAAATCCTCAGAATTGGACATTCAATCAAATGCTTTTCCTACAATGCTGTAATAAGCACATATTCAACCAACACAGCATAACATGCAAAGTTCAGCAAGCCAATATTCACACAAAAACACACACCATATATAGAGAGAAAAAGGGAAACAAGTATTTACTTGGGAACCAGCTTCGAAGGAAGATAACCCTCGTTATACGCAAAGAGGCTCTCATACTGTAAGGATGCTCGAAACTCTTGCTATTCGTCGTCGTCCCTTCATAGCTAGCAGAAGTAGACGCCGATTCGAAATTAAGGTTCAGACCGGCCAACGCCATCGAACTCTCGATCTCCTTGACAACCTCGCCCGTCGTAGGCCTGTTGGTGCCCGATTCCTGCACGCACCCAAACGCAAGGTCGACGAATTTCTCGATGCTAAGGGTCGATGCGCTCGAACAACTGACGACGAAAGGGTCGAGGATGCCTTGGAGGTCGTACATCTCCTTCGATGCGTTCATTGCAAGCTTCACTTCTCGAACGATGTACTTGCCCCTCTCGATGGGCCTTCGCGAGGTTAGGAGTTCGAATAGGAGGACGCCGAAGCTGTATACGTCGCTCTTCTCTGTCAGCTGTTGGGGTCATGTAGTACTCGGGATCTAAGTATCCCTAAGAAAAGAAGAAAGAAAAGGATTAGTTTCTCTACAAGCATTACAAGAATGAATTTTCTATATTGCATGTAAACGGGCGAGCAGCGAGCACCTTAGACTAACTGTTTATCAAGTAATTTGACATGGAATGTTGACTACAATTTTACCCTTCGATTACTTTATATGCACCAGTTACATCAGAACAATCAATTCGTTTTCTATATACTTGAAAATAACGGAATTAAAGTTTTAAAAATTTCACGTATTAAATATTTAATAAAAAAATATATGATTGGCGACCGAGACAGGGTAAATCCCGGGAGTCAGTGCAATAGCCTGCAAATCACACCAACCAGTTCAACCACACTAGCCCAAGTCCACATATGTGACTCACTAAGGCTGCGTTTGGTATGCGGAACTCAATGTGGAAAAGAAAAAATAATTATGTGATGATACAACACGAGTTTGATGTACATCCATCTTAAGCGTATAGTTACATTTCGTTTCCTTTCCGCATTGAATTCTAAATACCAAACGAGCCCTAAAGAAATATTAGGAAGGAGAATCGATTTTGGGGGACTTCGCCCCATAAATCATTGAGGCCGCACCTTGACCAACAGGCCATGACCTCATCGGTAGATATAATAATTAGTATATTATTTATATTTTACGCACACACATCGAATGTGCTAAAATACTAGTGTTTAGTTTAGAATATACTGACCATCGTGCCTTTGACTTGCGTGGTGACATGATCCCTTTCGCCATCGCCGAGAGGCTTGGAGAGGACAAAATCGGCTACCTTAGCATTCAGTCGAGCGTCCAAAAGGATATTGTTCGATTTTATGTCTCTGTGTATGATGGGAGGATTTGCGAGCTCGTGAAGGTAATGTAAGCCTCGAGCTGCTCCGAGTGCTATTCGAAGCCACCTGCCCCACTCCAAACGTATACCGCTTCTGCCTGCGAAAAAATTTATAAATTTACGAAATCGAAGGAGAATATCCTGCGAAAGATGAACTTGTGAACATTTTGATATGGGAAGTAATCAAGTAACTAAAAAAGTACCCGAAAGGCCATCCTTTAGTGTTCCATTTGTAATGTATTCGTACACAAGTATTTGTTCGCCTTGATCGAAGCAAAAGCCCACCAAACTGACGACGTTCTTGTGTTGAACTCTCGAGAGGAGTTCAATCTCAGTTTTGAACTCTGAACCGCCCTGCATCGATCCTTGTTGGGCTCGTTTAATGGCTACCATTTGACCACTAGCAAGATTTCCTCTATACACCTGAATGTACAAATAGTAGAAGAAATACGATAAGATTTTCGCAGATATAACGAAAGAGTATGAAATGTGGCCAACCTTCCCATATCCACCATTTCCGAGAGCGTTCATTTCTGTGAAGTTATTCGTCGCTTTCTGAAGTTCTTCAAAGGTGAAGTTTCTTGCTCCCTTTAACTGAGGAATACCACCACTACTTAGATTTATATCCCAAGTTGCTGCATGCATATCAAAGAGAAAGGTCAGTGATATATAACTCTCAATGTTAGAAGACCTAGAATCTCTTACCAAAAGGACCGCTTTTCCTAACAGAAGTTTCATCTTTTTTCTTCCGTCTGCATGCAGACACTCCTCCGACAACTAACAACAGCAATAGAAAGATTCCGCCAACAGAATCTCCAACGATGATCCCTATGCCCGCCGAGTTTTGGGATCGATCTGTAAGATAGCCAAAGTTGGTTGAAAACCGTTGAAAACAAATGTTGGGGCATAAATAAAAACATGGTTGTACCATGGAAAGGCGGATACTCATGTCCGATGAAATAATATGGTCCGAAACCTATTATACTAAAAATTCTGATCTGTGAAAAGGAATGTGATGCCCGAAACTCCTGTGCGATTGAAAAAGCTTTCGCCAGACGGGCAAAATTGCACAGGCACCTTAAGTTCGTTGTCTATATCTCTTGAGGGATTAGAAAAAGATATTGCACCGACAGGAAGCTTAGAGGATTGTAATGCTGACATTATTTCCCTTTCAATAAGCAAAAGATAGAGGAATTTCCAAAGTTGGAAAATGGAGGAGATTTGAAACTTATTGTTCCAGAGAATGGATCTTCACATGCACAGCTTGGGCCAGAAACTTGATCTGAGTTACACCACGACGATATGCAATTTTGCTGTGGTACTTGGTATGGGAAGTTAGATTGCCGTGGAATTGTACAGTAATCCGCTGAATCGCCATTACATATTGGATTCTTTACAAGTCTGCATAGGTTGTTAAACGACAATTTCTAAATCATGATAAAATTTATGCAAAGAGGAAAGGATTTGAATGCAAGAAAAATATTACATGACTTTGAAATTGTAACCGGCGCCTGGGGAAAAGAATTTGATGTTGTTATCTTCCAGGTCAATCAGCTGTAGTTGCTTACTGTTTGAGTCAAAATTCAACGTGCCATTGATCTGATTGTGCTTCATGGAACTGAATCAAAAACGGAAATAAGAGAAAATTATAGTGTAGGTAACTGTTATTGAAATATGCACAGGCAAAATAATCTGTTTATTTGAGTTCCATGAATCTCGCATCATATTGTATCCAGACGAGTTATTACACAGTCTGCAACTCAGGGAGACTAAATAGAGAATTCGGCAGTGCCCCATGAAGTTTTGTTTTATCCATTATCCTGCAATTTCTTCGAGTTACTATAGAAGTTGAACTATTCAAATGCCATGGAAGCAAAAGCTGTGTGAATATTCATACATTGAGAGAGAGAGAGAGAGAGAGAGAGAGAGAGAGAGAGAGGGAGGGAGGAAGAGAGAGAGAGAGGGTACAATGAGCTCAAGGACCACAAAGATGAAAACCATGACGGAACGTCTGTTGGATCAAATGAATTGTTACTCAAGTCCCTGCAAAAGTTTGGTTTGAGGTCAAACATCCCAATTGCACGATCATGAACATTTTTTTTTTCAGAATAAAAAAAATGTCTCAAGTACACTCATGCATCACATAGAACCAAATATATGATTCTGAACTTAATAGAATAACATTTGGCTTACAGAGAGTTGAGGAAATTCAATCCAGTAAGGTTGGGCAAGGTCCAATTAACTTATTATATGATAAGTTCCTGAAAAGTGTATTAAATACAAAAACATATGCTACTGTAAAGATCTTAAATCAAGCTGAATTTTATCACTTGCCGACTTACAATTCCTGGAGATAGGTGAGGCTGCTTAAATTTTCTGGAATAGGTCCGCCTAAAGAGTTCCTGTCAAGTCGCCTACCGTATACAAAGGACATTACTTTGCAAGTTTCTTAAATAATTTATCCAGAAAGAAAGACAAAAATCACGAGGCTGCTTACAAAATTTCCAAATTCTGGGCAAGTCCCACCGTCGAAGGTATATTTCCAGTTAACTGGTTGTTATGAAGTATCCTACTCAGTCACATATGAGATAAGTTACATAATGAACAATCTCAATTTAATATACAATAAAAGAAGTTGATCCCATGATTATTGTGCACATTTGAACCTAAGAGATACTTACAAATGCACAAGTTGCATGCCAGAACAGAAAAGCTGAGGTGGTATAGGACCAGAAAACTGATTCGAATCAAGATGACTGTAGAAGGTTTATTCAGAGTAGAGTTAACGAAGAATACTATAGTTACAATCCTCACATTCATATACAAGTATTAGTAACGGCGAAGCATTAGATATACTTACAAGTGCCTTGTACTAACAAGCATATCAAGCCCCGATGTGCTTCCGCTAGAAACCGGAAGAGATCCATTGAGATTATTGTCAGCTAAGTCCAGAAACTTAAGATTGGACAAACTACCAATAGTTGGTGGTATCTTGCCCAAAAACTTGTTTGAATTTAATGACCTTAAACGGATTAAAAGTATCAGACATGCGAGAAGAAAGTGTTGCAAGAAAATAAAAAATAGGACGAATATTTTACTGAGAAACACCTCTAAATACAAACGAAACAAACGTGAATTCTTACAGGACAACCAGGTCTTGCAAAGAACCAATTGATGGTGGTATTGGACCAGAAAATCCACAGCCAGAAAGGAGTCTGCGATGAAATGCATGCCTAGTTTTCTAGGAAGGAAAAAAGGTAATGTCATCAACTCGTTAAAATAATTGCATATGTTTTCTTACAAAGCCGTCAGTTTCTTCAAATCTCCAATTGACCCTGGAAGATCCCCCGTCATGCCTTTATTAGACGATAGATCTCTAGTATGTAAAAGATAATATCATGTAAAGGATATAATTACGCTTAAACGTATCAGAGAACAACTGAGAAATTAGAAGAGCAGGTATTTTACGGAATTTGCATGACAGAAATGAAACAAAGCTTAGCAGAAAAATCCAGTATGTACCTTAATATCAAAAGGAATAACATTAATCAAACACGTGGTAGTAGATATATACCACGATATTTGCAATCAAATATCGAATTTTATGTTCCATCATCATTTGTATCTTTATAAGCAACAAACATACAAAAAGGTCCAACTGTCGAGAATGATTTCACGTAGTTTTTGTTCTTAAGCCATTTCTTCTCTTAAAAATCATCAAATGCAAGTTAAGCGATAAGATAGTTCAGTGGGACAGACCATGGCCAAGACATGTCTTATACGAATACTGTAAAATAATGATGAATTCATCAAACCACACGAACAGTGCAATTTAAAAGTTATATTGTTAACAACTGAAGATGCCCGAAGACAAAAAGAGACAATCCTACAGTGTTTGCAACAAAGACAGTAAGGCGATATCTGATGCGAGCCGACCACTTAAACCACTGCTTCCTAATTTTCTGAAATTTCAAAAGCAAGGAATTGAAAACAAATATAGGATTGATTGTTAGTCATAAAACACCAGAAGTGACTCACAGCGCAACTACTCGGTCATTGAAGCAATCAACATTCTCCCAATGGCCATCACAAGGATCAGACCCAACCCAATTCGGAGGTGTATTACGCCATGCAGTTTTCAACCCTTGTAGACCAGCAACTGCATTCATAACCCATGGTATTTTGTATATAAGAGACTATCTTGCGGTATATCATAAGGTATAAGTTTAAATATCACATTAGAGTATCATGGCACTTATCGGATGGACAAAAATCACTCGAGGAAAACATAAGCGGGCATACCATCATCGGGATTCGTATATGCCACTACGAGCAAATCACGAACCAAGGCAAGAACTAACAGAGTGAGATGAACCTTACAGATCATCCTAATACGAAAGCCACATAAATGATGCTCGCATAACATATATCAAGCTCCACTTTATTACAAACTTCATATACTTCACAGTGATTGTTACTTGAGGAGAATAAATCTCTGATATGTATTTCACTTAATTGGCCAAGCATTTTGAATATGACAAGTCATGTAGAATATTTGTCTGCTCAGAAGGAGTTTGAGTTAGGCTTTAAAATGGTTGATAGCAATGAAATGTCAAGTTCGACTTTAAATCAACTAATGGGAGCGCTTTATAAGCCACCGAACCACTCAACCAATCAACCCAGCCCAAACAAAACAGCAACTAACGGGTTGTGTAAATTTGGATTAATATAAAACAAATTGCTACTTATGCAAACGAGTTTGCTTTTTGAGATCTTTAAACAGCAAAAGAACATCGAATCAGATTATAAAATTGTAAATATTCTGGACATATTTATTATTAAAATTCATATGTAATTGATCCATAAGTATCTGCATATAAGCCATAAATGAACAAATAAATTATTAGATTATGAAATAAAATATTTTGAAACACAAAAAATCTAACAACTTTAGAAAGTATATATGAATTTCAATTATTCATATATTATCTAACGCGTTAAATCCCGCTGACTTCTTTTTATATTTCTTACTACAGTCAACATTTTTATCTTTAAGGAATTGAATAAAAATGTAAAGACAACATTACAACAAACATCACAAAGTTAAATGTTATTTACATGAAATAACAAAGTTTAAAGATTATATTTTTTAACTGTAAATTATTATTCGTTGATGAAAACCGTATAGATCGCCAGATCCAAACTCGCCCACACTGCACAACATTCACCTCCAACTAAGGGCGAAATATGAGTAGAGCCAGCTCGTGAGTTCGGAGCCGGCTCGAGCTTTTTTAAGAAAAAAGATGAATTAAATTTCCTTTTTTTATTAAAAAGCTCGAGCGAGCTCAGTGCTGAAAAGCTCTATGAGCTCGAGCCCAAAAAATGACCCGAGCTCATGTACACCCCTACCTCCAACTAGGACATAGTTAAACACAATAAGTCTTGCAAATACTTAAAAATAGTATTTGAGTGTCTCAATTAAAATGCAAGTCGTAATTTTCAGCAACTTTCCTTATACAGATTCCTTAGTTAGTACCAACCAAAGTTCAAGGGACCTAACAATTTTCAGCAGTCCTAAGTATAATAATAAAGTGTAATTTATCATTAAGCTTACCATATTCAATTACAACTACTACTTTGCAGTTGACCGTCAAAATCCTATCATGTTAGACCAAAAAATGAATATCAAGAAAACTATATCTACTGGCCCAAAACCATCATACAAAATACACTACTGGACAGCTTATAATTAATTAACACAAATCATGTCAGAAATTTGAGCCAACCATCATTCTCATTGGTCCATAGATAACTATCTACCTACTGCAACTGCGACATATAAAGAGGTAAACGGGCTTCGACAGGCTTGAACATGTTAGACTTACAGGCATATGACATTTATCAAAAACTTGACAACCAACAAATAAAGTCCCACGAAAATGACATTTTTAAGATGATATTTGCTAATGGCATTTTCAAGACGAGCAATGACAACCAATGAACAAAAAGTTATATGCTATAACCAACTAGTGGGAACATTTTCTAAGACAACTAGCGATCCCAGGAAGACACAATTATCTAAATTACCTCACGTCTTGCACAATTTTGGAGGAAGAACATGGGATTGGACGAAGTTATCTAAATGGAAATTAGGTAGAGGTAATTGTCAACAGAACAATAAACCATAATATAACTGCCAAGGTATGCTGGATAGATATATCAACATTAAAGCTACGTTCTCATGATCTCATCTGTGCAATACACATTCAGGCCTTCAGGGAAACTCTTACTGAACCCAGAAGGTCTTATCGGAGGCAATAAATTTTCAATCGCGATTAAATTTCTTACATCATCCAATCCGATTTCATGACAGAAAGGCAATAAACGTAATGTGATTGGTACATCAAATTGAAAAAGAAATCACCAATCAAACCTGTTTGGTAGTGACATTCATCCGCTGATTTGACCAATTTGGCTTTGGACTGGAGACGATCGACGCCATCTCGTAATACAGGACTCCTTGCGCGGCACAAACAGCGGGTAAGAGTGGGAGTTCATTGAAGTGGAACAACAAATCAAAGCAATTCCCATAGATGCTCAAGTCGTAACCCAATTAATTGGAAGTGCTTGGAAGCAAAAGTTCCCAATCACAATAAAAAAAAAAAAAAAAAAAAAAAAAAAAAAAAAAAACCCTAATCCAAAATATTCAGGATTTGCAGGCCAGATTACCAAATCACAATCAGAGCCCTAATTGAAATCTCCTGACAGTCAGATTGAAGTCCATCAGCTAATCCGAATTAAAATCAGTGGACTTACTGAACAATTTTCTTCGGGAGATGATTTTGAAACTTTTATTACCGTTGGCATTTATTCGATCAATTGCGTGAAATCACATTCGTGTATTACACACGTGGAATATAATCAATATCATCACCAAAGAAAAGCTTCATATAATCAAGGGTTAATTAAAGATCAGGCCTAATTAAGTATTTTAGTTTTGGGTTCAGACCCCATTACATTGGGCTTTAGGATTAAAGACCCACTTTTCGAAAAATTCAGGGGTCAGGCCCTAAAATGACGCAAAAAGACGTATTTAACCCTGACATATGCCAAAATTATGTTGTTTACCTAAATAATCAGTTCCAGCCAATTACAACAGTTCGGCGCTGAAAAAGAACAGTTCCTTTCACGTGGATAACAACAGTCTTGTATTGAGTACCGTATGTCGTCTATTTAGTAACAAATAACGTCGCAGAAATAACACAACATTAAAAAATAATACCGCTTCCTGCAACATCATTTGTTAATGTGTTACTGCAAGAATTTTTAATGATGTTGTATTTCTAAGACTTCGTTTGTTACTAAATAGACGTCATATGGTACTCAAGACAAGACTTTTGTTATCCAAATGAAAGGAAGTGTTTTTTCAGCGCAAAACTGTTATAATTGTTCTTAAACCCTCCATCTGACCATCCCCCTGTTTTTCTAGACAGAAAATTCATCATTATAGGGAGCAATGCTCGATCAGTTGGAAAAATAGGGTTCGATAGTTCGATGTAATATGTTAATAACATTTTATTGTCGATAAGTAACGTCTTATAACGTTAAAATAACACTTATGGTTTTTACGGTAACAAATCAGTATAATTGTGTAACAGTTATAATTGTTCTTTAACCCTCCACTCGACCATCCTCCCCCTGTTTCCCTAGACAGAAAATTCATCATTATAGGGAGCAATGCTCCTATAATGGGTTACCAATTTTCAATCTCGAAACGTTTAATAAGATCGAAACGCTAATGATTCGATATTTTATAGAAAAATGCTAATGGTCGTCGCGTCGAGTTTAGGGTTTACGGTTTAGGGTTTATGGTGTAATAACACATTATGGAAAACAAAACAAGGTATTAACAATCGACTGTGCTCGATCAGTGTGAAAAATGGGGTTCGGTAGTTCGATGTAATAAATATGTCTGTTAATAACATTTTACTGTCGATAAGTAACGTCTTATGACGTTAAAGTAACACTTGCGGTTGTTACGGTAACAAATCAGTATAACTGTGTAACATAAAACTGACGTCAAATACCATTCAGAAATCACTTTTATTAAGAGTAATTTCGTCAAATCACAGTTTTGGGTCCTTTTCACTTATTTTTTGAAAAAATAGGTCCTTAAAAATAAAGAAAATTCTGACAGGGCCTGATTCCTAATTTCAAAATATAATAGGGCCTGACACAAAATTTGCCCTATAATCAATCCATGGAATAAAGGTTGGGCGTTTGCTGATTTTCTTATGTGCTTTGGCCATTGATAATTTTTTTTAAAATAAAATGTCTTACTATATGCAAAATATCATCTATTCTATATTAACTAGAATGTGTAGCACACCCAATGTGTGTCTAATATATTAACTTTATTTATACTTTGAACATTTCACATCATTAATAAAGTAATTTAAACAAAAAAAAAATAACGGATAAATTTGTAATAAATGAAAATATCAAGAATAAAATAGTAAAATTCAACAACTAAGAGTAAAATTGTAAATAATCAAGATTAAATTGACAGACCAAATTGGTCAGTTTATAGCCACTCTAGGCTCTTTATTAGAGCCGTCAAAATGGCGGGCCGGGCCGGGTTGGCCCGCCGCCCGCCAAAGCCCGCCACTTGGCGGGGCGGGGCGGGCTGGCCCGCCACCTGGCGGGCCTAAAAAATCAGGGACCGGCCCGCCCCGCGGCGGGCCGCGGGCCAGGCGGGCCAGGCGGGCCAGGCCCGCCCGCATTAAAAAATATTTATTTTTTTGTATTTTCATTTTATAATTTAATTTATTAATTAGTTTTAGTTAATTAAGGTATTTAATAATAAATTATGGATAAATAATGTATTAATTATATATTTATAAATACATGTGTTATTAATTATGGTATAATTAAGGAATTATTAACTATTAAATTAATATATTTAAACATAATATATGATATAAAATATATATATAATTAATTTAAAATGGCGGGCTGGCCAACGGGCCAGCCCGCCCCGCCCCGCCAAGCCCGCGGCCCGTGCGGGCTGGCCCGTTTAGGCCCGCCTCTGGGCGGGCCTAAAATATCCCAGCCCAGCCCGCCCTTTTTGGGGGCGGGGCGGGCCGGCCCGCGGGCCACGGGCCCATTTGACGGCTCTACTCTTTATATAATATAATATATAGTATAGATGGTGAGGAGTTACTATAAACTGCTATTGTAGTTAAATTTTTTTTTTCAATTCTACCCTTAATGTTTTGATTTATTACAACTTAGTAATTTGGTTTGAAATTTTTTTTTTTTTAAATAACTTAATTAATAATATAACATATAGAATGACTATGTATTTGAACATACATATGATGTGCTAAATATACTAGTTAGATGAATTGTGGCGGGAAAAATGACCCTTTTAATCAAGAACCCAATGATCGTTTGAACATTTCACATGCCCAATTAGGGTTGCAAACGAATCAAACTTTTTTAGTTCGATTTGCGATTCAATACGAAATTTTAAGATTCGAATTCAAATATTTAGAATACGAATCCGAATAAGAATAATTTTTCTGATTCGAGAAATATATGAATAAGAATATGAAATCACAATGTTCGATTCGAAGATTAATCGAATTATTCGATTCGAATAATATAACATAAAATATAGTATAATTAATATATATTCACATATAGTATATGATCACTCACTAACTATTTAAAAATAATATGTTACAATTCAATATATGTTTAAAATATAATTCATTATAATTTAGTATATATTTGAAATATATATTGTTTATATTTTATTAAATAAAAAAATGAAAGATGACTATGAATACAAATATTCGATATTCGATTCGAATATTCGAGAAAATATTCGAAAACTCAAAAAAGAATCGATTTTATTATTCGATTAAATATTCGAGTATTCGTATACGTATTCGATTGTCATCCGAATGCGAATAGAATATTGCGGTATTCGACTCGATTCGATTCGTTTGCAACCATATGCCCAATAATACTATACATCTTATTTATTATATTTATTTACTTCCAAATATCCAACGCAGCGCCATATAGTCTCCTAACTCCGACTAAATTCAAATTGAATCGAATTTGAGCTCATTCCCAGTTATCTGTCGACCTAACATTCAGAGGAACTAAACATTTTTTTTATATAATATTTCCCGGAAATGATTCAGCCATTGGTAGTTTACGATTATTTAGGTGCTCATTTAATTCCAATAATATCTTCTTTGAGTAATTATGATTTTCTCTCTAGAAAAACAAGATTATTATTGTTGTAATCTGTTTACACATCATGCAATCTTTCACTATTCTCACCGCTACAATTCAACCTATATATCGTCATTTTCACCGATTTATCAACATTTTGGCACATAAGTCCATGTCCCAAAAAAGTGCAAATGGTGAATTCGAACTCAATCTTACAATGCGTACTGAGCTAAATTCTCAAGATGTTAGAAATCGTGAATCGAAGAATTCAGATTAAAACAGTTTTGGTGATTGTCCAAACTTGATTGAGTATACCGGTTAAACTAAGATTCAAGACCGGATACCAATCAGCAGTTCACAAGCGCACTAGAAACCGAACGATATCAAATCTGATAAGTGCCGAGAGCGGAGTACAGATATCAGAACTGATAAAGTACCAAGATCAACCAAGACCGGAGTACAGATATCGGAACTGATAAAGTACCTGTAACGTATTTTCTTTTATTCGAATATTGAACTATCAGAAAATAGTACAAATATAATTTAATAAAGTTTAACGGGCTCTATCTCTATTTATTCCTATCTTCACTTGCATGACTTTTGAAAGACTTTGAAAAATTCTTGATCTTGATCTTTCTTGATTTGGGCCTTCGTTAAGTTCCGTCGCTGGCCTTTGGGCTTGATCACGAACTTCTTGGATGCTTCTTCTTGGGCCTTTGGGCTTGATCACGAAGTTGACTTGGACTTGATAATTATCAAAGACGCTTTATTCGTGGGCTTTTGAGCTTGGTCACGAACTTAGCGCTTTGGACTTGGACGTTTCGAGCTTTACTTCTGGCAAGAACGACTTCGAAAGAATTGAATGCTTTTAAAGAAAGACTTATATCGTCTAACGAAGCTTCGCGTTGGTCCCGCCTTTGAACTTCGATCCGAATAGAATGCTTTTAGAAAGACTTATATCGTCTGACGAAGCTTCGCAATATCTCGCCTTTCGATCCGAACGAATGACTTCGAAGGAAAGGAATGCTTTTCACAGAAAGACTTATAGCGTCTGACGAAGCCTCGCAATATCCTGCCTTTGATCCGAATACGAACGACTTCGAAAGAAAGGAATGCTTTTCACAGAAAGACTTATATCGTCTAACGAAGTTTCGTACTCGATTCTCGTCTTTGGACTACGATTTGAATGCGATGAACTTCTTTGAGAGAATGGAATGCTTTAAAAAGTCTTATATCGTCTCTCGAAGTTTTTGCTTCGCCGTTGTCCTCTGACTTGTAATCTCTGAACTCTGAAGCCCCGTATTTATAGGCTTAGAGAATTCTCAATAATGTAAAAGATAATCCTTTTGGATGATTTCGTCCATATTTAGGTTGATTTTATCCAATATGGTTTGATCCTGATTTGATTTTATTTATTCCATATTTTGCTTGATTCTCTCAATATTTTCCAATTTCATGATATTTGATTTGATTTCTTTACTTATTTAGCAAATCTCTACAAGGCTTTCCTTATGTTGATTTTTTGTATTAAAGTAATATATTAAGTAAATTAACTATTGATTAATTTGAGATTATTTTATATATCTCAATAAATAGTAATTCAATAAGTGACATTATTTTATTTCTTGGAATTATTTCGTTAAATCCCAATAATATAAATAGACAATTAATTTTTAATTGTCTACAGTACCAAGATCAACCAAGACCGAAGAACAGATATCGGAACTGATAAAGTACCAAGATCAAGGTACAAGCACCGAATCTGACAAGTGCCAAGACCGGAGCACAGATACCGGAACTGATAAAATGCGAGGATCGAAGTACAACTATCGGAACCGACAAAATGCCAAGACCGGAGTCAGAATACCGGACCTGCCACGTGAAAGATTCAAATTATTCAAGGCGGGACTTTGAAGACTTCTATTAAAGCATTTAATGCAAGACTGCAAGGAGGAGCCAAGTCGAAGTCAAGCTAGGCTTAAAAAGGAAAAAGCAATTGGTACAGCGCGAACTGCTATGAAGACCAGACAGTACCCATTTTGGGAAAAATGCATTTAATGCAGTGTCCAGCACAAGGAGCTATCTCACAATGACCTTCTTCAGCAAAGATCAACTATATATATAACAGAGAAGAGGCACAGAAGATATACGACACTGCACCGCGAGAAATCAAAGACGTTATTCAAACTACTAAGTGAAGAAAGAAGTAGAAAGTGTTGTCCTCACTGTACGGAAATCGGTATAGGTTAAGTAAGTGAGTTGTTTTCCGACGGACTGTAAAAAGCTGTTGAAGTAGGTGGATTGTATTTTTACGACTGCATAGGTGATTCGCTAGATAAAGCTGAGGGCAGCTGGGTAGGTTGTACAATGAGTGTATAACTGAAGTCTAGTGAACCTTCCTTGCGAGGAAGAAGGGGAGACGTAGGAGATTTAACTCCGAACTTCCAGAAACAAACCGTTGTCTCTATCACACACTCACACTAACAAGTCACGCACATTACCGGTCTTGGTTCAAAACCGACCTGCTTCTTCTGCATCAAACACACTTAGAAAGATATCAAGTATCGGTATTAGCCTTAATCGGTTAACTACCAAAAAGCATCAATCGTTTATTCACCTCCCTCTAAACGAGTAAACCGATCCTAACACAAGACACATGGTATGTCATCATTTATGTGTATACACAAGTACTAGCACCATTAGTTGTGATAAAAGCACTTTTTATTTAAATATTCATACTTAAAAACCCTATAATCACAAGCCACGTGAGCAATTTATGCATTAAGAGTCACAATAAGCCAAATCATAATGGACTATTTAACCCTAAACTGGGACCCACAAAAACCTTATCCTTTATCGTGTCATTACCCATCATACATTTTCATGGTTTAGGTCCACACAGATCACATCGAACTAGTTCTTGCCTGTCCGCTTCAATCCAAACCTAAATATTCTTTTTTATCGATCATATAATTTATTTATTGGGTATATACAGCAAAACCACATGATGCTTGTCTACACAGAGATAAATACTTTTTCTTTTCGATTTGCAAAGATTGGGAACAAAACGGTAAAGAGATTAAAAAATATCCCTTACATATGTCAAAACATTTTATCGAAGATCTTTTTGTTGTAAGAGACAACAATCACAATGAGATCAAGTGGAATTTTAAACTCCGACTACCTTTGGAAAGTCCCCACTTGACATATATCCCTCTAGTAAGCGAAAATCAAGAGTTCAACATTATTTTATCACCATCGCCAGAATCATTTAGAGGTCCTTTTAACATATACAATTTCAACAAAGATGGAATCTTTTTCGCAAATTATTATTATAATTGGGCCCCTCCCCAATTCTCACAATCCCCAGTCACAACCGAGAGAAAAACTATATTTTTGAAAAGACACGCAGACAAAACGTATTTCGTTATATAACTGTGATTCTCTTATTCTTCACCAAGTTGGCCTTTGTCTCCCAGCTTTAATCTGTGGATCATATAATCTTCCATTGATTGATCCACAGTTTGAATATACAGACAAGGCCTTAGAGCTGTCTTGCAATAAAATATTACAATGAAAACCATAATTTTTTCCAACGAAATGTTGCCTGCGTTTGCCTTCTTCGTCCTCGCCGTCTGCGTCATCCGTGACGTCAGCTCGGAACTTCAACGTTTCGAACATCCGTCGAACTCCGGCGGGTCGCTGGCCGTTATGGTGGTCGGAGATTGGGGGAGAAAGGGAAAGTACAACCAATCCCAAGTTGCTTACCAGGTAATAAATATAATAACGTAACACATCAGTTAAGTTGCTTAAAAACCGCTGCTATGTTCCTTCATTATTATTATTATTATTACTATTATCTTTTATTTGTTTATTTGTTAAAATTATTATAATATCAGGAAATGGAAAGAATAAGAATAGCATAAAACCCTAAACCCTACATCTTGACTAAAGCTATGGCTCTACTTTGGTTGGCTTTTCATTTTAATATCTTGTGGTTGCATTCGTTCTTTGTGGTTGAGTGGGTAATATCTGCATATGCTCGGCATATTCTCGAATAATATTTTTAGTCACGTTTTATCATCGTGGTTAGTAAATTATTACGTTGGACCCATCATTGAATGTTGTAAGGACTTGCGAGCTTTATAATATGAGAGGTGACTGGTCAGCAACGGTGTTGATTGCGATCATTAATTTTTTTTTCTTATATAAAAGGTTGGTTTTGATGTGATTTTTCATCCAACCTTGTAAGAAATTCTGGGTCGGGCCTCCGGTAATTATTAACCGTTAAAGAGGCCCACGCACATGCATCGCACGGAGGATCGGTGCCCGATATAAGCTTGATGGGGTTCCTTCTTAAAACCAATTGGTGATAAGAGGAGTGGCCCATCAAGCTTATATACCCACTTAATTTGTTTGTAACTTTCGGTGTGGGACTTTATTGCCACACGTGATATTCTCAACACTCCCCCCTCACGTGTGAGCCCATGTCTTTTTAAATCGGGCGTGTCTGCCCATGTCTTTGTAATTGGACGGGAACGCCATTCTTTTCGAACCCGTCATATATATTTTTTTAATTGAGTCGGATCTCTGCCCGCTCTGATACCATTGAATAAGCCTTATTGACTGAGGGTAATGGCTCCATCATCATAATGTTATCCTTCACAGATTGGAAGGAATCATTCAGGCCGAGAATGAATTGCACCAACTTATCCTCTTCTTCCCTAGTCCTTAGAACTTTAGCTACTGCTGCAGGACACTCTGGGAGTGGTCTAAAATGATCATATTTGTCCCACAATTTTTTCAAACTGCTGTAGTACTTGACGAGAGAGGCATCACCCTGTTTTGTGCTAACTAGTTCCTCTCTCATTCTCAACAACATAGGACCATTAGTACCTCCATATCTCTCAGCAAGATCATCCCAAAGTTCCTTAGCAGTCATTGCATAAAGAAAGTTCTCCATAATATCAGATGATATCGCAGCACTTAACCATGATTTCACCGTGCTATCGACTCTCTTCCATTTCATATATTCGATAGTATCACATCTAGGTTTAGGACAAGTGCCATCGACAAAACCTAGTTTCATCTTCGATTCTAAAGCCGTAGTCATCGCTCTAGACCAGCTCAAATAATTCGTCTCATTCAGTTGAAACGAAATCAATTGCATACCTGGATTAATTCCATCGTGCAAATTAAAGACCTCTGGACAGCTCATCAGCTCTCTCTCCAGGTTATGGCCTTGACTGTTAGTCTCTGAATCATCCTGATTCTGATTATTGTTTTCAGTGTTATCCACCGTCTCCATTTCTTCGCTACTGCAAATTTGTCACTAGGTATGTCTTCTCTCTGCTATTGAACAGTTTCTTTCGTCAATCGCACTTTACCTGCTCTGATACCATGTAAGAAATTCTGGGTCGGGCCTCCGGTAATTATTAACCGTTAAAGAGGCCCACGCACATGCATCGCACGGAGGATCGGTGCCCGATATAAGCTTGATGGGGTTCCTTCTTAAAACCAATTGGTGATAAGAGGAGTGGCCCATCAAGCTTATATACCCACTTAATTTGTTTGTAACTTTCGGTGTGGGACTTTATTGCCACACGTGATATTCTCAACAAACCTAGAGTTACAAGGGAACTTTTCATTTCAAATCCATTCAAAATTTTCACTTTAACATTAGAAAAAATTTAATTTTAATGACCCGGTTACTGCAATATCACTTCATTGTATATGTTGAAAGTTTGTAACAGAAACGATAATCTGCACCAGAAAATGATCATCTGATACCAGTTCATATACATTTTATAACATTATTTTATGTTTAGGTCTTTATCTCTAAATTTTACAGAAATTGAATCATTTAAACAATAGTTTTTTACAGGGTATATTTTAAAGGGGCCTGAATTCAATTAACCCATGTTGCGTTCGGTTATAAGAGGGGTTATAGAAGCCCAGTATAATTTCTTTATTACAATCCCAATATAATGTATCTTGCCTGATAAAACAGTTTATTTATTACGGACCTTTCTTCTACTATCGGGCTGAAATACTAGTTGCGGGCTGGAAATACTAAACCAAACATTAAATAAGGTAATATTGTTTATACTATATGGGCTTATGGGGGAAACCAAACGGACCACCAAGTTATAACTCCTTGTTTGAAAAAAGAAAAAACAAGTGAACCTATTATCTGTAACTGGAATGGTTCGATACTACACAGAGTATACTTACACAATGCTTGGTTTGAGGAAAGTATGGTGTTAGAGAAAATGGTTTTCATAAGTTTTTTAATGTTTTTTTGTCACCATGGTCATGAATCTAGCTTTCCTTTGTTTTCAGTCAAAATTATATATTTTTTCTTTTCTTTTTCTATTTCTGTGATCAACATGAAATGAGCTTTCTCTTCCCTTTTATTTTACTTTCCCTATTAATCTCCATTGACCAAACACACATTTAATTAACATGAACTACGTTTTTTTTTATATGGACCATTTTCTAAAAATACTTTATTGCATGGACATTTGGATAGTTTGATTGGTCACATTGACATATAGTCAGAGGAAAATTGTTAGTGAAATTGTTAGTTTTATGAATTTATTATGAATTTGCATAGTTTGATAGGTCCATACTTCACGACGCAATCCACCATGCACATGGTTTGGTTCTCCTTACCAATCTTATCTTATAGGATCTGTCCCACTTGTAATTTCATGTTATTATTAAAGAAAAATATACAAGTCCCTTCTACATAAAAAATAAATATTAGTTAACAATAATTCGAATTTATGAAATGCAGATGGGATTAGTAGCCGAGAAAATGGAGATTGACTTTGTAATTTCAACTGGAGATAATTTCTATCCCAGTGGATTGGACGGCTCAGATGATTTAGCCTTTGATCAATCTTTTTCAGATATTTACACTGCTCCAAGCTTGCAAAAACAATGGTATGCTGGTAAGGATATAGTTTATATATTCTGCAAAATAATATTTGAAATTATAAAATCTTGATTATGTAAATATTAATTTATATTTTCAGTGCTGGGGAACCATGATTATAGAAGTGATGCCTTGGCGCAACTAAGTCCCATGCTCAAACAAAGGGATAAAAGATGGTTTTGTCTCAAATCATATATTCTCAATACAGGTAATTTAATAAATCTTATACATGCAAAGTAATACAATAATCTTAGTTGGGCTGTGGGTTTTGTAATTGGGCCTTGGTCTTTGGTAATAAAATCTCCTTTTTACCAAAAAAAAGTAATACAGTAATTGGGTTAATTTTTTTTTTTCAATCCTAAAATTTAGGAGGTGACATTACAGGGACATAGAATTTTGGTGGTGGCTAGTTAAATTGATAATACCTTTTAAAGTTGAGCAATTTCTGATATTGTACGCCTGTGTTCATAGATTTTTTTTCCTCCAAATTAATTATTTTGAATTAACTATCTATGTCACCTCCTAAATTGCGAGAACCCTAATTATAGCACGGAATCCTAAAATTTATTCCGGAAACCTAAAATTTAGGGCCAAAAAATGAAGGTTTACAACATATAATTCGTAAATTGCTTAATTTTAAAAACTACTCCCTCCGATTTTATTTACATGTCGTTGTAGCTATTTAATTTTGTTTCTAATTAGTTGTCGTTTTACAGATTTAAAGACAAATATTTATCATATTTCTAATTTTACCCTTTTAAATATTATTAAATGGAAAATAGTCTTAAGCAATTAATTATGGGTATATTAGACATTTTATTCTATTTCTTAATATGATGCAAAAACCTTAAACGACACCTAAAAAAAATCGGAGGGAGTATGTTGCGACCACTGAATACGATGTCCCTAAAAAAATCTAAGTTACGGGACAAAAAAATAATATTTAAGCTTACATAATATTATACGTGTTTAAGTAAATAAATAAAGATTGCCACGTGTACAGATGTTGCTGAGTTCTTCTTCATTGATACGACGCCGTTTCAAGACAAGTACTTCAAGGACCCTGAAGACCATGTCTATGACTGGAGAGGCGTTCTTCCTAGAGACGATTATCTTTCGAATCTCTTACATGTTCGTTACTTAATTCTATCCTTAATATATGTGATGATTAATAGTATTAATATTATGACCGTATATTAAATTTTTTTATATAGGACTTGAATTGCGCACTTGAAGAATCCAATGCAAGATGGAAAATAGTGGTTGGTCACCACACGATAAAGAGCGCTGGAATTCATGGAAACACTATAGAGCTTGTTCACAAGCTTCTTCCCATCCTCGAGGTAAAAAAGTAAATATTATAATCTTATTTAAATAACATATATAAAATTATTTACCCTTTGTTATTACATTAAGAAAAAACAAAGACAAAACGACATTCCGTTGATGCGCAGTTCATGCGTCTAGATTGATTTCTTTCTTACTCAAATTCTGATACTGCATATAGGGACTTGAATTTTGAGTGATACCAACCTAAATTGACGTTTAAAGAATGTACCGTATTTCAATAATTGTACTGTACGTATATATTTTATCAAAATGCAATTTGCGCAGGCCAACAACGTCGACTTCTACATTAACGGGCACGACCATTGCTTGGAACACATCAGTAGTCCCGACAGGTAAAATTTATTCCGTTTTCGCGGAGAATTTAACCTACAATTTACACCCTTAGCTTTAGAATTAAAATGAAATTTGCAATATTTTGACATATATATGTAATTGTATCTTTTTTTTAGTTCCCTTCAATTCCTAACAAGTGGAGGAGGATCGAAGGCTTGGAGAGGTATATATAGACATTGGGCCAAAAATGAGATGAAGCTCTACTACGATGGGCAAGGATTCATGACCATGACGTTGACTAAAAGTGAGGTTGACGTCATCTTCTATGACATCATGGGTGACGTCATTCACAAGTGGTCTGCCTCAAAGCCTCTCTTCTCTATTCTTGCCTATTAGATGGTGTATAAATTATTGCATGCACGTGTAAGATTTCGACTCATTATTCTTAATGGTGAGATTATTATTAACCTTCACTTTGTGCCTTAAACTTAATTACAATCTCATAATTTACTACATTATTGTGAGTGAGTGTTGTGACACGAATACTTGTTGATTCTTATGGGATATAGCAGACTCAAACAATTTTAATAAAATAACACTAGTAGTAATTTTCAAGTTTAATAATATTTTGCGTTTAATTCATATATTCAAAATTATCACTAGTAGTGTTAATTTTTTTCTTTATCTCAATTTGTTCCTTGAATTTATAAAAAAAATTAAAGAAATTCTCCAACCCATTGATGTCCAAAAGCGCCGTTTATACCAGCGATGTTATTTTTATTTAATCCATGTTTCTTTATCCGAACATGGAAGAAGGTTACAAACAAATCGAATTGAATAGAAAACACAAGAGCGACTTATGAATTTTATGTTGGATGTGACCTTTGTGATGCGGAAAACATCTTCACGTGGGTAAAGAAAAGGCAAAAGGAAGAATGCTATTCATTTGAAAGGCGCCGAACACGTTGGTCAAAGCATGTGCATGAGGAGATCATTTCCTTTTTTGGCAGCCGAATTCAACAATCTAATAAATAAGCTGGAATGTTTTTTTCCTTTTGTTCACATGGCAATGCAATCAATGCCCTTGCCTATAAATACGGGAGTTCGACGAAGAGAAAAATTCACATGCCACAGACCACATCATCACACTGATCTTCTTCTTCTCCTCTAATTTCTTGTGTAGCATACTCCTAATTGTTGTCGATGCTTTTGTATCACATCAGTGTACGTGTGTGTAATACTCCACATAATAACGAAGTTATACCCTGCAGCCCTTGGTCGTAGATCATTCTGACCGAACCACATGAATCTCGTGTTCACTGTCCAAATTTATTTTTCGTCTCTTTATTTATTATCGTCATTTCCTGGGTAAATATTTATCGGAGATTTCCGCATATCCTAACAAATTGGTATCAGAGCCAAACCCGATTTATTTTTTAGCCACCATGACGATAACAAAAATGTCAATTGAAAAGTTCGATATAATGTCAACTTTGCAATGTGGAGTCTCAAGATGAAGACTCATTCAAGATGGTTGTGACACTAGTACATAATGGTTAATTGGCCACGACACTATAGGCGACGGTTGTGGAAAAATCATCGCCTAAAGGTAGCGGACGAATATTTTATAATTTTTTTTATTTTTTCAGTTGACGCGACGGTTGTGCTGGAACAGACGTCGCGCATTGTCATCTTTCATAATACGCAACGGTTTCTAGTAACAACCGTCGCGTATAATTTACTTATACACGACGGCTGTTCTGTAATAACCATCGCGTTAGCCTTATGCGACGGTTACGCGGGACGACCGTCGCGTATTTGTTTTAAATCATCTTGTTCTTCTCCTTCCTCACAGTTCATTGTAATTTTTTTCATCCGCAAAGGCGAACGGCGATTCCGAAAATTTGAACGGTGACACAACTCAGTTCCGGCGACTCCATCCATTCTTGTAGGTGGTTCGACGCGGCAGCTAAGGGTAGCTCGGTGGCCGACGATTAAATCTTCATTTAGGTACTTTTTCCCCTTTTAACTCGTTTTTTCGTGAAATTGAAGATGAGCATGCCATTTTATGTTAATTTAGTAGAAAATAGGGGCGATTTTAGATTAGTATATGTTGTTTTGTTTTTAATTTCGAAATTGTGCAATTTGGGGCTGTTTTTGGTTCGAAAATTAGGTTAGGTCACGGTTTAGGTTAATTTTTTTGTCGATCTGGGTGCAATTTCGTGTATTCTATGTTGTTTCATACAGAAAGTTCGAAATTGAGCGAATTGGGGTTGTTTTTGGTTTCAAAAATTAGGGCTAGGTCACGATTTGGGTTAATTTTTTGTCGATTTGGGTGCAATTTCGTGTAATCTACGTTGTTTCATATTTAAAGTTCGAGATTGTGCGAATTGGGGTATTCATGTTTCGAAAGTTAGGGTTTGGTTATGCTTTTGTTAATTTTTTGTCGATTTGGGTGCAATTTCGTATTACCTAATATTGTTAATTTTGAGATTGGGCGAATTTGTGGTGTTTTTGTTTTGAATTTAGGGACTTGGTCACGGTTTTGTTGATTTCTTTCTCGATTTGGGCTAGTTTGGGAAGTAAGGTTCACCTTTGATATATTTATTTGACATCGTGTAGGTGATTTGGAATGGATCGACGTTGGATGTGTAGTAAGTCGACAACAGCCGAGTATTTGGCTGGTGTTGAGCAATTTATGAAATGTGCGAAAACTAATAGGAGAAAAAAGAGATAATCGAAGATTTCTTGTCCATGTCGTAACTGTAATAAACATAAGATGGTCGAGTAGTGATATTATTCGAGAACATTTGATAGTCACTGGTTTTAAACCCGGGTACACTAATTGGATATGGCACGGTGAGGCTGTCGTCGCTGAAACTAGTTGTGCGGGGGAAGGAACTAGTACAAGAGTGCCACTTAATGATGACGATGATTTTGTAGCTGACAATTCATCTGACGACAATGACCGTATTGAGGAGATGTTGCTCGATGTTCAAGAGGATTATGAAGAACGACCTCCTATAATCGATCATGTAGTTAGGGACAATAATATTCCATTGTACGATGGATGCTCAAAATACACCAAATTGTCTGCCGTGTTCAAGCTGTTGAATGTGAAAGCTAAATTTGGGGTTTCAGACAAAGTGATGTTGGAATCATTAATGTGGACGATGAAGATGAATATGATAAGAACGATGACACATTTCCATTTCCTACTGGTGTGGAACATGTACCTGTTCAAGAAGATGAAACAACTTTTCGTAGGTACACTGTTCCAGATCATAACGAAGGAATGTACATTTGACGCGTTCTAATTTTATAAGTGTAATATTATAGTGATAAAATAATATTTTTGATCATTGTGATGATTTAATCATGTTTTAAAACTTGTAAATTCCAGGTTCATATATCGCGTGATGTCGCCAGATCCTCCCACATCTACATCAGCTGGTACCGACTCTAGTGGGTCCAATAGGCGTACAAGAGGCCCTTACAATATGAAGCTCTACGAAGACGATTGAACTATAACTCAGATGTATGCATCCTAGAGTTTGACCGGAATGGCGCGGTTATTGGCCCCGATAGCGACGTGAGGGTGAAGTTTAGTAGTTACATAGGCCAGATGGCAAGGGCACAAGTGGCCGATTTTATAATGGACTAGCGTCAGATCGATTTGGGCTTAAAGGAGGCACTCTGGGAGGATGTTAAGGTATACAAGCATTTGGGTGTGTCAATGCTAATTAATATATTAATTATATATATGTCGACAGCGTACATGGAGGTTGCCTGACGATCCTGCTATCAAGGCAAAAGTCCTCAAGAAGGTAGGCGAGCTTCGCAAAACACAATGTAAAAGAGAAGCAAAAGGGTCCAAGTTTGGCTACCGAGTATGAACACCTCAGCCGGAGGGATTAGAGGCGTGGAGAAACTATAGGGAAGCCCCATAGTTTCAGGAAACTATGATGCAATTGGAATATTTATCAATTCACATAACTGTGTTGTATATATTGCAGGAAATTAGTGAGAAAGCTCGACAAAGCGTATCACAAAACATTTATCCACACCATCTCGGCAACTCGGGGTACAGAGGCCGAATGGTCGATTGGGCTAGAGAGGACCCGCTTGACCACCTTGTCAATTTTCCCGAGGATCCCATCCCTATGTTATCAACCGGCAACGATCGAACAAAGAACTTACTGCGCGCCAGGACAAAGAAAAGGGATGATGGACGATATATCATCGACGGTAGCTCCAATCGGGAGTTAGCTGAGAGAGTGGTAAGTGTTTCAATGTCGATGGTTTTGTTATAGAAACAATGCCACAACAACTTGACACACTGAAATACTAGCAAGTGTACTAGGTCGTGCAAGTAGTATAAAACGGACGAAGTCCGAGTATCGATCCACGAAGACAGCTCGATTAATTCTAAGAAAATATTCCTAATTCTAATTTAAACTAACGGAATTTTTATAGTTTTGATGATTTGATAAAAGAGATAAAAGACGCAAATAATAAAATAAACGCAAATAAAACTGATAGGATAGAGCAGTTGACGACGACCTGATCAAGACACATGCTCGGCACAAATTACTCCTACGCTTTCATGCAATATAATCTATCTAATCATCATGAATCAAGTCAAGGTAGAATTTCCTAACATACGTGCTACTCGTTTGTCCCGCAATAGCAACCCTACGTAAATAGAGAACCAATCAACTATATGTCTATATGACTGTAGTTCCTATACGTGCCTTCGACCTTCGTGAAATTCCTCGAGTTTAGACGCTTTCGGCGCCTAAATTATCGGAAACCACACATACGAAACTGAATTCCATCTCTGGTCGGTTTTACGTAGTGGTATTCAATGCTTGTTCTAATCGGTCTAATCACTTAGTCCGTCTCATAAACCAATCAATAATCATACGCATGGAGGCCAATCACACGTACGCATATGAAGCACAGACAAAGAATACGTAACTCAAATCATATAATTAAATAAAATAATACTTGCATTAATACGTAGTCATAATCCGGCCTCACACGGCCTTAATCACAAAAGAAATTAAGCTAGCATATTATACGAAAACGACAACGAATCAAAAGAAAACATTGTCGAAAACCAAATAATAAAAAGGTAAGAACTTCGCCCTTTTCGGTGCTCGCGTCGCCTCGCTCCGGCCGTCAATCCTTCGCTGCTTTTCTTTATTCGCTGCTCTCTTTATTCGCTGCTCCAAGCTTTTTCGTCGTCCAAAGCTCGTTTTTCTCTTGGCTGTGCAAAAGGCTCCTTAAATAGAATCTAAATTACGTCCACCGACTTCATCTCATCTCCAAACAAAATCTCCTCCTTGAAAATCGAATATCCCTTCAAATTGAATATGATCGAATTTTTGAAGTCTGATCTTGTCCCAAATTAGTCGCAAACCATAATAATTATGCAATCATGTAGTTTCGATTAGCGTGCATATTTAATAAGCTTTCCTCGTGACTTTATTTCTTTGTCTTCAAGCTACCTAGCACCTCTTAATGTAAAACCTGTAAATTAAATGCATTAATTGTAAATAATAGAAACATCAGTAGCATTCACGTTTAGTGCTATATTATATTGAACTAATGCCAAATATGAAATATACTCGTAATCTTAGAATATGCAATGCTATTTTAATAAATAACGACTAATGATACGTTCTTTACGTGGTATAAAAATAGCGTAAAATCCTAACTTATCAACAACCCCCAAACTAGCTTCGATCGTCCTCGATCATAAAAGCGGAATAAAACCAAATCAAGTTAGGATTTTAAAATATCAATCAATGAAATTCTTCTGTTTCATCTCAGAAAACGTAAATATAAAGTCAAGATAATCATCGACTAATGAACGATCTAGTCAAAACACGAGGCATGAGGTAATATGTCGCAATCTTATCATAGCATGAAAGACATTTCTAGAATCGTACTACGCATCAATGCACAACTCTCACAAGGGTCGCTCAAGTCGCTCGAAGTGTTTTTCAAAGGGATCTGTATAGAAAACGCTCAATGCACGGCATGAAAAGATATTACTCTATGCTTGCAAATATATCACATCATAGTCATATAGTAGAAGTCATGCACGAATCAAAGGGTCTTTCATCAAAGGTTGTAATGGGCTCGGGTTTTCAAAGGTACGTCATATGGGAAAGTGAGCTAAAAATATCAAACGTTTCAATCATCGAATCGCTCTTCTAACCACTTATTGCGCTCTTCTAACGCCGTGCCTATTTTCACTCGACTCGTCCTTTTTCCTTTTTTAGCTCTTCTCGCTCGCCTTCTCTTTTTTAGCTTTTTTTTCTTTTTCTTTCTCTCTCTCTTTTTTTTTTTTGAACCAGCCCCTCCAATTTTTTTTTTCATCTTATCCAAGGGAGAGGTTTCTAGTCCGCTGCAATATTGCGACGAGAGATCTATATCGTAGGACGAACTCATAACTAACATGCATCGGCGATTAGCTCCTTCTCAACCAACAAGTCACTATTCACGATATCGATAAATTAACACGTTAATGAGGGGTCGTATAGGCTAAATTTGAGGCAATTAGGCTAGGTATATGAGCTCCAAGTCAACAAATAAGTCAAATAAGGCTCAAAGGGGCTCACTAAGTGGTAAATACGTAAGGTAGAGAAATATTTAGGCCAGTGACTCAATCCTAGTGCCCTCATTTTCGCACATAAAAATCCACTTAGTAACCATTGACATGCATAACAGAGCAAGTTCGAGAATATTCAGTCCATGCATGTCACACAAGAATAAACACCGAGCATAATGAGTTGCTCTAAATTTTTCTGAAGGCCCAAAAACTCACATATATAGCTGGGTTTGTGCTTCAAGATACGTAATACTATCCTAAAGCAGTCAATATAGCCAAATAATCATGCTAATATCACGACAATGCCACATGTAAGACTATCTCATTCAATTCATCGAATCATATCACGAAACGGTAAAATTTTAAAATTTTCATCATTGACAGGAGATTCCACAGATGACATTCAAATCGCAACCTTCATCAGTTATACCCACTAAAAAGACCGAAGTACATCGATACCTAAATATGTAAGCATATTAAATCTAGCATGTATCACATCCCACCCCCAAACTAAATAGCACATTGTCCTCAATGTGTAAACTAAATGCAAAGAGAAAGTAGAAGTGACACTGCCCTGAATTTTCCATTGATCGATGTGGAAGACATTGTTGATTTGCAGTAAGCAGGCAACCATCGCGAACGGGCAACCCCCAACTGGCTATGAGCCTGCGAGAAAACGTGATTAGGCGGCACCGTGAGACCAAATTTTATTAGAAAAAAAAGCCTTAATGTAAATAGAACTTAATAAAATAATATATATGCATCGATAGCCTTGGGTTGCCTCCCAAGAAGCGCTACTTTTATAGTCGTTAGCTCGACTCACAAACCGCTTATTCTGGTGGACGATCGAGGTTGATCGAGTCTTCTTTCCAAACATCTCGATCGTTGTATACATTGGGTTCCCCTCTTCCTGGTGATAGTGTCTGCATCATCGTGTGGGGTCGAGAGTTCTTTTTTTTCGCCATATGTAGATGCCATCGTCTGTGCAATCTTTCTGACGACGCTTTTTCTTTTTCTTCGGCGAAACCACCTTCTTGATAGATTTAAAGCAACTGCTGTTTTTAGTCCATGGGGTCCACCTGTTAAAATTCAACACAAAAGAAACTAAGTTATGACTAGATTAAGCCTTGTTCCCATTCGGCGCGTCTATTCGAGCGTCAGCCTTCATATTCTGGCGGTCCTTCAGCTTGCTGGTATTCTCTCCAGACAAGTTGTACCTGAAAGAATCAGAACACTTAAAAGCACAAGGGTCAAAGATATCGATAACGGAACAAGAATCATCAGTAGGGCGTTTCATAGATTTATAAACATCGAATTCAACTTTCTCGTCCCCTACTTGCAAAATAAGTTTACCATTACCGACATCAATGATAGCTCTTGCCGTGTTTAGGAACGGGCGTCCGAGTATCAATGGGAGGTCGTCGTCTTCTTCCATATCCAACACAATAAAATCAGCCGGAAAGTAGTGCTCTCCTACTTTCACCAATACGTCTTCCATTTTTCCCCGTGGATACGTGATAGATCTATCGGCGAGCTGAAGGATAGTCGATGTGGGTTTTGGCTCGCCAAGTCCCAATTTCCTAAATAATGAAAATGGCATCAAATTAATACTCGCACCAAGATCGCATAACACATTATTAAATGAAAGAGATCCAATAGAACAAGGAATAGAGAAACTCCCTCGATCCTTAAGCTTCGGCGGAAGCTTCTTCTGTAATACGGCTGAACATTCTTCGGTGAGAGCGATCGTTCCGTCTTCTTCTAACTTGTTTCTCTTGAATAGTAGCTCCTTCAGGCATTTGGCGTACTTAGGCATCTGCAACAAAGCCTCAATAAAAGGGATATTAACATCAAGTTTTTTAAATATATTAATGAAACGATCAAAATCTTTATGATTCTTCCCCTTTCGTAAAGCCGCTGGATATGGAGGTCGGATTTTTATCGGTGGGAGTGGGTTGACCTTCTTTTGCTCCAAGAATGAATCTGGCTCGTCTTCGAATTTTTCGGCCTACTTGTCCTTTTCAGGGTTGTGAACCATAGTGTTTGTGGCCGTGAGTTCGCTCTGATCGGATGTCTCTTTCTCTTTTGCTTCTTCCACCTCCTTGGTCTCTTGGAACGATTCAAGCTTCTTTCCACTTCTCAGTTCAATGACATTCGCGTACTCTCGAGGGTTCCTTTCGGTGTCGCTCGAAAGTGTACCAGGCTTGCGCTCGACTACTGTATTTGAGAGCTGTCCCATTTGAATTGTTAAGTCTTTTATTGCAGCACGTATTCTTGGAAGCCTTCCTGAACTCTCCCTTCTAGACCCTGAAGTCTTTCCTCCGTCTTGCGATTTTGATCGCCTTGGATCGCCACCATATTTTCTAAGGCTACTTCCCAGTCTGGTTTCGTTTGTTGTGGTGGTTTCTCGTAGTGCGAGGTCCCATATGATAGGTTCGGATGATTCCTCCAACTTGAGTTGTACGTGTTCGAGTAGAAGTTCCCTTGCCTCGACTGGATATGGTTTACTTCCTTGGGTTTATTGGCTTGCCTCCCGTCAAGTCTCCAGTGTATAGCCTCAAATTGCGCCTCCAGTGAGCTACTTATCTCATGTACTCCAGCCGCCTGACGGTCCAGATCTTGCTCAGTATATCTCGCCGGGTAGGCTGCGATCCTTTCGATGGCTGCAAGTGCGTCTGCATCATCGAGCTCCATAAAGTTCGTGTTGCATCCTCCGTCGATGATGCGCTTGTTTTGCGTGCTAAGTCCCAAGAAAAATGACTGCATTTGAACGCTCAAGGGTATGCTGTGGTTCGGACATTGTCTGAGAAGGCTCTTATATCGACCCCATGCATCGCTCAACGTTTCGCCCCCTTCCTGCTTGAAGTTCTCAAGCTCGCTCCTTATCTCACCGGTCCTCGAGAGTGGGTAGTACTTGCCCAAGAAACACTCCACCATCTGTTCCCAGCTAGTGATGGATGCGTGTGGCAGTGAAGAAAACCATTCAGAGGCTTTACCTGTCAGAGAAAAAGGAAAAAATGTCAGTTTTACCACTTCTGTCGACACTCCGAGATACTTAATAGTCTTGCAAATTTGGGTGAATTTCAAAATATGCGAATTTGCATCCTCATTTGTCAGCCCATGAAATTGTGCTGAACCCGTGACCATCTGTCTAGTAACAGGTTTGATCTCGAAATGATTATTTGGCCCGGCGGGAATGACAATTGGATCGTTGTCATCGAAAAGTCCCGGAAGTGCTCGACTTAGTAATGTAGGTCGTGGAGGAACCCCCTCGCGTTCTTGATTCTCCATTATTCCTGCGAAAATAAAAATAAAAATAAAAATAGGTAAAAAGAATTGATAATAATAAACAAAAGAAAATAACAATAATAATAATAATAATAATAATAATAAAATAATAAGAAATCTAAACTAAAACTGGAATAAAATCTTAAAACTAATAATACCGCTGTCCCCGGCAACGGCGCCAAAAACTTGACACGCTGAAATACTAGCAAGAGTACTAGGTCGTGCAAGTAGTGTAAAACGGACGAAGTCCGAGTATCGATCCACGAAGACAGCTCGATTAATTCTAAGAAAATATTCCTAATTCTAATTTAAACTAACGGAATTTTTATAGTTTTGATGATTTGATAAAAGAGATAAAAGACGCAAATAATAAAATAAACGCAAATAAAACTGATAGGATAGAGCAGTTGACGACGACGCGATCAAGACACATGCTCGGCACAAATTACTCCTACGCTTTCATGCAATATAATCTATCTAATCATCATGAATCAAGTCAAGGTAGAATTTCCTAACATACGTGCTACTCGTTTGTCCCGCAATAGCAACCCTACGTAAATAGAGAACCAATCAACTATATGTCTATATGACTGTAGTTCCTATACGTGCCTTCGATCTTCGTGAAATTCCCCGAGTTTAGACGATTTCGGCGCCTAAATTATCGGAAACCACACATACGAAACCGAACTCCATCTCTGGTCGGTTTTACGTAGTGGTATTCAATGCTTGTTCTAATCGGTCTAATCACTTAGTCCGTCTCATAAACCAATCAATAATCATACGCATGGAGGCCAATCACACGTACGCATATGAAGCACAGACAAAGAATACGTAACTCAAATCATATGATTAAATAAAATAATACTTGCATTAATACGTAGTCATAATCCGGCCTCACACGGCCTTAATCACAAAAGAAATTAAGCTAGCATATTATACGATAACGACAACGAATCAAAAGAAAACATTGTCGAAAACCAAATAATAAAAAGGTAAGAACTTCGCCCTTTTCGGTGCTCGCGTCGCCTCGCTCCGGCCGTCAATCCTTCGCTGCTTTTCTTTATTCGCTGCTCTCTTTATTCGCTGCTCCAAGCTTTTTCGTCGTCCAAAGCTCGTTTTTCTCTTGGCTGTGCAAAAGGCTCCTTAAATAGAATCTAAATTACGTCCACCGACTTCATCTCATCTCCAAACAAAATCTCCTCCTTGAAAATCGAATATCCCTTCAAATTGAATATGATCGAATTTTTGAAGTCTGATCTTGTCCCAAATTAGTCGCAAACCATAATAATTATGCAATCATGCAGTTTCGATTAGCGTGCATATTTAATAAGCTTTCCTCGTGACTTTATTTCTTTGTCTTCAAGCTACCTAGCACCTCTTAATGTAAAACCTATAAATTAAATGCATTAATTGTAAATAATAGAAACATCAGTAGCATTCACGTTTAGTGCTATTATATTGAACTAATGCCAAATATGAAATATACTCGTAATCTTAGAATATGCAATGCTATTTTAATAAATAACGACTAATGATACGTTCTTTACGTGGTATAAAAATAGCGTAAAATCCTAACTTATCAAATGCCATATAAATTGGACAGGACGAGTGCACGAGCAACAAAGTCAAGGAGACTTTGTCCCTGTAAGACACCGTGATCGTTGTCCAGTGCTATTGGAAAGCCGGATCATTCCGGAAGAGTGAGAGGTGTAGGAAAATATGGGACAATTCGAGACGTGTTCGGCAACCCAGCTGAGGGCTCGAGGGAAAGTTCTTACCCTGCATTGGATCAGTTGAAGGCCGAGATGCGGGCGGAGATGATGGCTGAGATGGAGGCGAGGATGGCGTCGGAAGTGGAGTCTCGTGTGGCAGCTACGGTGGCGAGTCAGATGAGGGCCGCATTCGCTCAAATGGGATGCCCATGCCTTGACATGTGTAACATCGGCTTCAGTAAGAGCTCTCATGGATCGGTCCCTGTTGATCCATTTACAATGGTAGAAGTTCCGGTAAGTCTTAGGTTTGTGCATATTAATATGTTTAATTTACGTTATTCCGTACTCAATATTTATCTTATTGAAATCTTATAGTTTCCTAAGATACGATTGATGCTGAACATCAGTGGGCAATTAGAGGTTGTCGCTCGTGGGATGGTTGTTACGGGACGTGCTCAAATTCATAACGTCCCACGACAACGTCGTTGTCACGATTGATATTCTTGCGAACGGAAAGGATGATGTCCGACTCTCGGTACCAACAAGCGATCTTGTCACGCTGGGAGAGGCACAAGGGAGCTTCGTACAATGGCCAAAAACTCCGATACATTCGCTGGATGGGGTAAGGAACACAATATATTAAATATATATATATATATATTTTCCCATTTTGAATATATGTCATATGTAGGCACCTCTCGCCTCATTGTCACCTAACACACGGAAGGGGAAGTCCTCCAGCATCCCCAATGAAGATGACATCACATGCCTTGATCCTGAAGTGGTTAGAACTCTAGGCGAACAAAGTCGGTATGTCTTCGATTCACTATCGTCCCGCCCAGATCGTCTTAGCGTCCATTTCATGTTCTTTATGGGCGAGGTGTATTATAACCCGCAACAAGAGGATTTTCGGACGTACATAGACATGAAGGATATTCAGGATTTTTTTAGACGTGTGAGTTTGGAGGCTTCGATTATCCAGCTTTTCATGAGGTATAATCGTTATCGTTACTAGTCATTTCAGTAATTAGCACTATTATTTTGTAAATGTTACTTTTTTTGGGGAAATTTCAGATATCTACATAACCTGTCATTGCCGTTCCGGTTCTTAAACCCTAGTCGTCTAGGTTTGTTGACCAGAGAGCCGGCTGACATAGACTACTATGCTGCGGCCTTCAAAGAACCGTGGACGTCATGCAGTTATTTTTTTGCACCCCACTATGAGATGTAAGCATTGATATTATTATATTTTTTCTTCACACATTAATAGTTTTTTGTAGATAAGTTAAATTTTGAGTTTATTTAGGGACCATTGGGTTTTGTTGGTCGTCGAGTTTGCTTCGGACACAGTATTTATGTTCGATCCAATGATGTCAAATGCAGGCGTTAGAAAGCTAGCTATCCGTGACCGACTGAACATGTAAGTATTATTAAATTAGTAATAATATTTTAAATATAATAATGCTGTTATACTATGAATTTCAAGGCGATAAAGTCGGCGACGCTCGTGGGTGTCGTTCAAACTAAGAAGACGAAATCTCCCGTTAGTTGGAAGCGATGCAAGGTTAGTACTTTTTATGATTTGCAAAAAAGTTGTTCCTAAGTATACTTAAACGTCGGCTATTATTTATTATTGTTAACTAGTGGCTTCAACAACCAAAGACAAGTGAATTGTGTGGCTTCTGCGGTCTGCGGTACATGTACGACATCTTTAGAGCTATCGGACAAGGCCACAACAAGTTAACGACGGTTTATATAAAAATAAAACTACCTTCTTCATGTGAGTTGGTTTGTATGCTTATCGTACTTCTTGTTCACATTTTCTAGATGCTACAAGACTTCGATTATGACTGGGATGCGATAGAAGAAGTACATGAGCTGTATATTTTCGTACCGTATGTCTAGTTGAGTGATTGTTTTTTATCTTTATTACCGTGAACTTGTTCATGTGGATTTTATTAGATCGAGGATGATAATTGTGATTAATTTGATTGTTCAATGAAATTGTTTTGATTTTTGATGCTTTAGTGATTATGGATTGGTATTTGAGAAATATGTTGGTGTGGTTCGTTAATTAATAGGGATTTTTTAAAAAGACAAAAATATGAAGAAAAAGGCTGTGACGGTCGTTAAGCCACAACCATCGCGTAAAGCCTACAAACATGCGACGGTTGTGGCCAAAGACCGTCGCGTATTGTACACTTCGCGCGACGGTTTCTAGCTAACAACCGTCGCGTTTAATTGTCTTTACGCGATGCTTTTGCGCAACAACCGTCGCATATAGTGTACTTTACGCGATGATTTACAACTGTCGCGTATCATGCGGACTATACGCGATTGTGTTGTCTGCGACGCTGCGAAACTGTCGACTATCATCGATAACGATCGTCGCCTATTACGTATTATGTACTAGTGTGAGGTGGTGCTTGAAGGCGCAAAGAAGAAACCAACCAAAATGAAAGGCGATAAATTTAATGAACCGGACAACAAAGCCAGGTCGGCAATTATCTTAAATCTCACATACGATGTTTTACAAGAAGTTGCCACGGAGACGACGGCTATGGGTATGAGGGATGCGTTAAGAGCTATCTACATGAAGAAGACTAGGGAGAATCGACTTTATTTAAAGCAGAAGCTATACAGTATGAAAATCTATACTCCCGCATCTCGATAAATTCGATTCAATTATTATTGATTTGACAAACGAAGAAGTAAAAGTGACGGACGAAGTTTATGCCATAATAGTGTTGTGTTCCTTTCCCTCATCTTTAAAACATTTTCGTGACACGATTATATATCGGAAAGACACAATATCATATTCTAGTGTTAGATCTGCATTACAATTTAAAGAACAGATAGACAGGGATATTACGGGAGAAAAAAGTGGTAGTCGGGCAGAAGGCATATTTCCACGGGGATGTCCAGAACATAGAGACGCTGAAAGTAGCAGATCTAAAGAAAGGTCAAAATCCAGGTAGAGAAATAATGTATGTAATTTTTGCAAGAAAAAAGGGTCACATCAAAGCTGTGTTATAAATTAAAAAATAAGGAGAAAAATAATCAGCAACATAATAAACCCGCCGAAGCTAGTGTAGTGATAAGTTAGGATTTTACGTAATTTTATTATCCATAAAAATGGATTTTCGATCGTTATTTACCAAAATTTTCCTCTCAAATATCCTATATTTATGTAAATTTATTTTCGATAGATGTCCGAGGAAACGAGAGCGACGAAGGAAAAATAAGGGCATTTTTGGAATGATTTGAATCTTGGGAATTTTCTTGCAATTTTCTATAATGTTTGGGGCAGCCATGCAAATTTACTAGAGATTCCTATTATATGGGCAGCTATACGCGTGAAGAGCAAAGGATGGAGAATATTTTATTTGCCAAAATAGGAAATACACATGCAAGGAACACGAAAGGGTTGACCAACTCTCATTCAAAGTGGATTCGGATAGAAGTAAGGAAAGAGAAAGAAATCAACAATCTCTTTGAGTCTTGACCGAGTATTCACAATTGAATATTCATATGAGAGAGCTTTAAGGAAATAAAAAGTAGATATTGGGCATTATAGGACGTGAAGATTCGATATATGCTAAAAGTCGGCGAATTCAATTTGTAAATAAAGGAGGCAATAGACAGCGAATAAGGAGAAGCCTTGGACGACGAAAAAAGCTGGGCGACGACAGAGAAATAAATCTTTGAAGAGCAGTGAAATAGAGCTTCGACGGCGGAAATAAAAAGAGCGAGACTCACGACTGAAAAATAAAGAGACGACGCGAATACCGTAACGAGGGCGATTTCTTACCCTTTTAATATTTCGTTTTCGACAATATTTTCTTCGGATTTATTGTCGTTTTCGTATATTAATATGCTAGGCTAATTCCTTTTGTGATTGAGGCCGTGTGAGGCCGGATTATGACTACGTATTAATGCAATTATTATTTTATTTAATCATATGATTTGAGTTACGTATTCTTTGGTTGTGTTTCATATGCGTACGCGTGATTGGCCTCCATGCGTATGATTATTGATTGGTTTAGGCGGACTAAGTGATTAAACCGATTAGAACAAAATATTGAATACCACTACGTAAAACCGACCAGAGATGGAATTCGGTTTCGTATGTGTGGTTTCCGAGACCTTAGGCGCCGAAAGCGTCTAAACTCGGGAAATTTCACGAAGATCGAATGCACGTATAGGAACTACAGTCATATAGACATATAGTTGATTGGTTCTCTATTTACGTAGGGTTGCTAGTTACGTGAATAATGGGTAGCACATATATTAGGAAATTCCACCTTGACTTGATTCATGTTGATTAGATAGATGATATTGCATGAGGACGTAGGAATATTTCGTGCCGAGCATGTGTCTTGATCACGTTCGTTGTTAATTGCTCTATCCTCATCTATTTTAGTTGCGTTTATTTTATTATTTGTGTTTTATCTCTTTTATCAAATCATCAAAACTATAAAATTTCCGTTAGTCTAAATTAGAATTAGGATATTTTCTTAGAATTAATCGAGCTGTCTTCGTGGATCGATACTAGGACTTCGTCCGTTTTACTACTTGCACGACCTAGTACACTTGCTAGTATTTGAGCGTGTCAAGTTTTTGGCGCCGTTGCCGGGGACAACAATATTATTAATTTTAGGATTTTATTCTAGTTTTAGTCTAGATTTATTATTATTTTTATTATTATATTTTTTATTATTCTCGTGTCTATTTTTATTATTTTTCACTTATTTTGATTGTTATTTTCTTTTGCAAGAATAATGGAGAATCAAGAACGCGAGGAAGTTCATCCACGACCCACTTTACTAAGCAGAGCGCTTCCAGGAATTTTCAATGACAGCGACCCAATTTCCATCCCGCCGGGACCAAATAATCATTTCGAGATTAAACCTGTTACTATACAGATGGTGACGGGTTCAGCACAGTTTCATGGGCTTACAAACGAGGATGCAAATTCACATATTTTAAAATTCACTCAAATTTGCAGAACTATTAAGTATCCTGGCGTCTCTACAGAAGTGATAAAGCTGACATTTTTTTCCCTTTTCTTTGACAGGAAAGGCTTCTGAATGGTTCTCATCATTGCCACATGCATCTATCACTAGTTGGGAGCAACTAGTGGAGTGTTTTCTAGGCAAATATTACCCATTGTCAAGGACCAGCGAGATTAGGAGCTTACTGGTGAACTTTAAACAAGAAGGTGGCGAATCTCTGAGCGATGCATGGAGTAGATACAAGAGTCTTCTGAGACAATGCCCGAACCACACTATACCCCTAAGCGTTCAGATGCAGTCATTTTTCTTGGGGCTAAGCACACCAAATAAAAGGATCGTCGACGGCGGATGCGCACGAAACTTTATGGAGTTAGGCGACGAGGATGCACTCCAGGCCATCGAGCGAATTGCAGCCTACCCAGCAAGATATACTGAGCATGATCTGGACGGACGGACGGCTGGAGTACATGAGATAAGTAGCTCGTTGGGAGCGCAATTCGAAGCCATACACAAAAGGTTAGACCAGATACAATCAAGGAACACCGAGGCGGTGAATTACATCCACAATAGGCAAAAGAATGCGTACTCCAACGCATGCGACTCAAGCTGGCGAGGCTATCCGAATCTGTCGTACGGAAATTCGCACTACTTAAAGCCCCCAGAAGCGCAAAATCAACAGACTGGGCCGCCAACAAAACAAAAAGCCGATTGGGAGATTGCATTTGAGAAATTTGCGGGCTATCAAGGCGATCAGAGTCGTAAGATAGACGAACGATTCAACAAGATAGAGGGCACAATACAAAGTTTGGCGACTACAATTGAACATCTAACAAGTTCAATGTCCGAGCGCAAGCCAGGCACACTCCCAAGCGACACAGAAAGAAACCTTCGAGAGTACGCGAATGTCATTGAACTGAGAAGTGGAAAGAAGCTTGAATCGTTCCAAGAGACCAAGGAGGTGGAGAAAGCAAAAGAGACGGAGACATCCAATCAGACCGAATTCACGGCCACAAACACTATGGTTCATGGCCCTGAAAAAGACAAGCGGGTCGAAAAAGTCAAGGATGAGCCAGATTCACTCTTGGAGGAAAAGATGGTCAACCCACTCCCACCGATAAAGATCCGACCTCCATATCCAGCGGCTTTACGAAAAGGGAAGAATCATGAAGATTTTGGTCGTTTCATTAATATATTTAAGAAACTTGAAGTTAATATCCCTTTTGTTGAGGCTTTGTTGCAGATGCCAAAATACGCCAAATGCCTGAAGGAGCTACTATTCAAGAGAAACAAGTTAGAAGAAGACGGAACAATAGCTCTCACCGAGGAATGTTCAGCTGTATTACAGAAGAAGCTTCCGCCGAAGCTTAAGGATCGATGGAGTTTCTCTATTCCTTGTTCTATTGGACCTATTACATTTAGTAACGTGTTATGCGATCTTGGTGCGAGTATTAATTTAATGCCATTTTCATTATTTAGGAAATTGGGACTTGGCGAGCCGAAACTCACATCGACTATCCTCCAGCTCGCCGATAGATCAATCACATATCCACGAGGAAAAATGGAAGTCGTATTGGTGAAGGTTGGAGAACATTACTTCCCGGCTGATTTCATCGTATTGGATATGGAAGAAGATGATAACCTCCCATTGATACTTGGACGTCCGTTCCTAAACACTGCAAGAGCTATCATTGATGTCGGTAACGGTAAACTTATTTTGCAAGTAGGGGACGAGAAAGTGGAATTCGATGTTTACAAATCTATGAAACGCCCTACTGATGATTCTTGTTCCTTTATCGATATCTTTGACCCTTGTGCTTTTAAGTGTTTTGAGTCTTTCAGGTACAACTTGTCTGGAGAGAATACCAGCAAGCTGAAGGACCGCCAGAACACAAAGGCTGATGTTCGAATAGATGCGCCGAACGGGAATGCGGCTAAATATAACTATAACATAGTCTCTTCTGTGCTGAACTTTCACAGGTGGACCCCGTGGACTAAAAAGAGCAGTGGCTCTAAACCTATCAAGAAGGTGGTTTCATCGAAGAAAAAGAAGAAGCTTCGTCAGAAAGACTGCACAGAGGATGCCATCTACATATGGCGAAAAAAGGAAAACCCTCGACCCCATGCGATGATGCAAACACTATCACCGGGAAGAAGAAAGCCCAAAGTGTACAACGATCGAGATGTTTGGAAAGAAAACTCGATCGACACCGATTATCCACCAAAATAAGGGGTTTGTGAGTCGAGCTAACGACTATAAAAGCAGCGCTTCTTGGGAGGCAACCCAAGGCCTATTCGATGCATATATATTATGTTATTAAGTCCTATTTATTTTATAGCCTATTTTTTTCTAATAAAAATCCGCTCTCACGGTGCCGCCTAGTCACGTTTTCTCGCAGGCTCATAACCAGTCTGGGGGTTGCCCGTTCACGATGGTTGCTTGTTCACTGCAGATAAACCAAGTCTTCTACATCGATCAACATAAAATTCAGGGCAGTGTCACTTCTACTCTCTATTTGCTTTTATTTTACACATCGAAGACAATGTGCTATTTAGTTTGGGGGTGGAATGTGACACATGCTAGATTTAATATGCTTACATGTTTAGGTATCGACATGCTTCGGTCTTTTAGTGGGGTAGAACTGATGAAAGTTGCGATTTGAATGTCATCGGTGGAATCTCCTGTCAATGATGAAAAATTTTAAAATTTTACCGTGTCGTGATATGATTCGATGAATTGAGTGAGATATTCTTACATGTTGCATTGTCGTGATATTAGCATGATTATTTGGCTATATTGACTGCTTTAGGAGACTATTGCGTATCATGAAGCACAAACCCAGCTATATATGTGAGTTTTTGAGCCTTAAGAGATTAATTCAGAGCAACTCATTATGCTCGGTGTTTATTCTTGTGTGACACGCATGGACTGAATATTTTCGAACTTGCTCTGTTATGCATGTCAATGGTTACTATGTGGAATGTGACACATGCAAACTTGACACTTTACTAGTCTTACATGTTGCATTGTCGTGATATTAGCATGATTATATGGCTATATTGACTGCTTTAGGAGAGTATTGCGTATCATGAAGCACAAACCCAGCTATATATGTGAGTTTTTGAGCCTTCAGAGATTAATTCAGAGCAACTCATTATGCTCGGTGTTTATTCTTGTGTGACACGCATGGACTGAATATTTTCGAACTTGCTCTGTTATGCATGTCAATGGTTACTATGTGGAATTTTTGTGTACGAAAATGAGAAGGGAACTAGGATTGAGTCATTGGCCTAAATATTTTCCTACCTTACGCATTTACCACTTAGTGAGACCCTTTGAGCCTTATTTGACTTATTTGTTAATTTGGAGCCCAGATATTTAGCCTGATTGCCTCAAATTTAGCCTACACGACCCGTATCAACGTGTTAATTTATCGATATCGTGAAAGTGGCTTGTTGATAGAGAAGGAGCTAATCGTTGATGCATGTTAGTTGTGAACTCGTCCTATGATATGGATCTCTCGTCGTAATATTGCAGCAGACTAGAAACCTCTCCATTCGATAAGACGTACAAAAAAAGAAAAGGAGGGGTTGGTTCTGGAAAAAAAAAAGAAGAAAGAAAAAAAAAAGAAAGAGAAGAAAAAAAAGAAAAAAAAAGAAGAAAAAAAAAAAGAGAAAAAAAAAACGAGCGAGAAGAGCTAGAAAAGGAAAAAGGATTAGTCGAGTGAAAAACAGGCACGACGTTAGGAATGCGAAATAAGTGGTTAGAAGAGCGCTTCGATGATTTACACGTTTGATATTTTTTAGCTCACTTTCCCATATGACGCACCTTTCAGAACCTGAGCCCCATTACAACCTTTGATGAAAGACCCTTTGATTCGTGCATGACTTCTACTATGTGATTAAGATGTGATATATTTGCAAGCATAGAGTAATATCTTTTCATGCCGTGTGTTGAGCATCTTTATACAGATCCCTTTGAAAACACCCGAGCGACTTGAGCGATCCTTGTGAGAGTTGTCGATTGATGCGTGGTGTAATTCTAGAAATGTCTTTCATGCTATGATAAGATTGCGACCTATTACCTCATGCCTCTTCTTTTGACTAGATCGCTCATTAGTCGATGATTATCTCGACCTTATATGCTTTTACATTTTCTGAGATGAAACAGGAGAATTTCATTGATAGATGTTCTATAATCCTAACTTGATTGGGTTTTATTGCGCTTTTATGATCGATGACGATCGAAGCTAGTTTGGGGGTTGTTGATAAGTTAGGATTTTACGTAATTTTATTATCCATAAAAATGGATTTTCGATCGTTACTTACCAAAATTTTCCTCTCAAATATCCTATATTTATGTAAATTTATTTTCGATAGATGTCCGAGGAAACGAGAGCGACGAAGGAAAAATAAGGGCATTTTTGGAATGATTTGAATCTTGTGAATTTTCTTGCAATTTTCTATAATGTTTGGGGCAGCCATGCAAATTTACTAGAGATTCCTATTATATGGGCAGCTATACGCGTGAAGAGCAAAGGATGGAGAATATTTTATTTGCCAAAATAGGAAATACACATGCAAGGAACACGAAAGGGTTGACCAACTCTCATTCAAAGTGGATTCGGATAGAAGTAAGGAAAGAGAAAGAAATCAACAATCTCTTTGAGTCTTGACCGAGTATTCACAATTGAATATTCATATGAGAGAGCTTTAAGGAAATAAAAAGTAGATATTGGGCATTATAGGACGTGAAGATTCGATATATGCTAAAAGTCGGCGAATTCAATTTGTAAATAAAGGAGGCAATAGACAGCGAATAAGGAGAAGCCTTGGACGACGAAAAAAGCTGGGCGACGACAGAGAAATAAATCTTTGAAGAGCAGTGAAATAGATCTTCGACGGCGGAAATAAAAAGAGCGAGACTCACGACTGAAAAATAAAGAGACGACGCGAATACCGTAACGAGGGCGATTTCTTACCCTTTTAATATTTCGTTTTCGACAATATTTTCTTCGGATTTATTGTCGTTTTCGTATATTAATATGCTAGGCTATTCCTTTTGTGATTGAGGCCGTGTGAGGCCGGATTATGACTACGTATTAATGCAATTATTATTTTATTTAATCATATGATTTGAGTTACGTATTCTTTGTTTGTGTTTCATATGCGTACGTGTGATTGGCTTCCATGCGTATGATTATTGATTGGTTTATGAGACGGACTAAGTGATTAAACCGATTAGAACAAAATATTGAATACCACTACGTAAAACCGACCAGAGATGGAATTCGGTTTCGTATGTGTGGTTTTCGAGACCTTAGGCGTCGAAAGCGTCTAAACTCGGGGAATTTCACGAAGATCGAATGCACGTATAGGAAATACAGTCATATAGACATATAGTTGATTGGTTCTCTATTTACGGGTTGCTAGTTACGTGAATAACGGGTAGCACATATATTAGGAAATTCCACCTTGACTTGATTCATGTTGATTAGATAGATGATATTGCATGAAGACGTAGGAATATTTCGTGCCGAGCATGTGTCTTGATCACCTTCGTCGTTAATTGCTCTATCCTCACCTATTTTAGTTGCGTTTATTTTATTATTTGTGTTTTATCTCTTTTATCAAATCATCAAAACTATAAAAATTCCGTTAGTCTAAATTAGAATTAGGATATTTTCTTAGAATTAATCGAGCTGTCTTCGTGGATCGATACTCGGACTTCGTCCGTTTTACTACTTGCACGACCTAGTACACTTGCTAGTATTTGAGCGTGTCATGTAGCTGCAGATGAGAGAGATGTAACTATTTTTGTAGCAACTCCAAATATTGTTAGGTCTGATAATGAGTGGATATTAGACTCTGGTTGTTCTTACCACATAAGTCGGAGTCAGGACTATTTTTCCACATATGAAAAATTTGATAGTGGATATGTTTTAATGGAAAATGATGCTCGGTGTAAAGTTGTTGGTAAAGGCACAGTTCAGACTAAGATGTTCGACGGAATCATACTAACGCTCACAGAAGTCAGACACGTTCCAGATATGAAGAGAAATCTTATCTCTTTAGGCAAACTTGAATCTCAAGGGTGCATGTTCTCAGGTGAAGGTTGAGTTTTAAAAATAGCTAGAGGTGCCCTTGTCGTGATGAAAGCTTGCAGGTTTGGAAATTTATATGTTTTGCATGGAAATACAGTTACGAGTTCCGTTGCACTTTCGATATTCCCAGAGGTTGATGCCATGAGATTATGGCATATGAGACTTGGACACATGAGAGAAAAAGGCTTGACAATTTTAAGCAAGCGGGGCCTACTTTGCGGTCAAAGTACTGGTAGATGGACTTTTGCGACATTGTTTTTTTGGGAAGAAGAAAGGAGTCAGCTTCAATTCGCCAGCTGTCCACAGGACGAAAGGTACTTTGGACTATATTCATTCGGATGTATGGGGTCCTTTTTGTGTTCCGTCCAAAGGTGGTGCAAGATACATGTTAACTTTCATTGTTGATTTTTCAAGGAAGTCTGGGTCTATTTTCTTAAACAGAAAATGATGCTTTCCTAACATTTAAACAATGGAAAGCTTCGACTGAAAAGCAGACAGAAAAACAGATCAAGCGGTTGCAGACAAATAATGGCTTAGAATTTTGTGGAAGCGAGTTCATTGAATTTTGCAAGAATGAAGGTATTGCTCGACAATCACACTGTTCGAATGATGCCTCAACAAAATGGTGTTGCCGAGCGCATGAACCGAACGCTTTTAGAGAGAGCTCGGTCTATGAGCTCCAACGTTGGGTTGACAAATGATTATTGGGCTGAAGCTATCGCCGCAGCATGTTATATTGTCAACTGTTAACCGTGTTCACCGATCAATTTCGAGACTCCTGAGGAAGTATGGTCAGGTACTCCTGTTGATTATTCCAACTTAAGAATATTTGGGTGCCCAACTTATATGCACGTAAACGAGGGAAACTTAGAGCCTAGAGCTAATAAATGTATTTTTCAGTTACGCTTCAGGGGTGAAAGGATATAGACTATATAATCCTGATCACAAGTCACCCAGATTTATAATTAGCAGAGATGTTACATTTGACGAGTCTTCTATGTTGCATCCTTCAAAAGAGTCGACTAATTCTTCTAATCAAGAAAACGATGATATTGTACATAGCGAGGTGGAGCTTGAGATCAACAAAGATTTTTCAGATGATCCTGCGATGAGTTCAATGGATCAGGAGGATGAGCCAAAACCCGATTCAGATTCCCCTTGAAGATGAAAGCACCGAGTAGGAATATTCTATAGCCAGATATAGGGAGAGACGGGAGATTCGACTACCACAGCAGTACGTAAGTTTAGTTTCATATGCTTTATCAGTGGCACAAGAAACAGGTGGAGGCGGCGAACCTTTTACCTAGGAGGCAATAAGTGATGCTAATTCTGATAAGTGGCTAGTTGCGATGAATGAAGAAATGGAGTCTCTGCTCAAGAATGGTACGTGGATTCTTGTACCGCCGCCGAAGAAAAAGAAAATAATCGGATGTAAGTGGGTCTTCAAAAAGAAAGAAGGTTTTTCTGGTTCGAACGATGAAAGGTAGAAGGCAAGATTAGTCGCGAAAGGCTATAGTCAGGTACAAGGGGTAGATTTCAATGATGTATTCTCACCTATCGTTAGATATAGCTTTATTCGTGTATTACTTGCATTCGTTGCCATGTATGATTTGGAGTTAGAACAGCTTGACGTTAAGACAGCATTCTTACATGGTGATTTAGATTAATAGATTTATATGAAGCAACCTGAAGGCTTCATAGTTGAAGGCAAGGAAGACCAAGTTTGTCTACTGAAGAACTCCTTATACAGATTAAAGCAGTCTTCAAGCGAGTGGTATAAACGTTTTGATTCTTTCATGTTGGTCATGGTTTCTCCAGGAGCAAGTATGATAGTTGTGTTTACTTCAGGAAATTAAATGGCAGTTCGTTCATTTATCTATTGTGGCTAAAAATCTTGCAAAAGTTCACCAGTTGAATGCCTTATTGAATGGTGAATTTGAAATGAAGGATTTAGGAGCAGCTAAGAAGATTCTTGGTATGAAGATTAGACGTGATAGAGGAGCTGGTAAGTTACACCTGACCCAGAAAAGTTACCTGGAGAAGGTTTTGGAGAGATTTGGCATGAGCGATGCCAAACCAGTCAGAACTCCTCTTGCTAGCCATTTTAGGCTATGCACTGCTCAGTCACCATCATCAGATGAGGAAGAAACTTACATGGCACGTCTTCCCTACTCGAGTGCAGTCGGCAGTATTATGTATGCAATGGTATGTACACGTCCTGATATTTCACAGGCCGTTGGTGTTGTTAGCAGGTATATGGCTACCCCGGGGAAAGAACACTGGCAAGCAGTAAAGTGGATTCTTATATACTTGAAGGGTACTCTATGCATTTGTTTGGAGTTTGGCAGAAACAGTGATACCCTCGTTGGCTTCGTTGATTCAGACTACGCAGGTGATCTCGATAAACGACGATCTCAAACTGGTTATGTATTTTCTATTAGAGGTTGTGCAGTTAGCTCGAAAGCTACTCTACAGCATGTAATGGCGTTATCTACAGCTGAAGCGGAATACATGGCGATTACTGATGCGATCAAGGAAGCAATATGGTTGACAGGGTTATTCAGCGCATTAACCCAGAATCAGGGAGCCATTACTAATTTTTGTGATAGTCAAAGTGTGATTCATTTGACTAAGGATCAGATGTATCACGAAAGGACTAAAAGCATTGTGTCAAGTATCATTTTATTCGTGATATATTGCAGATAAGAAGGTGTTAATTAAGAAGATTAACACAAAGAATAATCATGCGGATATGTTTACGAAGGCTCTTCCAGTTTCCAAGTTCAGGACTTGATCGGTGTTTCAAAAATGGTGAACTAGCCCGTCGGGGCTATGGACAGAGGGAGACAGAGATCAATGTAGATTTGAGACAGAACAGTAACAGAGGTATTACTAATTAAGGTGGAGTTATTTATGGAATCAAAAGGTCAAGGTGAAGATTTGTTGGATGTAACCTTTGTGATGTGGAAAACATCTTCACGTGGGTAAAGAAATGGCAAAAGGAAAAATGCTATTCATTTGAGAGGCGCCGGACACATTGGTCAAAGCATGTGCATGAGGAGATCATTTCCTTTTTTTTGGCACCGCATTTAACAGCCTAATAAATAAGCTGGAATGTTTTTTCCTTTTGTTCACATGGAAATGCAGTGAATCCCCTTGCCTATAAATACGGGAGTTCGACGAAGAGAAAAATTGCTACAGGCCACAGACCACATCATCACACTGATCTTCTCATTCTCTATTTTCTTATGTCCTACTCCTAATATTGTTGTAGCTGCTTTTGTATCACGTCAGTGTACGTGTCTGTAATACTCCACATAATAAAGAAGTTCTACCCTTCGGCCCGTGGACGTAGATCATTCTGACCGAACCACGTAAATCTCGTGTTCACTGTCCAAATTTATTTTTCGGTTTTTTTATTTATTATCGTCATTTCTTGTACAAATAATTATCTGGGATTTCCGCATATCCTAACATTTTAAAATGACTATTACAAATTTCGATCTACGGTTGACTCGTCGAATTTTCGGTGAGTTGTCTTGACTCATCGTTCGCCTTTAATTTAACCTAGTATATTCCACATTAGAGAGGGTTGTAAGAGTATTTAGGGTTTAACTACACTAAAGTATACGTTACAAATATGTGAAAACTATTATTAAATTTCTGTCTATTAAGGGATCCTCGAAATTCCGAGGCTGACAAATCAGTGAGAGTATCAAATCGAATGCCCATCTCAAAACAACTAAGATTCATCAAAGAAAGCTATTTTCTTTATTTCACTTTTTTTTTTGTAAGAACATAGACATACCATATGAGCTGTGGTGGCTTATCTCTAGCATGTTAGGTGAAGTGGGCACTCCAAAAACGATGATTTATGATAGTGTTCTCTCCACTATCTTCAAAAGTAGAAAAAAACTTAATACTAATAATCACGACTAAAAAATTTAATTATTTTTATAGTCCTATTAAGTGGGGCGGCGTTATACCAACATTTAATTAAAAGGGTCGCAATGTTAGGACAACTAAGTTAAAAATAGCGAAGCAATTTTTAGGACGATTTGCGGCAGAAACCTAATTCGAGGCTGATTTATGGGGTAAAATTAGGTTTACGGCGTTGTTAATTCATCCTCAAACTGCTCTACTTTTTTTAACTTAGTATCCTAAGATTGCAATCATTTAATTACGTGTCGTCATAACGCTACCCCACCTTACACGGTACTTACAAAAATCAAACCCTAATAAATAACATTAAAAGAAGAATGATAAGCATCTCCTTCACATTATTTACCCATATAATAGACTTTGCTATCTTAGTGTAGCAATCAATAAGCTCACTCCATATAATGGAAAAAAGCAACAAAAATCACCCAATATTCTCCTCCTTCTTCCTCATATCGTTTACCATTATTACCATAACAACGCATATTATCCATGCTTCGGCTTATTCGTCAAACAACAGCGCCAAACTTCTTCATTGCAGCAAACAAATCTCATCGGAGTGTATTAATAACGAAGGTTCGAATAATATGCTTGTCGAGTCCGAAAATGATGACATCAGCAGAAGGTTCCTCGAGCAAAGGAGATACATATCGCCCGGCGCCTTAAAGAAGGACCAACCCGTGTGCAATGGGGGCGGGCCCGGCGAGCCCTACTCGAGGAATTGCCTGCCCGAGCCGTCGAATACGTACAATAGGGGTTGCTCGAGGTACTATAGGTGCAGGGAAGATGCATGATAATATATGATTTTATATCAATATTTAGGAGTGAATAAAGTGAATTTGGATTTGATATCCTCTAATGTATGTATGTACCTTTGGAATGAATGTTCGCTTTGAGGTTGTTTCTTGATATTGCCCGTAGAGTACTAAAGGGGTCTTAAATGTATTGCATGACTAGGGCTAATAGCTATGAAAAAACTAGTGAGCATATAAAATTTAGGATATTTCAATGTTTTTGTTCTTATTGAGTACTAATTTTTGGAGGGCTACTACAGCCAGTTTTGTTTGTTCTTACATCATCGCCCTCATATCCTCTTGAATTATTTAATGTGATAAAATTAGTACTGTCAAATGGCGGGGGCGGGCTCCCGGCCCCGCTCTGCCAAAGAGGCCGGAGGGGCTGCCTTTTTGCAGGCCCGCCAGTATTATAAAATAATTATTTTTTTGTTCGAAATGATATATAGATAAATTATATAATTTTTTGATATTTTTTAGCTCCAATTTTTATTTTAAATCAAGTTTAATAACATAGTATATTATTATTAAAGAGATTAGAATTAATTTGAAGTAATTTCAAGCCCTTTGTAACAGCTCTAGATAAAATCTCTTACAAGCATATCGTTGGGCCTAAGCCAGAAACTATAAGAACACATTCTATTTTATATGGACCGAGGCCCATTTAGGCCCACTTAGAGCCTCGAGACACAACAGCATTAAAAATGGTTGTAAACGATCCCAAACCCACTAGTGGACTGAATATAATGTACTTTAGTTCATTTAGTCTGTTCTTTAAATATTGTTACTGGGCTTTTTTTTTCCTGTGTTGTGCTCATTCTCTCTCGATGACAGTCTTGGTCCCTACTAATGTTCGATTGTATCCAAGGGGGGATATTTAGGTCTGTATTTTTGTTTTTGTTTTTTAACATAAAAGGTCTGTATTTTTGTTGGTATATTAAAATGTTGTTTTGAGAAAAATAATAATAACAGTGTACTATATAGAAAAATAACAAATTATTCCCTTGAATATCAATTTAATAAAGAAAATAGTCCTCGCTCTAATCTAGTTGTCGCCGGTAGGGGTGAGCGCGGTGCGGTTTGGGCGTTTTTATCGAAAATTTAACTCGACCCAATGTATTGTGGTTTTTAAAATATACCCCAAACCCAATCAAAAAATCTTAACCCGATAGATTGCGGTTCGCTTATGTGGGGTTGGGTTGGGGCGGTTTTTTGCGCTTTTAATATTTATTTTTATCCTAACGAAAATTAAGGTAATATTCTAAAGTATAGATAGAGTAAAAAGGTCATAAACCTATTTACAAATATAAACGTTTGTATACAGAAATATTATTATCATATTAATAAATAATAGTAAGTTAATAACAAATAATAAAAGTACGATAAGAACTTTGATTAGAAGCTCATATTCCTTTTGATTTAAAAACTTCCCTTATAAGAAATAAATTTTTTATTTTAAAAATTTAACTTGACTTCTATAAACATCAAGTATTATAGTTCTTGATCTAAAGTCCGAATAAGGAAGGAGGGTTGCATTGGATAGATAAATAATTTTTTACTACACAATATTTAATTTCTTTTAAAAAATCATCATTTAGAACTTAGCTTTACACAATGTATTATGATTAGGTCATGTCCTTGTATCCAATTCTCATTTCGAAGAAGAAAATTATTTATTTCAAAATTTTAATTTGCCTTCTATAAACTTCAAGTGTATAGTTGTTGATCCATGTCCAAATATAGGAGGAGAGTTGCATTGGATAAACATATAAAAAAATTTCACTATATAATATCTACTTTTTATGAAACACTCATTTAGAGCTTAGCTTTACGCAACGTGTTATGTTGACTCGATGTTCTTGTATTAATAGTAATTGATATTTTTGGCTCGCGACTATTATGAGTTATATATACTCCCTCTGTCCCAAACCTTTATGGACATTTGGGAGTTGGCACGGGAATTAAGAAACTGAATATTTTAATAATATAGTGTGATAAAAAGGTAAAAAAAAGTGTATATTTTGGCACGACTTTTAAGAATATTTAACATTATTATATTGATTGTGTGTGATAGTTTTTTACTAAAAATGAAAATGCATAAAAGATGTGAGACGCCCGATATAGTAAAATGTATAAAATGGTTTGGGACAATGGGAGTATTATTTTATGAAATATTGAATAAAATATAGTAAAATTTTAGTATATTTTTAAATGCGATTGGGTGCGGTTTTATGCGGTTTGAAAAATACAAAACCAAACCCGATTGCAAAATATGTGGTTTTACTTTTTAAAACTCAAACCAACCCATCAAACCGTTAATCCGACACTTGCAGTCTGGGTTGGGTTGAGTCGATTGGGTGGGGCGGTCCGACGGGTTAAATGCTGACACCCAGTCGCGGGAAATTCAAGGACCCCAAAAAAAAGGAAATTAAGAAATAAAATTAAAAATAGAGATTGCATACAAACAAGAAATAGCTAATCTCTGCAAACAAAAAGGCACTCCATACAAGCTCGGTTCTGCTCAGACGTCCTCAAACTCAACCATAACAAGGTTTGTGATATTAGCCTTGCCCTTTTATGCTTTCGTTATTCTTGTAATTTGCTTGATGATACAGTATGCTGTTTTTCTTTTTTCCGTTTTTGACTGAAAGTAAAGTGTTAGGTTTGGAGATTTTTGTCTTGGTCGTCATTTTACTGTACTAGTGCTATCTGCGAGTTATTTCTGGCCTCTGTTAGATCAAGTTGGTGTTCGAATCGAGTGAAATCGATTGTTTTGAACAACGCAATAATATGACGCAACGCACGACATTAAATTGCTCTTCGAGGGATTAGCCCTAATTTTTGGGTATCGTGGAAATTTTACAGAACTGAAATTTAAGCTCATATGGGGACGGTGAAGGCGGTCGCTGTTGTCTCTGGCACGGATAACGTCAGGGGATTTATCCAATTCACCCAACAAACCAATGGCGAAGGTATCGTTTACACACAGGATAGTGCAATCGTATCTTTTCCTCTTCGATGTTATGATTTTCTGGCAATTTTAAAAGGTGTTAATGTTAGTGGAAGAATCAGTGGTCTGAGCCCAGGGCTTCACGGATTTCATATTCATGCCCTTGGGGACACAACTAATGGATGCAATTCAACTGGTAAGAAGAGAAGTACGAGGTTAAAATTAATGAATATGAAGAGTAATAAACAAATTTGTTTCGTTTGCTTCGTACTGAGCTCTTGTTAGGACCCCATTTCAATCCGTTGAAGAGGGATCATGGATCTCCCTCGGATGAACACCGCCATGCAGGCGACCTCGGAAACGTTGTAGCTAATTCCAATGGTTCGTTAATAAAATTTATAAAATTCAATGACCTCTTTGTTGCTTTCTAGTGTTCTTGGAAGAGAAAGTTCGTTTAACGTCGTAAATGTTCGCCTAATCTTACGCAGGAGTTGCTGAGATATCGATAATGGATAAACAGGTACGTATACTGCTGATTTTTTATGCTTATTTCTTATCGACTCAATTTCTTGATATTAACAGATCTCACTTTCCCCAAATCTGTGTTGGCTATTTATATATATATATATGTGTGTGTGTGTGTGTGTGTGTGTGTATAAAAAAACTTAATTTTTTTCGTCCTGTAATTTTGGGGGGCGACATAATAGGGACAACGAATTTAGGATGTAGCATTATACGGACCACAACTATAAAAATTAAGCAATTTAGGGATATTATATGCTGGAATTCCTACTTTTCCCAGGATTTCAGTGGGTTTAGGAGGTGACATTATGCGGATACTTTTGAAAGTAAGCAATTTTGAGATAAAAGTTGGGCTTTCAGCATATAATGTCTCTAAATTGCGTAACTTTAAAATTATTATTCGTTTAATGTAGCACCTAATTCGTTGTCCCTTTAATGCCACATCCCTTAATGACAGGACGAAGAAAATAACTAACCCTGTATGTCATATAAATCAATAAGCTCGTAATTGAAATCTCGGTCATCGTTAGCTCTAACGAACTACTTTCCATCTCCTCTCAGATTTCGCTAAAGGGACATCATTCCATTCTTGGAAGGGCGGTCGTGGTGCACGCCGACCCCGACGACCTTGGAAGAGGTGCTGTGTTAGAAAATTATCTGATATTTTATTACTGTAACTTAGTTTCATTTACTAATGCAAACCGAATACATTGCGGTGGAAATTAGGTGGACATGAACTGAGCAAAACGACGGGCAATGCTGGCGCAAGAGTTGGCTGTGGTTAGTAAATCTCTCTCTCTCTCTCTCTCTCTCTCTCTCTCTCTCTCTCTCTCTCTCTCTCTCTCTCTCTCTCTCTGGTATGTATGTATTTATATATACATATATGTACTGTGTTGAAGGTGTGATTGGGCTCCAATCATCTGTTTAAGGGAGATGATGAATCCGTACAATGCATGGCCATGGCAATGGAGTAGTGATTTTATTTGCTTGTACAAACAATTAATGTAATGTTCTCTTATAATTTCAATGAGCAAAGTTTTTTCGAGTTAATAGCGATAGACGAAAGGAACATTTAAGGCCTTCTATTATTACCTTACATTATATATACACGATTCTAGCTGAAAATATGGGCCGGCTGCTGGATCATTTACCGGTAGGGTCGTGCCAGCCCGTAAGTGAATGGGCTGAAGGAACCTAGGCCCGTGCTTAACCGGCCCGAGCCCATCGGCCCTAATATTTTTATTTTTTAAGTTTTTATTTTTATTAGTTCATTTTTAATTATCAATTATACCTTATCATTCTAGAAAAATTCTAAATAAATATGTAAATATAACTGTTTTGTTTATAAATAATCAAATATTACCGGGCCTATTTTGGCCCGCATCCCGTCGGGTTTTTGCAGCCTGCAGGCCATCGTTGGCCCGTGATCAGCCCGGTTTGATTCGGGTCTTAAAAATTTGGGCCCAAGCCCTGTATTTTAGGGCCGGGCCACGGGCTTGGGCCCAAATTTTCACTATATACGAATCTCGTTTAATAAGAATAATACCAGGCTACAGTCAATTTGTAGTGGATAAAACTCGCATAAAAATTAAAAAGTAGATATAAAGGACAATGCCAATTTGGTCTTATAACCATTTTCTTGTTGGGGTTGAGCGGTAATATTTAATTCCGGGCCAACGGTAGTTGTATTTGGACCCCGCGACAATTTATCGGGATATTAATTAAAGCCGAAATGACACCGAGGTGGTTCGGCCAATACCGCCTATATCCACGGAGAGACAATAATTCTACTATATTTGAGAATATTACACCGTACAAATAACGCTCGTGTTTAAATCCAAAAACCCCGAGACCCCTTACCCACCCGGGTAATGTTTTTTTTACCCACTCTCAACCACCTAGTAAAACTACATCCGCTCTCACCCTTATCCACCCGGACAAGATTTCCTTTTTTTTTCTTTTCTTTCTCATTTTCTCTCTCTCTCTCTCTCTCTCTCTCTCTCTCTCTCTCTCTCTCCTCTCTCTCTCTCTCTCGTTGGGGTGAGTTTTCACTTCATCACCACATGCCTTTATATAGGCATTTCTTGTAGCTATAGTCCAAAAAGAAATTCGTCATTGCATAGGTCATTAGAGGACAAATCCAAATTGAACACCTTTGCTTTCTTTCATTGTTGAAAAATCAACAATTCTCCCCCTTTTCAACATATGCGTCTTCTTAGAGAGCACACCAGTGAACTCGAGAATAAGAGTAACCAGTTCGTAATTACCACGAACGTTCATTGGCCTTCCTTTGTAGCACCTACACATAATCCGAATCAAGAAATTCGGTCCTACCCCACTTGATTCATTCAACGGCCAATCTTATGTGCAGCTATGTTGAACCGACTCGACCCGTCGATTCCCGAAGAGGGACTTCGATGCAACCCCTTCTCCAGCAGGATTTTTCTTCTCACCATCGTCTGCTTTTATACCACGCTAGCGATTTTCATGAACACATCGAAGTCTGAGCATTATATACCATACTCACATCCAGACGATACAAACCTTTGCACTCTTCTCCCTTTGGTAGGACCATTTCCGCCAATGTGTGATTTCCCAGACTCCCCCTGCTATGAAACCCCATAGTCCTGGAATCTGACTGGCTCGAGAATATTAAAAACTACGCAACTTTGGGACATGTCACACCACCCAAAATGCGCACCGCTCCACCAACCATTTTGATCTTCCTCGTTCCAACACACCAAACAACACAACGATATCCATCGGCCCATGGAGATCGACAAACCGTTCGCATTTTTCAGAACGCATCAAAATATTCTCTTGGAGCAAACCCGAATTTAATATCCTTCTTCCTGAGAACGAGCGCCATCATTAGAGACTGTGAGAACGTCTCTAAGATAAACTGTGTGCTACCTCCGTTGTGAAATTTTCCTAGCCGCTTGTCCTTCTTCCTCTAAGTCGGACAATTTCTCCTGATGTGTCCCGGCTCACCACACATGCAACATCTCATGCCCTTCCCGCCACCTTGATTTGGACCTGCTGCTATCTCCAAATTCCCTGGCGTATCACCTTCCTCTATGATTTACTCTGAAAAATAGTCAACGCCCGACTATCACCATAATTTGACCGCCTTCTCTTTTCTTGCTCCAAAAGAGTTGACTCCACCATCCACCGTTTGCATCGTCTCGTACTGGATGGTTGTGATCAAATTATCACCAGAATCAGGAAGCGAGGTAAGAAGCAAGAAGGCCTTACTTCTTCCTCTCTGACACATCTTGACCCCAAAATTTCCGTCATTTACTCCGGCTTTTTCTCGTCTCCCATCAAAGCTTATCACCCTAGCCTTGACAAATGAGCACATCCTTCACTCTTCTCTGCCGCAGAGTGAAACCTCCCGCACCAGCACATTGTCGCACTTTGCTTTCATACGTCGTTATTATCCTTGCAGAGATTTAACAGCCCAGCCCAAATAATACTGATCAGATATTTCCCAGGAAAAGGCTAACGACCTGCTTCACAGCACTATTGCCATAACTCGCCAAAACTGCACCGCCGCACAAGCTCCGCCCACACCGAGCATCCCATCAACGGTAACCATCTCGTACCATTATTTCTAGCACAAGGCATCACCGCGTTGAACCTCGCTCTGACACTGGCTCCCCCCGAACGACATTCCCTTCTGATATCTGATGTGGAAGATCAGACACACGCAACCACAGAGCATACTTAGAATATCAATGAGGGTTGGCTCTGATACCACTTGTTGGGGTTGAGCGGTAATATTTAATTCCGGGCCAACGGTAGTTGTATTTGGACCCCGCGACAATTTATCGGGATATTAATTAAAGCCGAAATGACACCGAGAGAACACCGAGATTTTTACGTGGTTCGACCAATACCGCCTACATCCACGGAGAGACAATAATTCTACTATATTTGAGAATATTACACCGTACAAAATAACGCTCGTGTTTAAATCCAAAAACCCCGAGACCCCTTACCCACCCGGGTAATGTTTTTTTTACCCACTCTCAACCACCTAGTAAAACTACATCCGCTCTCACCCTTATCCACCCGGACAAGATTTTCTTTTTTTTTTCCTTTTCTTTCTCATTCTCTCTCTCTCTCTCTCTCTCTCTCTCTCTCTCTCTCTCTCTCTCTCTCTCTCTCTCTCTCTCTCTCTCTCTCTCTCTCTCTCTCTCTCTCTCTCTCTCTCTCTCTCTCTCTCTCTCTCTCTCTCTCGTTGGGGTGAGTTTTCACTTCATCACCACATGCCTTTATATAGGCATTTCTTGTAGCTATAGTCCAAAAGAAATTCGTCATTGCATAGGTCATTAGAGGACAAATCCAAATTGAACACCTTTGCTTTCTTTCCTTGTTGAAAAATCTAACATTTCTATGGTGTTAAAAGTTTATTTGTAAGTGACATTTTTTTTACTAGTGATGGGTTTGGATATAAAGGAAAAGATTATCACATTCACATGCATGACAAACTATTATGACATTGACAATAACAACTTTATTACAACTAGGTACTATACATACACGCATCAAATCTATAGATAAAGCCAACAACTAAAAAGGTCATATTAAAAGCGCATCTAACCAATAAGAAATCTCCACCAAAATACGTCTTTGACTTGTTATCTTCACCTGTCAATCACATAGAGAACCTTTGATCCTTTGTTAGAAAAATTATATTCATAGAATACATATATGTATGGATATATTCAAGTGCTACTTGTGCTTCCTATCCCAAGACACGTGGAGCTTCTCATACGTGTTGAATTACTAGTAAAAGAACAATATGGAAGATTTTTACCTTAAATCATTTATCACTTATTTGAAGCATCGATTATATATTTTTCTTACCTTGTTAGTAGAGAAGGGATATATCACTTTGTAATAACAAAGAGTGCATAGATTATTCCTGGGATATAACCGAAGATGGTCAGAAGCAGACAGATCCAGAACTCAGCCTGCATATATAATATATAAATACATGAAAAAATAATATTAATTTTTTAACCAACTCGTAAAGGCTCAATCAAGCAAAAGTAGTTCTGGGAAATCCCATAAAAGCATGAATTAAAATTTACATAGATGCAACATATAATATTAATTTGATTGAGGGAAAATCAGAAAAAAAAATACCTCACAGCCATACTTGAGGAAGACACCAAGTGGAGGCAAGAGAATTGCCACAAGAATATCAATGAACGTTGCTGTCCCCATTTTTGTTCGTTTTTTCTTCTTTTTAACTTTGATAAATACTACGGTAGCGAGAATAGAGATGAGAAACTGCGATCGTCTGTAATATATTTATATAGAGAGGGAGAGAAAGCTGAAGTCTTCTAAGTTCTAACATCTGATGCCACGTAGCTATCAATATAATCTTTTATTCGTAGGCTTTTCATGGAACTAAATATTATTCAGTTCACTCAATACAGTTCTAGACATTGGGTCCCATCGGACTAATAAATTCTAGGGGAGTTCCGCTTGGCACCCTTTGAAGTTTTAGGGTTTTTTAGTTGGTACATATTTATTTATAATTTCAGTAGGTACTCATGTGTTAAGACTTTTTCAACTGTTACCCAAAGTAGTTTTTAATTGCATTGGTACTTCTGTGTTTAAGGCTTATCCAATTATTCACGTTTTATGGTACCAGAAGTACCAACTGCAATTGAAAACTACTTTGGATATCATAACGTATAACGTCGTTGTTAATGTTGACTAGCTCAATGTTGACATGTTGATCTCACATTCCAGTCGACATTGTTGGCTGAGAACTTGGTCAACCTTCAGTTTTATCTTTCATGCCCAAAACTTATTTAAATTAATTAGGGGTATTTTCTTAGTATTGTCCAGGTCTTGAATAAGGATAGGAAGGGTTCAAACCGTGTTGAAACCGCGTGGATAAGCTGGAGCGAAAATAGGAGTGCACTCACTAAAATAGAAGATTTGAAGATCAAAAGAGAATTAGTCTCAAAGAGATATTTTGGGAGATTATCAAGGGATCTCATACCAATTCAAGAGGCAGCCAAGGCCTATAAAATAAGGAGATTTCGAGCTGCCATAATCACGACTTTCGAGAGAGCTTTTCATGAAAAAAATATTGAGCGAAAAGAGCGAAAACTATGTTCGAAACATATGTCGAGTTTGAGCGAGTTTAATATATGACGAGAGTTGTATTTTAGCCTAGTATTTCTTTTGCAAAAGTCTTAGGACTTTGTAGTTTTTCAGAATCGTTAGATTCGTAGTTTGCAGAATCGTGAGATTCGTAGTTTTCAGGATCGTTTAGATTCGTAGTTTTTCTAGGCTTGTTTTTACTATCGTCGGATAGTTATTTTGCATCCATTGCTGTAGTGAAATTTTGCCTTGAGGCACGCAACAAGTTTTTGTAACTTACTGCACAGATTAACATCTCGTGTTCACCATCTTTCCTTTCTAAGTTCGTTAAATATTCTGCTGTGCGTTCTGTGTTGGCGTCAGTGTTGATCCAACATTTGTTCCAACATTTAGTCACCAGTTTTAGAACTTAGTATTTTACATCCATATCGTACCGGGACCACTTCAAAGTGGTATCAGAGCCTACGCTTGACGTTATTCAGCGCAAAGATTCATCTACATTGGATGTACAAGCTCAAACCATCTCGGCAATGTCCCTGTGTTAGATGGTTCCAATTATGCCTATTGGAAGGTTTATGTTCGACAATGCATCAAGTCCATTGATGTGCGTGTGTGGGAAGCTGTTCTCAAGGGACACACTCCACCTCGATCTCCTCCAGATGCTGATGGCGAAGTCGTTGACAAACCGATCGAGGAGTGGACTATTGCTGAAAAGAATGCGGCCGAGTATAACGACATAGCACTTAATGCCATTTTCTCTTCGGTGGACATATTGTTCAAGATCATTCAGAATTGTTCGACGGTAAAGAACGCTTGGGATCTTCTTCAGAGGTACTGCGAAGCGATGCGAGTGTGAGGGAAACCAAGCTATGATATCTCCTCAACCAATTCGAAAACCTCAGAATGAAGGATGATGAGGATGTTACCACATACTTCGGGAAGATCCTGACAATTTCAAGCGAGTGTGCTAGCCTCGGAGATCCGATTTCTAATAAGGTACTCGTTTCTAAAGCTTTACGTACGCTAACTGAAAAGTTTAATGTGAAGGTAGCGGCCGTTGAGGAAACACATAATCGGGGCAGATGGAACTCAACACATTGATGAACATCATGAAGAACTATGAGACCAACCTCGAAGTCCAAAAGAGAGCTTCACGTGGCAAAAGCATGGCTCTAGTCAGTCAGTCATCCAAGGTGCAAAACGAAGTTGACCCTGACAATGATGAGGATATGGCTATGTTCGTGAAGAAATTCACAAAGTTCCTTCAGAAGAAGAATGTCGAGCAGAATGTTGGCCCAACATTCAGGAAGGGCCAGAATGCCAAAGCAGAACCTTCGTCTGCGCCTCCGTTTTTCAAACACAATTCTGATAGAAAGAAGAAGAACATCGACTGGGAGACAGTAAGATGCCATGCGTGCTCGGGCTGGGGTCATTACGCCAACGAATGTGCCAATACAATTCGCAAGCACGACAAAGCCCTTTGGATCGATCTCCCCGATAATGAAGATGATGAACCATGCCCAAAGGAGTCCAAGCAATCATCCGCGACCATACAGTCCTTCTCAGATGACGAAGAAGAGGAAGATCAACAAATCGGCTTCACTATGGTAACTGATGTTGAGCCAACATTAGACTCAACATCTAAGAAAATATCATTTTTGATTATGATGACTCAAACTGTTTTGATGGGTATTCTAGTTGAGATGAGGCAAATCTAGAAACTAACGTGTGTGCTGAAGTCCAAATCAATGAAGACGACAAGATGTTGTCCGCGCAACATGAAAAGGAGAAGGCGATGAACGCGGAACTCAAAGACGAGGTTAAGAAGCTGACCGATGAGAACCAGCCAAAGCGAAAAGATGATTGAAAGCCTACTTGAAGGGATGGACAAATTGGAGGCCGTGTTGACAAGAAAGGACAAGGAGATCGACAAGCTTCAAAAGCTAGTCGAAGAGGCCGACGAAACGTTCACAAAGATGAACAAGGGTAAATCGACCCTTGAAAAGGTATTATCGTTAGGTATTTTTGATAAGCAAGGTTTAGGTTTTAACTCTCAGCCCACGAATTCTTTTGATTCTGCTATGCATGATAAACCTAAGATAGTGTTTGTGAAGGAAAAATCTCATGCCTCGAGTGATGTTAGTGAGACTGTGACTGTTAAGCCTAGTCATAAGCACGTTGCTAGTAAACTTAAGGATGTGTCATTTAAATGTCATCATTGTAAGCTGGTCATATTAAGCCATATTGCTGGAAATTGAAGGGGGATATTTCTGCGAAGAAATCGATGTCGGCTGAAATGTCATCCAACATCCCGCTCAACATTGAGAAATCAGTGTTGAAAGGTATGTCTTGCGGCGCCCCTGACTCTTACCGCCCATTCTTACTACTAATTTATGTGACTGCATGTGATATAAATAAAATCTATATACGAAAATTCGTACAAAATTTTTCCTTTTATATAAAGGAAATTCTTCTGTACAGTGCAAAATATTTCTAGGACATAAATACAAGGTGAGTGCGCATGCGTGTTCAAAACAATCTATTGGCCCGCCACTCAGGTCGCATCCATGTACACACTGCCACCTCAAAAGTCCTCCGGAAGCTTCAAAATTTGGCCTCGCCTTCGTAAAGATCACGTACCGTGATCCCGTGAACCTACAACACATAAATACGTGGAATGAGCTTATAAAGCTCAGTAAGTGAAAGCCATGCATGCCATGCACGTGTCCTAAATTCGCAAAGGCATCCGCGCCAATGCTCCCTAGACCTCATATTTTTCCTTGTCTTGTCTTGTCATGCAGGGCCCTCGGCTATCTTGCTATGCACCATCATGGAGCTCGAATCCACTAGGGATAAATAAATATAAGTGGCAATACCCACTCAAGGGAGGCTAACCCTAGGGCGCCTTTTCTGTCCCAAGGTGGTTTCATACGCCACGCGGACGCTTCACGCTGGTAGCCTAATCTGAGGTAGTCAACACCAGAGGTACCCTCGGTGTCGCTTACTCCCTCAGCTCGCACCCTCCAGGTTTCACGATCCGCCATGAGGGCATTAGCCCTAAAATCATGTCTTGCCTTGTACATGTCATGTCATAACGGTAGCGCCATACGACGTCACCATGGTAGCATAGAAGAGCTGTGACTCAACTTTGAGTCGACATTAGACGCCCATATCGGCTAATCTTTATCGCTAGGCGATCGTATATTATGCACGCTATCATATCATGCCTTTCGTTCTATCGTGCGTGCACATGCTCATGTCATGAATATGCATGTCATGCCATAATATCATGTAATTAAATCATGCGTGTCATGTAACGCAAATAATTCACGTAGGAAGTCACATAAATTCACATAAACATATAACACATAATTTCATGCACATATAATTATGTGTTGTAGTTGGGACTTCCACTTACCTGGTATCCTTAGCTATTTAAAGTCGTAAACCTTCAAACCCTAAATATAGAAACATATAAAATTGGGGTTTGTTAGTCTAATTATTATTTTACGAAATTGGCTTAATTTGAAAACCCTAGTTTCGACTTCTAAACCCTATAGAACTCAACTTAAACTGAAAAATATTACTTCAGATATAGGTCTCGATATAGTATGTAAGATTTCGATATTTATCTTGGGATAGATGTCGAGCTTAGTTGTGGAAATAAATCTCGATATAACTTAAAATGGATCTCGATAGCTCAACAATAAGATCTCGATATGCTTTTAACTTGGTGTTAAGCTTTCGACATTGAACTTACATAATTCTTCAAGATAAATGTCGACATGGGTTAGATATAAACCTCGACATTATATGTATCTCGACATTAGAAAGGCAACAATTTCGATATTGATTATACAACTCCTAAAGATATCTTCATTGATCTTGATATGTTATATATAGGATTTCGAGATTTACTAACACAAAACCCTGAAGTAGATTACGACATGAATTAAAAATGAATTTCAACACTTCACACAAGGATTTCGATATGTTATTCTAGAACGAATCATAGTTTAAACCATACAACACTCGACATCCTATACAATAATATTAAAATCGATACTAGCATAAATTTCGACATCAAAATATCGAGATCAACCTCGAGCTTGATTACGAAATTCTACTAAACATGAATCTTGAGTTTTATTTCGAGATTCTATACCAATTTCGAATTATTATCAAAGCTAAATCTCGACATGAGTTTCATCTCGAGATTTTATCTTAGGTTTCTTGCTTTCGGCATTCTTTTGTTCTTCGTGAAGACCTTAAAATTATTCTCTTACAACTATCAAGGTTCGAACCCTACCAACAAGCATCCAATTGTTCGACATCTAACTCCTTAATCAAAGTTATATCTTCAAGAACAGTATAAATCTCATAGAAATCTTATGCTTTCAAAAACCGACTCATGTAAGCCCTAATTAAATAATTTTTCCAAGCTTAATAATTTTTTAACTATTGAGATAAGAGAAAAACGTGAAATTACAGGGAAAATTTATACCTACTCCAAGCTTTGGGTGAAATTCTGATACGGTTCTTCTTCCCTTAATAAAGTCTTTCGATAGTTTGCAAAATGAAACCCCTTAATTACTTTTTCTAATTCTTTACCTATGTCTTGCGTGTGAGGATAGACAAATGACATCCATAATTTGTTGATCCTTATCTTGATAATGTTATCGACATTACTTGATTATTACTTTTAGTTTCCCTCATAACTAAGTTATCCAAACTTATCTTAATTATTAGTGTCTTGTTTATCGAGTTTAAAAGGTTCCACATCTATCAATTTCAAGCTCGACAATTTCGGCCTCAAGGTTTCGATTTCATTAATTGGTACATAACATTATCTCGAGAAGTATGGCTTTCGAGATTCAAAGATCTCGAGGTTCCTAACTCCGAAACCCTAATATATCAAAATCTCTATCTAACCTTTTTGAAATCTATTCTTACTAATTCGTGTTCCATAAAATGTGATATTAGCACTTAATTATACTAAATTAAATTTTCTAGGTTAGCATGTTGATAAACGTATCGTAGTACGTTTATCATAGTATTTAATTGACTCATTATAGAGTTTTCGTAGTCATTTTATGCACTTATTAACCCTATTTCTGCTTGTTTTGGTATTATAAGGCTTTAGGACAAGTTTCGGGCGAAAAGGAGCGAAAACGAGGCAAAACAGCGCGAAAACGATGAAAACTAGTGAAGGTCACGGCCGTGACACATAGTGCACCTGGCCGTGACCCATAGCAACAACAGCATTAGAAAATTCATATCTCTCAATCCAGATCTCGGATTGAGAATTCCTTTGGTCAGAATCAATATTGGCAAGTCTTTTATCTATGGTTAAAATTTCAGGTCAATCGGACATCGTTTACCCCTCCATTCGAGAGAAATACGAAACTACCGCAAAGCTGTTGAGGGGGTCACGGCCGTGACACTACTGCATCAGGCTGTGACGAACGGCAGTGAGCTCATTTTTTGCCCCGAGAGTGTCACGGCCGTGACCTATCTTGTCACAGGCCGTGACCGTGTCGAATTTCACTATAAAAGCCCGATTTCGATCCAGAAAAGGGGGATTCTCACCAGATATCAACCCTAACTCATAAGAGACGAATTACAGACGCCAGAAATGCAGAATTCCATTGGAGAAGCGCGAGAGACGGATCAACGACGCAATCAAGCCATATTGAACGCAGAACGAAGATTCATCCGAGCCACCATCCCTGATCATCAGAGTTCGAGATCATGAATTCTTCTTCTTCATTTCTTATTTCTTTCGTTGTTTTCCCGTCAATTATGCGTAGCTAAATCCCCTATGTGTTTGGGATTAGATGAACGCTAGGATATTTCGTAATTAAGACATATATTTAATCGTGAATCGTGTTTATGACTTTTTATCTGTCTATCAAATTGTTTCGTCGCTTTAATATGTCTATGTGTTACAGTGATCGTGTGGAAAATCGTTTAGGGCGACAGCTAAACAACGATTAGGCCATTCGTAGAAGATATGATTCGAGTTTAGGGCGAAAGCAAATACTCGATCATCGCCTTTAGTAACTACTGAACCTTAGATCCCCGCGAGCGTTTAGGGCGACAGCAAACTCGTGAGCGGGTTGGAAATTACTGCGATCTAGTCAGAATCACGTAGGAGCGAGAATTCATTGTCTTAATCGATAGTACCTAGCCGGATTCGAATCCCGAGCACATCTCTATTATCTGAAAGTTTTCACCAATTTACGTGTATTCTTTTAGTCTCTCATTGATTTTGGAGTAATCTGTTAGGATAGTCCGTAACACCACCGGCGTATTTTATTTAGGCTAAATATCGAGTCGATAGGTCACTACTAGTACTTGATTTATTCCTTGTGTTCGATACTCGTCTACTCACTCTACTGCACTACACATGATAGGTCCACTGCCTATCGCACTTCGGTGATAGTAATTAGGTATTCGTTTTAATTATTACTTGTCGCAATTTTCATTCACACACCACGTGTCGAACAAGGTTTTGGCGCCGTTGCCGGGGAATAAATTGATATTAGGAACACCGTAGTTCGGTAATTTAGCCATTTTTATTTGAAGTTTTCCTTTTCTTTTCTTTATTATTGTTGGCGTTATTTGTTCTTCTAGTTATTGTTATTTTCGTTATTTCTTTTACGAGTCGATTTCTTTTAGTCCAGATACAGAAGTAGATATGGCGGACCATAGAGTACCCGTCCACGAGGAGGAGCCATCACTACAAGATCTCCTCAGGAATGATGCGCTAGGCAGTACTGAGTCGGCGATTGTCATCCCGCCGATCGAGAACAACAATTTCGAGCTGAAGCACTCTTGGCTTCAGATGATCTTCCAGACAGTCCAGTTTGAGGGCAATCCCGATGACGATCCCTACTCCCATCTGAAGGCTTTTCTGACGGTGACTGACACCATCAAGATCAACGGGGTCTCGGGCGATGCAATTAAGTTGATGCTGTTCCCGTTCTCCCTGAAGTTCTGAGCGAAGGACTGGCTGGAGATGTTGCCACCTCGCTCAATCACTACATGGGAGGAGCTGCGAGCCGCGTTATCGGCCACTATTTCCCGCTGACGAAGGTGCTAAGGTTAAAGACAGAGATCTCCCTATTCCATCAGAAGGACTCAGAAAACCTCGACGAGGTGTGGGAGCGATATAAGACGCTACTGAAGAGATGCCCGCAGCACGGGATGTCGAAGGCAGCCCACCAGATCAACCGATTTCACGAGGGGTTCAATGACCAGACTGTCCATATGCTAGACGGAGCCGCAGGAGGAGGACTCGTGAAGCTCAATGCTACCGACGCTTGGAATCTGATCGAGGACTACTCGAGGAACAGCTTCATGAGGGGCAATACCAGGATGAAGACACCCGGTGTGTTCGGAGTGAGCGAGGAGACGGCCACTAACGCTAAAATCGAGGCACTTCAGCAACAAATCGCCTCGACGAACTCCCAATTGCAGACGGTGATTGGCGCATTACTTCCCAAGTCCGGGAAAACTCAGCCCGTGAACGCCGTGGCCACCATCGCACCGATGCAGCACACGTCTTACGTGCCATTGTGCGGAATTTGTGGTGCAGCCCACGAGACATCAGAATTCCAACTTGGGCAGCCGCTGGAGCACGTAGACTATATGGGCAATTACCAAGGTGGCCAGCGAAGCTTCCAGCCTCGGGCACCTCCAAACCTGGCGTACGGGAATCAGAACCATCAGGGCCAAGGACCGTCAGGATTTCAGCCCCGACCGTCCGGATTTCAAAATGGGCCACCACGACAGTACCAGAACGCGCCCGCAGGAGGATCCGACGACATGAGGGAGATGAAGGACATGATGAAGGCACTTCTCACGAATTTCGGTAGCACCACCGCAGCCCACGAAAGCCGAATGACGAAGATGGAGGAGTACATGGAGGCAAACGACTTGCGTGCTCAGAATACAGATGCCTCGATCAAGAGGTTGGAGCAGCAAGTGGGGCAATTAGCAAAGCAAATGGCGGGGCGAAATCAAGGACCCCTCCCGAGCTACACCGAGACAAACCCCAAGGAGTATTGAAATGCGGTAACCCTGAGGAGCGGGAGAGGATTACAAGAAGCTCCCACCAAGCAGAATTTAAAGGAGAAAGTCGATTTCGAGGGCCACGACGAGCCAGAAGTGGAGGAAAGCAAGGGCGACGGAGTCGAGAAGGTCAAGGATGACGAGAGAAAGACGCGACCATTCGTGAAGCCGTATCAAGCAAAGATCCCGTACCCAGCTCGGTTGAGGGGAGCTGCACCTGAAAAAGAGAAGGTTCAACCTAAAAAGGAGGAGGCTGCACCCGAAATAGAAAAAGCGAGGGAGAATGAACGGCCACCAGTGATGCCGTACCAGCCGAAGATTCCCTATCCAGCACGGTCGAAGAAGGACAAAGACGAGGCGCTAATTGGCAGATTTATCGGTATGTGCATAGAATTACATATTAACTTACCATTTATTGAAGCTATTGTGCAGATGCCCAGTTTCGTTAAGTTCCTGATGGACTTGCTGACGAACCGACGGAAGCTCGAACACGTCTCCACGGTACACCTACGAGGAGAGTGCTCAGCGATACTCCAGAGCAAGATACCGAAAAAGCTCAAGGACCGAGGGAGTTTTACTATTCCTTGTTTGATAGGTGATTTAGTTGTTGAGCATGCTTTAGCTGATCTAGGTGCTAGTATAAATTTAATGCCGTACTCCATGTTTAAGCGTTTAGAATTAGGTGAACCACGACCCACTAGAATGAGTATTCAACTGGCTGATAGATCGTTAAAATACCCTCTCGGTGTTATCGAGGATGTTCTAGTTAAGGTCAATAAGTTCGTTATCCCTGCTGATTTTGTGATCTTAGACATGGACGAGGATGAAAATGTTCCATTATTCTAGGTAGACCATTCTTAGCTACAGGCGAGACCATGATAGATGTTAGGAATGGAACATTAACCTTGACAGTAGACGGCGAAAAAAGTTACATTCAATATGGCTGATTCGATGAAAAAGAGCAACGAGCAAGATGATAAATGTTATTTCTTAGATGTCTTTGAGCGCAATTTTCTCTTTTCTGTGCAAGTCTGTCACAGGTCAGCAAGCATGATAGACACACGATTATGGAAATCGATAAGTGTGGGGAGGAGATCGACGAACCCATCATAACCATTGACGAGAGCAGCAAAGAAGTTAAGGACAAGAGCCCAGTCGAGGAGCGAACGCCACTAGAGTTGAAATCGCTGCCCGGCGAAAGGAGACACCGCCAAGGGTAGGCGAGGAAAACTTAAGCAGAAAAGAGATGCTGTACCTCGACTTCCAGCCACCCTAAGCGAACGAAAGCACGTCCGGCTAAAGACGGTAAAGGAAGCGCTTCTTGGGAGGCAACCCAGGTTTTATCTATCTAGTATTTTTTTTATTATGCCTATTATTATTACAATTCATGTTTTTTCTGTTACGTTTAGTTTTCCTTTTAGTCGTCAGGCATCACGAGTCACGATATGACAACCATCACGCGTCTAGTCACGACCACGTCAATATTTTTCGTCAGGAAAGTTTCGTTCTCTTACACCTACTTTTCCCTTTCGTTTATTCAATTTTTACGTTGAGGACAACGTACGGCTTAGGTGTGGGGAGGGGAATTTAGGTTTAGAATGTACGTGAAATTTTTTTTATGACGTGTCCGTGAGAATGTGCGTGAAATTTTTTTTATGACGTGTCCGTGAGCTATCAATTTTGTTAGAAAGGCATGAATTATTGAAATCAGGCATGATTGTTTGCGTTTATCTCGAGTTGGTTTGCATGTTATGAAATCCTTGTGAGCAATTAGGATATGCATGACTGATTGAATCATGTTTGCCTGAATAGATATAGCACTGTTTTGAGAGTTCGTACACATAACCCTGTTTCATGTGAGAGTTTGAGCCTGGCGAGCTTATGCTCATTTTTCTTGGTTGTGCGACGTGCCTAGTCTACATCTCTCTAGAACTTGCCTGTCTGATGCGTGTTGAAACTGTTTTTGGTGTGTTAGTGTGAAGATGATGAGGGCATTAGGAATTAAGTCCAGAGCCAAAATTCCCCACCATGACTAACCCCACTAGTTAGCCACTTTGAGCCTGAGCCTATTCGTTGCTTACCTCATATGATATGAAATGCCCTTGACCCATATAAGCCTCCAGAGATTATATGAACCAAAATTCATTAGAATAGAGCAGAAGTCGAACTTGAGAGTTACTATTTCAGTGTATGATTTGATGTTCTTCTCTGCTATTCGTGAAATGACTCGCACCTGACTTGACCATTTTCTGAAATGACCTGATCCCTTTCATAAGCATGCCCATAAACCTTTTGGCAAGATATAGGTTTTGGTAATAAGTATCCCTAGGTACACAGCATTCGCTGTGACGATGTATTCTTTGCGACAAGAACTGAACCTTGATGTTTTAGGGAATAAGGGCAGTGCACTAGAGCGTAATTAAGGGGAAAGGGCAGAAAATGAAAGGGAACTGAGTTGACAGGGGTCGGGCAGAAAAGTCTAGGATTTCAGAGTGAGAATGTTGAGTCTTATGTTGGGGCATGTGACTATCAAGTTGATCATGCTATATTCTTTGAATTTTCGCTTATCTGTCCTAGCTTTAAGATTACGTGTTCAATATCTATGCTTGTCAAGTCATTATTATTTGACCCGAGAAGACCCCAAGACGATCCTCAGATTTATGCTTGCCACTTTAAGTAGTAGATATGCGATTAGCTTGCAAGCCTATGGTAGGGGTCGGACTAGTGCACGATTTGGGTGACTCACTATATGTTAACCTATACACTGAGTGATTTGAGCGAATCCCTGTGAGGTATGAGTCGATTGGCAGTTCGGAGACAGTTTAGGTCAACATGCAAGTCATTAGTGTGATGTTCATGATTGTTTGCTTGATTCCGTTTTGTACTTTCTAGCTTTGTTGATAAATTGCGAACAATCGTGCCGTTATCTTGATCTGATGCCTTTTCTGACTTCTAATTTACTTGAGGACAAGCAAATGCTTAAGTGTGGGGAGGTTTGATAAACGTATCGTAGTACGTTTATCATAGTATTTAATTGACTCATTATAGAGTTTTCGTAGTCATTTTATGCACTTATTAACCCTATTTCTGCTTGTTTTGGTATTATAAGGCTTTAGGACAAGTTTCGGGCGAAAAGGAGCGAAAACGAGGCAAAACGGCACGAAAACGATGAAAACTGGTGAAGGTCACGGCCGTGACACATAGTGCACCTGGCCATGACACTTGGCAGAGAGTTAGACTGAAGATGATCACGGCCGTGACACTTCTTGCACCAGGCCGTGACCCATAGCAACAGCAGCACTAGAAAATTCATATCTCTCAATCCAGACCTCGGATTGAGAATTCCTTTTATCAGAGTCAAGATTGGCGAGTATTTTATCTATGGTTAAAATTTCAGGTCAAACGAACATCGTCTACCCCTCCATCCGAGAGAAAAACGAAACTGCCGCAAAGCTGTTGAGGGGGTCACGGCCGTGACACTACTGCACCGGGCCGTGACGAACGGCAGTGAGCTCATTTTTTGCCCCGAGAGTCTCACGGCCGTGACCTATCTTGTCCCAGGCCGTGACCGTGTCGAATTTCACTATAAAAGCCCGATTTCGATCCAGAAAAGGGGGATTCTCACCAGATATCAACCCTAACTCATAAGAGACGAATTACAGACGCCAGAAACACAGAATTCCATTGGAGAAGCACGAGAGACGGATCAACGACGCAATCACGCCAAATTGACCGCAGAACGAAGATTCATCCGTGCCACCATCCCTGATCATCAGTATTCGAGATCGTGAATTCTTCTTCTTCGTTTCTTATTTCTTTCGTTGTTTTCCCGTCAATTATGCGTAGCTAAATCCCCTATGTGTTTGGGATTAGATGAACGCTAGGATATTTCGTAATTAAGACATATGTTTAATCGTGACTCGTGTTTATGACTTTTTATCTGTCTATGAAATTGGTTCGTCGCTTTAATATGTCTATGTGTTAAAGTGATCCTGTGGAAAATTGTTTAGGGCGACAGCTAAACAACGATTAGGCCATTCGTAGAAGATAGGATTCGAGTATAGGGCGAAAGCAAATACTCGATCCTCGCCTTTAGTAATTACTGAACCTTAGATCCCCGCGAGCGTTTAGGGCGATAGCAAACTCGTGAGCGGGTTGGAAATTACTGCGATCTAGTCAGAATCACGTAGGAGCGAGAATTCATTGTCTTAATCGATAGTACCTAGCCGGATTCGAATCCCGAGCACATCTCTATTATCTGAAAGTTTTCACCAGTTTAGGCGTATTCTTTTAGTCTCTCATTGATTTAGGAGTAATTTGTTAGGATAGTCCGTAACACCACCGGCGTATTTTATTTAGGCTAAATATCGAGTCGATAGGTCACTACTAGTACTTGATTTATTCCTTGTGTTCGATACTCGTCTACTCACTTTACTGCACTACACACGATAGGTCCACTGCCTATCGCACGTCGGTGATAGTAATTAAGTATTTGTTTTAATTATTACTTGTCGCACTTTTCATTCACACACCACGTGTCGATCACACGTCATGTACTAGAAACCCTAAAATAAACAACTAACATACATTCAAAGTCTATTTCCTAATTTATTCATGTCAGCATATAACATAAAATCATTTAAGCATATAAAAGTCACTAAACATGTCTCATGCAGTCACGTAAGTCATATAAAATTCATTCATCCTTTGGGCTCGCACCGGGGCGGTGAAATATTTGCTCCTAAAGAGCTCCTTGAATCGATCCCACGTCATCGTAATAGGGTCTTCAAAGGCGAGAATAGTATCCCACCAGTGGCCTGCACTTCCTCTCAGAAGGAACGCAGCACATAACACCTTCTCATCTTCTGGAATCCTACTATACTGGAACACACTTTCCAGTTTCGGAGCCAGTCCTCGGCTGCAGTAGGGTCGACCGCATCTTCAAAAGTCGGGGGATTGAGTTTGCGAAATCTTTCCCCCACTATTTCCACCCTCTCTGCTTGAGAAAGTCCACAACTTGATTGTCCGCCCGTGTTGCGTTGCTGAATTAATTCTTGTATTTGGGTAGACTATTGGCGGACTAGTTCCGTCAGCTGAATAATCGCCGTGTCGCGATTATCGGTTGGTGTTTCAGGCTCTTTACCTTTACTCACACTCTCGCTACCCTCACTTCTCGTTCTACCCATTCTTGTCCTGATACCCTAGTAGTCCCTATGGCCAATAAATTACGCACATACAACATTCATAGAAACATAAAACTTACTAGCAAGGCCGCTTCCGTGCTTTTGAGTGTGTGTACATGGACAGTCTACAGAACTTGTAACCGAAAGCTCTGATACCACCTGCGGCGCCCCCGACTCCTACCGCCCATTGTTACTACTAATTTATGTGACTGCATGTGATATAAAAAAATCTATATACGAAAATTCGTACAAAATTTTTCCTTTTATATAAAGGAAATTCTTCTGTACAATGCAAAATATTTCTAGGACATAAATACAAGGTGAGTGCGCATGCGTGTTCAAAACAATCTATTGGCCCGCCACTCAGGTCGCATCCATGTACACACTGCCACCTCAAAAGTCCTCCGGAAGCTTCAAAATTTGGCCTCGCCTTCGTAAAGATCACGTACCGTGATCCCGTGAACCTACAACACATAAATACGTGGAATGAGCTTATAAAGCTCAGTAAGTGAAAGCCATGCATGCCATGCACGTGTCCTAAATTCGCAAAGGCATCCGCGCCAATGCTCCCTAGACCTCATATTTTTCCTTGTCTTGTCTTGTCATGCAGGGCCCTCGGCTATCTTGCTATGCACCATCATGGAGCTCGAATCCACTAGGGATAAATAAATATAAGTGGCAATACCCACTCAAGGGAGGCTAACCCTAGGGCGCCTTTTCTATCCCAAGGTGGTTTCAAACACCACGCGGACGCTTCACGCTGGTAGCCCAATCTGAGGTAGTCAACACCAGAGGTACCCTCGGTGTCGCTTACTCCCTCAGCTCACACCCTCCAGGTTTCATGATCCGCCATGAGGGCATTAGCCCTAAAATCATGTCTTGCCTTGTACATGTCATGTCATAACGGTAGCGCCATACGACATCACCATGGTAGCATAGAAGAGCTGTGACTCAACTGTGAGTCGACATCAGACGCCCATATCGGCGAATCTTTATCGCTCTCAGGCGATCGTATATTATGCACGCTATCATATCATGCCTTTCGTTCTATCGTGCGTGCACATACTCATGTCATGAATATGCATGTCATGCCATAATATCATGTAATTAAATCATGCGTGTCATGTAACGCAATTAATTCACGTAGGAAGTCACATAAATTCACATAAACATATAACACATAATTTCAAGCACATATAATTATGTGTTGTAGTTGGGACTTCCACTTACCTGGTATCCTTAGCTATTTAAAGTCGTAAACCTTCAAACCCTAAATAGAGAAACATATAAAATTGGGGTTTGTTAGTCTAATTATTATTTTACGAAATTGGCTTGATTTGAAAACCCTAGTTTCGACTTCTAAACCCTAAAATTTAGAACTCAACTTAAACTGAAAAATATTACTTCAGATATAGGTCTCGATATAGTATGTAAGATTTCGATATTTATCTTGGGATAGATGGCGAGCTTAGTTGTGGAAATCTCGATATAACTTAAATTGGATCTCGATAGCTCAACAATAAGATCTCGATATGGTTTTAACTTGGTGTTAAGCTTTCGACATTGAACTTACATAATTCTTCAAGATAAATGTCGACATGGGTTAGATATAAACCACGACATTCTATGTATCTCGACATTAGAAGGCAACAATTTCGATATTGATTATACAACACCTAAAGATATCGATACTTCATTGATCTTGATATGTTATATATAGGATTTCGAGATTTACTAACACAAAACCCTGAAGTAGATTACGACATGAATTAAAAATGAATTTCAACACTTCACACAAGGATTTCGATATGTTATTCTAGAACGAATCATAGTTTAAACATACAACACTCGACATCCTATACGATAATTTTAAAATCGATACTAGCATAAATTTCGACATCAGAATATCGAGATCAACCTTGAGCTTGATTACGAAATTCTACTAAATGAATCTTGAGTTTTATTTCGAGATTCTATACCAATTTCGAATTATTATCAAAGCTAAATCTCGACATGAGTTTCATCTCGAGATTTTATCTTAGGTTTCTTGCTTTCGGCATTCTTTTGTTCTTCATGAAGACCTTAAAATTATTCTCTTACAACTAACAAGGTTCGAACCCTACCAACAAGCATCCAATTGTTCGACATCTAACTCCTTAATCAAAGTTATATCTTCAAGAACAGTATAAATCTCATAGAAATCTTATGCTTTCAAAAACCGACTCATGTAAGCCCTAATTAAATAATTTTTCCAAGCTTAATAATTTTTTAACTATTGAGATAAGAGAAAAACGTGAAATTACAGGGAAAAATTATACCTACTCCAAGCTTTGGGTGAAATTCTGATACGGTTCTTCTTCCCTTAATAAAGTCTTTCGATAGTTTGCAAAAAGAAACCCCTTAATTACTTTTTCTAATTCTTTACCTATGTCTGCGTGTGAGGATAGACAAATGACATCCATAATTTGTTGATCCTTATCTTGATAATGTTATCGACATTACTTTATTATTACTTTTAGTTTCCCTCATAACTAAGTTATCCAAACTTATCTTATTATTAGTGTCTTGTTTATCGAGTTTAAAAGGTTCCACATCTATCAATTTCAAGCCCGACAATTTCGGCCTCAAGGTTTCGATTTCATTAATTGGTACATAACATTATCTCGAGAAGTATGGCTTTCGAGATTCAAAGATCTCGAGGTTCCTAACTCCGAAACCCTAATATATCAAAATCTCTATCTAACCTTTTTGAAATCTATACTAATTCGTGTTCCTTAAAATGTGATATTAGCACTTAATATACTAAATTAAATTTTCTAGGTTAGCATGTCATGTACTAGAAACCCTAAAATAAACAACTAACATACATTCAAAGTCTATTTCCTAATTTATTCATGTCAGCATATAACATAAAATCATTTAAGCATATAAAAGTCACTAAACATGTCTCATGCAGTCACGTAAGTCATATAATAAGTATGCATATTTATTGGCCGACTTACTTACGGGACTCGGGTGTTACATGTCTGGGGAAAGTTCAGCTGGCTCACCTTCAAATTCCGGTAATCCAAATGCTGTTATCTAAGAAAGTTTGGGTAGAGAAGTCCGTGCATAAGTGGAATGTTGTGTATACCTCTTTGCGAGCTAACGTGACAGGTTCTTGGTACTTCGATAGCGGGTGTTCCCGACATATGACGGGTACCAAAGAATTTCTAAGTGATTACATGCCATTAAAGAGTGGATCTGTGACGTTCGGAGGAGGTGATAAATGACAGATTCTTGGTCGAGTCAGATTGAACGTACCCGATTTCCCTAAGCTAAACAACGCACTCCATGTCGACGGACTTGTAGCTAACTTGATTAGCATAAGCCAAGTTTGCGACGACGACCTTGAGGTAAGATTTAATAAGGGATGTTGTGAGGTTTTTAACAGCAATGGTGTTCGAGTTATAGCAGGTAAACGATCGAGTGATAACTCCTACTTAGTCGGAGACAAATCCAGTTCGAAGGACGTGTGCCAACTCTCGAAGGCCGAAGACGATGTCATCCTTTGGCATTACAAACTGGGTCATGTCAACTACCGAATGCTGGAGCAACTTATCAAACACGACGCGGTCAGAAGCATTCCAAAGCTTAAGGAGTTTGGTAAGGTTGTATGTGAGTCATGTTTAAAGGGTAAGGAAGCGCATGTTAGCCATAATGTTGATCAACATGCTGCCCAACATTTTAAAAGTGCTCACTGTTTTCAGCTTATTCACATGGATTTGATGGGTCCTATGGAAGTAGATAGCACTGGTGGTAGGAAATATGCTTATGTGCTCGTTGATGACTATTTTAGATATGCATGGATATTATGTCTTAGGGGAAATCTGAATCGTTCGATTTGTTAAAAAATCTTTTATATCTTTCAGCGAGTAGACCTGATATTATGTTTAGTGTTTGTGTTTGCGCTAGATATCAGGCTGAGCCAAAAATTTCCCATCTTAATGCTGTGAAGCGTATTCTTTGATATGTGAGTGGATCTTGTAGCCTAGGATTATGGTTCTCTAAAGATACTAATACGAGTCTTGTAGGCTACAGCGATGCTGATTGGGTAGGTGACGAGGAAGATCGCAAGAGCACAAGTGGCGGCTGTTTCTTCTTAGGTAACAATTTAATTGCATGGTATAGTAAGAAGCAAAATTGTGTGTCTTTATCGACTGCTGAGTCCGAATATGTTGCTGCGGGTAGTTGCTGTACGCGATTAATATGGTTGAATAGCATGTTGTGTGACTATGGTTTAGAGTGCGATTCTGTTATCATGTATTGTGATAACCTTAGTGCCATCAACATATCTAAGAATCCTATCCAGCATTCACGCACGAAGCATATAGATATAAGGCATAATTTTCTGAGAGATATGGTAAAAAAGAATTAATGCGCATTGAGCATATAGACACGAAACATCAGTTAGCTGACATTTTCACGAAAGCATTGGATTTTGAAAGGTTTTCGAACCTGAAAAAGTCCATAGGTTTGCATCAGTCTGTCTGAATGTTGGTCCAATATTTGGATCAACATAGCATATGTCGAACTTGATGGTCACTGTTTTGATTTGATTTAATGTTCTCTCTGTTATTCTGTGAAATGATTTGACTCATCTAGACCGTTCCCTGAAATGACCCTCTTCCTTAAAAAAAACAAAAAATAAAAACAAAAAAAAAACGAAAAGAAAATCATATATATTGCTCTGATTCTTTTTCAAGATACAGGTTCAGGTAATAAGTTTCCCTAGGTACACGGCATTCGCGGTGACGATGTACTCTTTGCGACAAAAATCATAACCTTGGTGATAAGGATCTTATAAGGGCTGCGAATAATACTACTAGTCTATAACTGAGGTAAGTAGTGCAGAAAATGAAATGGAATTGAGTTTAGAGTGTTGAACAGAAAAGTCTGGAATTTCAGGGTAGAATGTTGAGTCTTATGTTGGGGCAACATATGTGACTGTCAGTTTGTTCATGCTATATTTTTGTGCTTTCGTTTATGTGCATTAGTTTTTAAGTCATCATGTGTCAGTTTCATGTGTCTAGTTTAGATATCTCTCAGAATTGCATTAGAACTCTCGAAGAACAGCTTGTTACACTTGGCTCAAGTGCTCATCATCGTCGCTCAAACGGTTAGTCTTGCTTGGTTCTACCTTGACTTTTGACTTGGCGTCTTTGGGTTGAATCATGATCTAATGTGATCCTATTTGCTCGCATGACTAATTCGTCCTAGCTCCATGTTTACTTAGACAGTTGTCCCCTAATTCGACCTTATCCTCTAAACTGTCTAAATTCTATTTGAGCCAACGGTTATTTTTTTGGCCTTACATATTCCACGATTAAATTATTGCTGAGTGACCTTTTACCGTTGGAACTGTTTCGCATATTTATGCCTTGGCCTGAATCGATTTTAAAGCATTCCACACAAACCATATTTTCATAATTTGAGTTGCTCGCTGATATTACTCTCTGCTCTTTAAGTTTCTGATATAATTCAAGGGTTATACATTCTGTTCATATATCAATTTCTTGAATTTATCTTTGATTTCTTTATGGCGAACTCACCTGTTTCTTAGTCTCAGAATGTTGGACCAGATATTAGTCTCACATTTGCCTCAACATCTGCAAGTTGGCTAACAGAGAAGTTCTCTGAGTTTTTTTCTTTATTCCCAAAAAGGGGGAGAAGGTTGTGCAGATAAAAAGGTGGAGATAAGGAAACTCAGGAAGGTTGTGCAGATAAAAAGGGGGAGATAGGAAATTTAGGGGGAGCCAAACAAACAGGGGGAGCTGACCAAGAAGGAAAAGCAGCCGAGAAAGCATCAGAAGGAAACTCCATACTCCATTGAGAGTGAAGCTCTCCTTTCTATTTTTGCATGCATAATTGATTCTGATTTTTATTTTTGCATGTCAACATTAATTTGTTTTTACTATATGCATGGTTTCTCCAGCATGTTTACATATTTGTCTGCTTACTTGCCGAATATATTTTGCAGATGCTTAACTTTAGACCTTGTTATGGCTATGTACTATTTTCGTAGTACTTTGAATAGTTCAATCGCTATTCTATTTGCGTTTACTCTAACCATCTTTTAATGTTTTGTGGTTGAGTAGATTTTGCCTTCAGGGGGAGTTTTGGAACTTTTAATTCTGCACGGGTTTTGGGAAGAAAGATAAAAAGGGGGAGATTGTTAATGTTGACTAGCTCAATGTTGACATGTTGATCTCACATTCCAGTCGACATTGTTGGCTGAGAACTAGTCAACCTTCAGTTTTATCTTTCATGCCCAAAACTTATTTAAATTAATTAGGGGTATTTTCTTAGTATTGTCCAGGTCTTGAATAAGGATAGGAAGGGTTCAAACCGTGTTGAAATCGCGTGGATAAGCTGGAGCGAAAATAGGAGTGCACTTACTAAAAATAGAAGATTTGAAGATCAAAAGAGAATTAGTCTCAAGGAGATATTTTGGGAGATTATCAAGGGATCTCATACCAATTCAAGAGGCAGCCAAGGCCTATAAAATAAGGAGATTTCGAGCTGCCATAATCACGACTTTCGAGAGAGCTTTTCATGAAAAAAATATTGAGCGAAAAGAGCGAAAACTATGTTCGAAACATATGTCGAGTTTGAGCGAGTTTAATATATGACGAGAGTTGTATTTTAGCCTAGTATTTCTTTTGCAAAAGTCTTAGGACTTTGTAGGTTTTCAGAATTGTTAGATTCGTAGTTTGCAGAATCATGAGATTCATAGTTTTCAGGATCGTTTAGATTCGTAGTTTTTCTAGGCTTGTTTTTACTATCTTCGGATAGTTATTTTGCATCCATTGCTGTAGTAGAATTTCGCCTTGAGGCACGCAACAATTTTTTATAACTTGCTGCACAGATTAACATCTCGTGTTCACCATCTTTCCTTTCTGAGTTCGTTAAATATTCCGCTGTGCGTTCTGTGTTGGCGTTAGTGTTGACCCAACATTTGTTCCAACATTTAGTCACCAGTTTTAGAACTTAGTATTTTACATCCATATCGTACCCGGAACACTTCAGTCGTGATTTGAAAAAGCTACAAATGTTATTTTTAGGTGTAGAAACTACTTTTAGTCATTTCTAAATTCAAACGTGGCTTACACCTAGAATATCTCGTTTTGGGGCATTTAAAATCACTTTTGTCATACGTAAGGGGTATCTACCTCCAAAACGATTTGGACACCAATTAAAAAAGCCTTAAACACAAGAATGCCAACTAGAATTGAAAAATACGTTGGGTACCAATTGAGAAAGTCTTAAACACAGGGGTACCTACCGAAATTGAAAATAACTTTGTAAACCAACTTAAAAAGCCTAACGTAGGGGTACCAAGCAGTGTTTTAAAAGCGGAATATCGCGCGCTTCGAGGCGCGCAATAGCGCAAATTTTGTTTAAAACGCGAAGATGCGTAAAAGAAAAGCGTACGGAAGGAAATATATTATAATTTATTATGGAAGAGAGATGTTATTGGCAGGGTTTTGAAGACCGGATCAGAAAACTGCGAGCCAGCCGAAAATCCGGTTCGGTTCCGGTCCGGTCTTTGTTTTAAAAAAAAAAAGAAAAAACTTAAAATTAACAAGTTAGGGAAAAACAATAAAATTAGCGAACTAATGGGTTGGGTTTGCGGTGAAGGTGTCGAATAACATCTTAGTTCGAATTCTATACACCCCCAAATATTTTCATTTTATAATTAAATTATTACCCAATATTTTATTTCTATTTAATTTTGACTCCAAGTTGATAGATTTAATACTATTACATCCCCTGGTAGAACTATTTTTAATCACCAACACAATTACTTTATTTAATTGTTCCCTATTATAAATAATAATTTGAAAAAAGTTCATAAAAATAGGTATGTTTTCTATTTTATTTGACTGCCTCATTTATTTATTATATTTAATGTCCGGTTTTAATCTGATTTGATTTCGGTTTTATATCCGTTAAACCACTAAACCTTAAACCACTAATATTTGCGGTCCGGTTTGAAAACCAAATTTCAGAACCTTGGTTATTGGGCGGCTATGCTATGGCAAGACGTCTGACAAGTGACAATGACAAGCATATATTCGTTTTGTTTTTCCAAATTTTCTGACTTATTATTACCTCCACCACATCATAAAAATTTATTATTTAATGTAATTTTTGAGATAAAAATAAATAAATTTATATAATTTATTCTTTGTTTAACAGCGATCAAAATGACATGTATATCTTATATTTTTTAATATTCATTAAAATCATTTTTGAAAGACTGTATTTCCCTTCTTTATTTAATGGTTTTTCAACTTACTTTTTTTTATCTTTAGTTTTTATTGATAAACTTTTTAATTTTTCTTTTGTTGTTTATAATAAATAGATGAATCAATGGGAAGCAGAAGAGTAGAATGGAGTGAACTACATATATTATTAGAGATATAAGCTATAATATAACAGAGTTATGCCATATATTACGTTTCATGCATTGTAATTTACTTGCTCGAAATACCTCATGCAATGCGTTACGTTATTTACGTTATGCGCTTCCGAAGCCAAAATGCATCGCATTGCGCTGCACGCGTTTTAAAACGTTGGTACCAAGTGGAGTTACTCTAAATTTTGCTTTGGGTTGGTTTGGCAAAGTTGATCTTGAAATGAGGTGCTTAATGAGCTACTTTTTATTGGGCTCTCAAGTGTCAACTTAAAAACGTTTTCATATAGTGGACTAAAGTATAGGGTCCACCACAATTTTAATTAAGTATAGAGCCAGTTCCAATAATCTCATATGATATAGGTTTAAAAAAGTAGATATTTCGAGCAAATATTCATGAATTATAGATAATAAATAATTTGTTTACGAAGATTGCATTGCAAGTGACAGCTCTGCGACAACGATGGAACTGAGACAATATTGTCTGAACCGGTTTACCATTTTACCCTTAATATTTTTTATTATAATTGCATTAACATTTTATTAATTTAACTAACTTAAGTAATAATATAATTTCAAAGTATAATATATATTATCGCATGGTTAAAAATACTAGTATATACAATATACCAAAATAAGTTAGATTCCACATATCAAATATTTTAAATTTAAAATAAATACCATAAAACGATATTATATATGTAACAGATGGTATCTCCAATTACTATTTATTAGTATTTTTTGCACACTCTATGCGAGTACTTAAAATATAATTTTATTTAATTTATTTTTTTTATTTTTAGGTTTATTATTTTTAGTGTTTAAGATGAGATGTAATTTTTAGATATATTAAAAGAAAATTAATGTTTAATATTTATTAAGTTAGGGCTAGTGATAAACCTTCAAATTAGTCTGTCTATAAAGTTTATTAGAAAAAATTATTAAATAAAGTAAATTCACCCACTACATTTAATTACTAATTTTATGTAATTCTTATTCTACCTTTATTTTTATAATAAATCAATTTATTCTTTTTAAATTCTAATATGATACATTTATATATTAGCACACGCATTTGAGTACATGCAGTATACTAGTTACTTTTGTGGCTTTTTCTACCTCATGAAGCAGATTACACTGGTATATTTATTAGTGACCTAAAAATCATATTGAGAAAGCGAATACTCCCTCTGTTTCACAAAGAAAGTCATTTTAGATTTTCTCACACATATTAAGACATGGGTTAAAATGTCTTTATACCCCTCATTAACTATTAATTATTATTCCATTTATGAAGCATGTGTTGTTATTTAATATGGGGGCAATTTTGGAAATTTACACATATATTTATAGAAAATACCAAAATGACTTGTTTTTTAGAACAAAAAAAGACATCTAAAACGACTTTCTTTGTGAAACAGAGGGAGTATTATTTAATGAGAAATCCCCATATAAAATGACAAAAAAGCAAGGAAAATCTTAAAAATAAATAAATACGATTTGATAGTATTCTCAAAATCAACGTCTTTTACTTCAGTGAAACGCCTCACTCTCTATCAATTATTACAAAAGCATATTCTTTATTACCAAAATCGTGAAGATCATGGCAAAAACATTATAAATCATTGCAAAAACATCTCGAAAAAACGAAACATCACCTATTATTCAAACACATACAAGAAAAAATGTTCAATCTTTCAGCAAAACTGCTCTTCCTCGCCCTCCTAAGCTTTCTAACGATAGCCGGCGAAATAGGGTTTGCCTCGGCTCAGACAAGATCCTGCGAATACATTTATCCTAAGACAGAATGTCCGAGAAGTATCACATTTTGTGGGGAATGCCTTAGGTTTGGTAAAAATCTCACCGGTGTCGTCTGTAATTATCGAAGCTCTCAGCCCTACTGTGTTTGTACTTACAAATGCGATGCGCTGGCCAAGCCTTGACGATGATCGATCGATGGGCATTCAAATGAACGATATTTATCGAATTTTCTACCTAGGGCTTATTAGTCATAGTTATTTTCGATTTATTGTCGGCGAGGATTAGGGTTTCCACAAGTCCGGCTCGTTAACTGACCTTCTTCGTGCATAAAAAATATCGATATCTTTTACTGCGATATAGCTTTAATGCTTGTTTGCTTCTTCATGGATTTTTAAGTATATATTAACTTCTACAAATGGTCTAGTGTGTTTGAAAACAGTGAATTGATCAGTGTTAATATTTTAATTTATTACAATTTTATCATTATTTTAAAATTTATTTTTCTAATAAATTAATTAAAATATTAAATATTCAAAATATAAAATAACTTATATTTTTACATCAACGGATGCGCTAAACATACATACTAGTTTTTAAATATGGGTTTAGGAGATGTTAATGTGTTTGGTACATAGGTATATATGTAAACCACATGTTTCTGTAACACAACTCTAGGCATATTTGGAATCCTAATCATTTGGAAATGGCAAAGAATTGGATTTGAATTTCGACGAGCCTATATAAAATGTCAATTCTTTCTCAAAAAAGGTGATATTTGTTCATAAGCAATGTGATTTACAATTCAAAACATTAATTCCTTGAGTTCAAGTTATATATATATTGTTAGATAATTTAAATTATATTGATTTTTATAATTTATTAATGTGAATAAAGAGTTGGTTTTATTTGAGTGGTTTGATTTATTTATGAGGAGTTGTTTGGTTTATTAGTGGTGTTTGATGGAGTGGTTTAAATCACTCCTCAAACGTGTTTATCCTTCAATTAAAAAAAAAAAAAAAAAATTTAATTTTTTCTATAAATAGGTCATTAGGCTTGGAAAAAAAAAACACACAAGTAGAAAGAAAAAAAAAAAATACTAATTCATCCAAAATTATTTCTGCTATATTTCTTGTCCCGTTCGCTGTCGGTGTCGTTTTTGTGCTAAACGAACGCCGTGTTTTCGAAGTATCCTGGGAAATAGACGCTCGTAAAAAAAAAAAAACCTCTAGCACATACGTGAGGGAGCGAATCTATTTTAAGGAAATTGTGTACTACACAATCTTCGAATATATATATTTTTTTTTTCCCTTTCCCACCCAACAATCTTAAAATAGACCGACGATCCCGCAACGATGTCAGACTACGTGGACTTCCTCAACAACCAACAGTCTATGGCGAACGAAGAAAACATTGACGTTCCTCCTCCTACTTTTGTCCCCACCGCCATACCTATTGTTACGAAGCCAACCGTACCAGTTAACCACCTGGAGAAGCCGGAGAAATTTATGGGGACAGCCTCGACGTTCAAAAGATGGCAACAAAAGATGCTCTTCTACCTCACCACGCTGAACCTGGCAACATACCTGAAAGAGGTCGAGCCCAAGGTGAACGACGGCGAGACGAACGCTGAGGTCGTGATCGCTGTTGATGCATGGAAACACTCTGATTTCCTGTGTCGTAATTACATTCTGAATGCCCTAAGCGATACTCTGTACAACGTGTATGGTGCGGTCGCTACGGCTAAGGAATTGTGGGAATCGTTAGACCGGAAATATAAAACTGAGGATGCCGGCACAAAGAAATTTGTTGTCGGACGGTTCCTTGATTATAAGATGGTCGATTCCAAGACTGTGATCAGTCAGGTGCAGGAGATCCAGTTGATCTTGCACGAGATCCATGCAGAACGGATGGTTCTGAGTGAATCTTTTCAAGTTGCGGCTATTATTGAGAAGCTGCCGCCGGGCTGGAAAGACTTCAAAAACTATCTCAAGCATAAGCGCAAGGAGATGTCTTTGGAGGATCTGATTGTTAGACTTCGAATCGAAGAAGACAACAAGAGGTCGGAAAAGAGAGTGTCGAGCTCATCTGAACCGAAAGTAAATGTGGTGGAGCATAGCTCTAAAAAGGGCAAAGGCGCGGTTAAACCCAAAGCAAAAATTGGGGCGACCGGAGGCGTCTCCAAACCGAACTATAAGTTCAAGGGAAAGTGCTTCAATTGTGGCAAACTAGGCCACAAGTCGTCGGACTGTCGACTTCCAAAGAAGCAACACGAGGCCAATATGGTGAAAGACATCACCAAAGAAGTTGAGGACTTGAGCCTCGTCGCGGTGGTTTCGGAGGTAAACATGATTGGGTCGAATCCACAAGAATGGTGGATCGATACCGGTGCTACACGTCATGTGTGCACGAACCGTAGATTCTTCTCTACCTGTGAGCCGGTTGAAGGAGAAAAGATCTACATGGGCAACTCGGCTGCTGCTACCGTCGAAGGAAAAGGGAACGTGATGCTCAAGATGACGTCCGGAAAAATACTAACGCTGAAAGACGTGTTGTATGTACCGGAAATTCGCAAGAACCTTATATCGGGATTCTTGTTAAACAAACACGGTTTTCGTATTGTTATTGAATCTGACAAAGTGATATTGTCTAAGTCGGGTGTGTTTGTTGGTAAAGGTTATGCCTGTGATGGTTTTTTCAAGCTGAATGTAATGACTATTGTAAATGAGAATGAAAAACGTTCTTCCGTTTACTTGCTTGAATCTTCCAATTTATGGCACGGTAGATTAGGTCACGTTAATTTTGAGTCGATACGTCGATTAATTAACATAGACCATATTCCAACATTCGAAATTAATTCGAAATATAAATGCAAAATTTGCGTTGAAGCAAAAATGACGAGATCGTCTTTCCCTTCGGTAGCAAGAAGTACCGAACCGCTTGAATTGATTCATAGCGATTTATGTGATTTGAAATACGTTCAAACACGTGGTGGCAATAAATATTTTATAACATTTATTGACGATTGCACCAAATATTGCTATGTTTATTTGCTTAAGAGCAAAGACGAAGCATTAGAGAAATTCGTTCTCTACAAAACCGAAGTTGAAACGCAACTCGGCAAGAAAATTAAAAGATTGAGAAGTGATCGAGGGAGAGAATACGAAGCGCCAATTGGGAGCTTCTGTGTGGAACATGGTATCGTCCATGAATTGACCGCCCCGTATTCACCTCAATCAAACGGAGTGGCCGAACGAAAGAATCGCACATTAAAAGAAATGATGAATGCGATGTTACTGAGTTCAGGTCTACCGCCTAATATGTGGGGCGAAGCTATCTTGACGAGTAATTACCTATTAAATAGGATACCTCGAAAGAAAATGAATAAAACTCCATATGAGTTATGGAAAGGAAAGACGCCTTCGTACCAACATTTGCGAATGTGGGGGTGTTTGGCGAAGGTAGCCGTACCTGCGCCTAAAGCGGTGAAAATTGGTCCTAAAACGGTAGACTGTATTTTCATAGGATATGCACACAATAGTACGGCATATCGGTTTCTTGTATATGATTCGAAAATTTCGGATATACACAAGAACACGGTCATGGAATCGAGGAATGCGTATTTCTTTGAAAATGTATTTCCTTGTAAATCATATTATGGATCCGGTACATCTAAACGAGATGATATAGAAACCGAGATTCCTGGTACGGTTCATGAGATTGAACCGAGACGAAGCAAGCGTGCCCGAATAGATAAACCTTTTGGTGACGACTTTGTTACATATTTGATTGAAAAGGAACCGCTGACTTATAACGAAGCAGTGAGCTCCGTGGACGGGCCTTTATGGAAAGAAGCCATAAAAAGCGAGATTGATTCTATTTTGCAGAATCATACTTGGGAGTTAGTTGATCTCCCAAAGGGATGTAAACCTTTAGGATCAAAATGGATTTTTAAAAGAAAAATGAGACCAGACGGGTCTGTGGAAAAGTATAAAGCCAGACTTGTTATCAAAGGATACAAGCAACGCGAAGGCTTAGATTACTTTGACACATATTCTCCTGTGACGAGAATAAATTCGATAAGGATGATACTTGCTATCGCGTCCTTAAGAAATTTAGAAGTACATCAAATGGATGTCAAAACAGCTTTCTTAAATGGTGAATTAGACGAGGAAATATATATGGAGCAACCCGAGGGTTTTCGTGCTCCGGGAACCGAAACGAAAGTCTGTAGATTAATCAAATCTTTGTATGGTTTGAAACAAGCCCCTAAGAAGTGGCACGAAAAGTTTGATCATGCGATGATCAACTACGGCTTTAAAATAAATGAGAGCGATAAATGCGTTTACTCAAAGGAAACAGGCGATGACTATGTCATTTTATGTCTGTATGTAGACGACATACTCATTGTTGGTAGTAACGACAAAATGGTCAAGTCTACTAAGGATATGCTAAATTCGAAATTTGACATGAAAGATATGGGACTTGCGGACGTGATTTTAGGAATTAAAATCAAACGGACGAGTAACGGTCTTGTTTTGAGTCAAGCTCATTACGTAGACAAAATTCTCGACAAATTTTGCAAGGATGATTTTGGTGTTGCTAGAACGCCATTAGATCGAAGCATTCATTTGTCGAAAAATCGCGGGGAGGCTATTTCTCAAGTAGAATACTCCCGGATTATCGGAAGCTTGATGTATTTAATGAGTTGTACTAGGCCAGATATTGCTTATGCTATAAGCAAACTGAGTTCGTATACGAGCAATCCGAGTGCGGATCATTGGACCGCTATAATACGGGTTTTGAGATACTTACGGTATACTCGAGACTATGGATTACACTATGGTCGATATCCGGCTGTGTTAGAAGGCTACACAGATGCGAACTGGATATCTGATATGAAGGACTCTAAGAGCACAAGCGGCTATGTGTTTACACTCGCTGGAGCTGCTGTGTCTTGGAAATCCTCGAAACAAACGGTCATAGCAAGATCCACTATGGAATCTGAGTTCTTTGCCTTGGATAAATGTGGAGAAGAAGCTGAATGGTTACGCCATTTTTTGGAGGATATTCCTAAGTGGGAAAAACCTGTGCCGCCTATATGCATACACTGCGATAGCCAATCGGCTATTGGACGAGCACAAAGTACTATGTATAATGGTAAGTCGAGACACATACGTCGTCGACATAATACCGTTAGGCAACTGCTCTCAACTGGAGTTATCTCGATTGATTATGTGAAATCGACGGATAACATTGCGGATCCGCTAACCAAAGGGTTAAATAGAGATGCAGTTGAAAGGTTGACGAAAGGAATGGGCTTAAAGCCTTAAAGTATATAAGTGCTAAGAAGGAAAACCCTACCTATGTGACTGGAGATCCCAAGATCTAGGTTCAAAGGGACAACCTAATCTTAGGACTTGGTATCACTGTGGGAGATAACCCCGCTCATTCCTGTCAAGAAACAGTGATGACGGAAAAGGCTAGCATTATGATGTTTTAATGACTATCATAGAGTATTGATAGAAAATACTCGCGACGTGAGAAGTCACCTATGTTAGGGAGAAGTGGGGCCGCTTCAAAGGAGAACTGAAAGGCTTAGTTCTTTAGAAACCCTCGCAGAATCAGGACGTGTCCATGGCCGTACTGGACAAAACCATGAGAACGGAACAAGAGAAAAATGGTCTCTGTGTATTGTACGTGGGTTCGTTTACACGAAAAGCGGGACAGTTCAAAGACATCGCGTTCTACTGGACTGCAGTAAACCAAACGTGCATACAAGGGGGAAGTTCAAATGGTAAACATACTATCCTCTATGCAGAGTATCATTAGATTAGAAAAAACATTAACAAACCAATTCTCATTCATGTGGGGGATTGTTAGATAATTTAAATTATATTGATTTTTATAATTTATTAATGTGAATAAAGAGTTGGTTTTATTTGAGTGGTTTGATTTATTTATGAGGAGTTGTTTGGTTTATTAGTGGTGTTTGATGGAGTGGTTTAAATCACTCCTCAAACGTGTTTATCCTTCAATTAAAAAAAAAAAAAAAAATTTAATTTTTTCTATAAATAGGTCATTAGGCTTGGAAAAAAAAAAACACACAAGTAGAAAGAAAAAAAAAAAATACTAATTCATCCAAAATTATTTCTGCTATATTTCTTGTCCCGTTCGCTGTCGGTGTCGTTTTTGTGCTAAACGAACGCCGTGTTTTCGAAGTATCCTGGGAAATAGACGCTCGTAAAAAAAAAAAAAAAACCTCTAGCACATACGTGAGGGAGCGAATCTATTTTAAGGAAATTGTGTACTACACAATCTTCGAATATATATATATTTTTTTCCCTTTCCCACCCAACATATATTATGGCAAATTAGCAATGATTGGCATAAGAAGGACAAATCTAATTTTTTCTTATGTTTGGGCACCCCAAATATCCTCACATTAATTTCACAAAGCAATACGGAATATGAGCCAATGTTATTTCTCCAAAAATCAATGGGTGCTACCATTGGCACCATGGGGTGTAAAAACCTTGTAAAGTGTAAAGTTTGTTCAAAATTTTATATTTTTCTTGCCTTGGATTGTGTCATTTTCGAAATTTTAGCAGATATTAATTATCAAGTAATTAATTCTTCATTAAATATAGCATCAGTTTTTCTTTTGCATGTTTTCTTTATATATTGATAGATTACGTATATTTTATACGTAACATATAAGTAGTATGATGTTTACATTTAGAATACAATATTATTTTGTTTTGTTAAAATATTCTATAATATAATTTTTTCTTATAATCTATAATGTTACATAATAGAAAGATTTTCTTATAATCTATACAAACAGACTTGAAAATAACGTATAGAAATACGTTACTATCATATCACTAGAACAAACGTGGTGATTGGCCACGACACTATAGGCGACGGTTGTGAAAAACACGCCGCCTAAAGGGAGCGGAGGAATATTTTATTATTTTTTATTTAATTTTATTAGTTCTACACGACGGTTATTACGAAACAAGCGTCGCGTATTGTCATCTGGTACAATACGCGACAGTTGTCGCGGAAAGCCGTCGCGTATATTTAAGCTTTGCGCGACGGTTTTTCCTCGACAACCGTCGCCTAAACATTAAGCGACGGTTACGAGTAACGACCGCCGCGTAATGTTTATTTAAATTGACTCCCTTCTTCCTCAGTTATTTTTTTACTCCGGCAAAACGAACGCAGAACCCGGCGATTTCCGACATTCTCCGATGACTCCAGGTAGGCGACTCCAATTCCGGCGATTTCTCCTATGCTTCGAGGCGGCAGCTCGATTGGTGGCGGGCGATTTATCCCATCTCCGATTTAGGTATTTTTTCCCTTTTAACTCGTTTTTCTGTGAAAGTGACGATGAGCATGCCATTTTATGTTATTTTAGTAGAAAATAGGGGCGATTTTTAGATTAGTTTATGTTGATTTGTATTTATTTCGAAATTGGGCGAATTTGGGGCTGTTTGGTTCGAAATCAGGGTTAGGTCACGGTTTGGGTTAATTGTTTTGTCGATTTGGGTCAATTTCGTGTATTCTATGCTGTTTCATACTTAAAGTTCGAAATTGGGCGAATTGGGGCTGTTTTTGTTCAAATATTAGGGTTAGTCATGATTTGGAATTTTTTGTCGATTTGGGTGCAATTTCGTGTATTCTATGTTCTCTCATACTTCAAGTTCGAGATTGTGCGAATTTGAGTTGTTTATGTTTCGAAATTAGGTTTTTGGTCACGCTTTGGTTAATTTTTTGTGGATTTGAGTGCAATTTCGTGTTACATAATGTTGTTTATTTCGAGATTGGACGAATTTGGAGTGTTTATGTTTTGAATTTAGGGGTTTGGTCAAGGTCTGGTTGATTTTTTTGTCAATTTGAGTGCAATATCGTGTAATCTATGTTGTCTCTTACTTGAATTTCGAATATCTGGCGATTTGGGGCTAGTTTGGAAAGTAAGGTTTCACCTTTGAATTATTTTTAAATTTATTTGACATAATTTAGGTTAGGGGTGGGCATTCGGGGTCGGGTTTCGGGTACCCGACCCGACCCAATCGGGTTTGTCCCGATCGAATTGATTACTTACTTCAGGCGGGTTTCGGATAGTATAATGCTACCCGAATTACTCGATCGGGTACCCGCAGCCGCAGACTAGACGTGGGCTTTGGGCCGGGCCGACCCGGAACCGGCCCAAAACCGGCCCGTTAGCCCGGCCCAAACCCGGAACCGGTATAACCGGTTCCAGAACCGGTACCCGGCCCATTATATTTGGGCTGGGCCGGTTTTTGGGCCGCGGAACCGCGGATCGCCGGTTCCGGTTCCCGGATCCGGATCCGGAACCGGAACCGGCCCAACGGCTATATAGCCGTTGGGCCAACGGCCTTCTCATATTATTTTTTTTTAATTTTTAAACACTGGTAAATTACAGTTTTAGCCCCAAACGAAAAATCTATAAATACCACCTCATTTTAACCATTTTAACTCACAATTACATCCAAATCTCTTCCAAACTCTCTCAAAAAGCTCTCAAAAAAATCATCCTATTAATATTTAATATTATTAACATTAATAATTATTTTATTATTACTACACTACACTACTACCTACACACACTCACTTATTATTACCAATAATTAAATTATTATTTTACACTAATGGCGTCGTCATCGAGAAATCCTAACCCTCGTGACGAAGATGTTTTCATGGTTTTAGGTCACGCCGACACATTTCGGGGAAATGGCGACACCGACGAGGAGACCGATATACCGGAACCGCAACAGACGAGAGCGACCGACGAGGGACCGAGCCAAGCTTCTACGGCGACGACAAAAAGGAAGCAACAACCGCGTGGTCGGCGGTCTAAGGTATGGAATTTTTTCGATTTATAAATGGATAAAAATAATGCCGCTTCAGGTACCGCTTATTGCAAAATGTGCCGCCACCCCTACACAATTAAGACCGGACCGAATCAAGGTGGGACGGACTCGATGAGAAAACACCTCCAGAGGGCGCATAACTTCGGGGACGATCTAGAGCCGGTAGGGACCGAACCCCGACAACAACAAATAAACGTAAGTACGGGTAAGAATTTTGTTATTACTAGGGAAATTTCTAAAAAAGCATTAGTTAAATTCGTAGTTATGTGTGAAGAACCCTTTTGCATTGCGGAAAGTGAAGGGTTTATCGAATTTACGAGTACGATACAACCCGGATTCCATAACGTGACCCGCAAAACCCTTAGGAAATATGTGTTAGAAACTTTTCAAGAATATCAAACTAGCTTAATTAGTCATTTAGCCAACATTACGTGTAGGATTAGTTTGACTACCGATATTTGGACTAATATTACGTCGCAATCTTATTTAGTCGTCACCGCCCATTGGATAGATGAAACATGGACCATGCAAAAACGTATTCTTTCCCTAGATCCCCTAGATTCGCAACATAATGCCACTACGATATCGAACTATGTGTTAAATGTCGTTAATAAATATTGTATTCAAGATAAGATTATGTCTATCACCTTAGATAATGCTAGCGCGAACAACGTAGCGATAGGGATCCTTCGTAGGCAACTTAGGTTACCCTTAGACGGCAAATTATTACATGCTAGGTGCGCTTGCCATATTATTAACTTGTGTGTGCAATGTGCTTTTGACGAAGTTTTGGGAGATATTGTAGAAAAGTTTAAGGTAATAGGTAAGTTACTTCGGGAACGCCGCATCGGAACGTCGTGGAAGCAAACCGTCCTTGCCGCCGGCCTCCCGTATAAGAAGTTTCCGTTGCCAGTCCCGACTAGGTGGAACTCGTTGTACCACCTCCTCAGCACCTTCATGCGTTACAAGGACTTGTTGACGCCTTTTTGGAACGAGGCCGCGGTCGGCACCACCTCCAGGTATGAATTACGACCACTTGATTGGGATATTGTAGGTTTGGTCGTGTCTATACTTGAAGTGTTCGCCGAGGCTACGGAGAAATTTTCCGGAGTTCACTACCCGACGTCCCCCTTATTCGTCCCGAACCTATTCGGGATGTGCTACAAGTTCGTGGAGTTTCGCAACAATCCGTACTTGGGTGGTTTCATCCAAAATATGGAGCAGAAGTTCAAGAAGTATTGGGAAACCATCCCAATAGTACACGGTTTGTCGGCCTTACTCGACCCTAGTTGCGGTGTTGATACATTTGATATTTTTTTCGAATATTATGCTCAGTTTCTTGGAAAGAAAGTGGACGACCAAAAGGCGTCAATTCACGCTTCTCTCCAAGAACTTTTTTCTTTTTATGCATCTGAGCAGGGACATAGCGTGGAGCAACCCGTACCAGCGAGCGAAGCCGGTTCGTCGGAAGGAGGCGGCGGCGCAATGGGACTACTACGAAGATTGAAGGCGCAAAAGACGAAGACCAAAACGCGTGCGTCGGGGTCGAACACGAATGAGATCCAGCTCTACCTGAGCCACAACTTCCAGACTCCCGAAGACTTCGACGTTTTGGCCTGGTGGAAGTCGAACGCGACTCTTTATCCGACCCTCTCCGCCGTCGCTCGAGACGTTTTAGCCGTCCAAGCGTCTAGCGTCGCCTCCGAGTCCGCATTCTCTACCTCCGGGCGAATTATCGGCGACAGACGTGCGAGCCTTAACCCGACTTCCCTCGCAATGTTAACATTGTTGAAGGATTGGTATTTGGCCGAATCGAAGAACCGACGGGAGAACGCCATTGACGAGTTCCGTTCTTCCAGTTCGGACGAAGACGAAGAGGCCTCTAACATAGTTTTAATTAATAGTCAAGTCGAATAAATTGTATTTTTTATTTCGAATATTTTTTCCTTTTTTGTATTTTGTAACTTGTAAGTTTTAGATTTATTTTTCTTTCTTTTATGTTTTTATTTGTATGTTTTAGGTAGTTTTTTTTATTTTTTTTGTACTTTTCTTATCTTTTTTTTTGTTTTTTTTGGAATAAAATTTTTGGATATTTTCTAAAGAATTTTTTCATATAAAAAAAAATAAAAAAAAATAAAAAAAAATTTAAACGGGCCGGTTCCGGTTCTGGAACCGGAACCGGCCCAACAGAGGCCCGGGGGTTCTTCTAATGGTTCTGGTCCGGTCCCTGGAAAATGGTTCCGGAACCGGAACCGGAACAGTGCCGGAACCGGTAGAACCGGAACCGTAGAACCGGAACCGGTAGAACCGGCCCGGAACCGGCCCAACCCGGCCCAAAGCCCAGCACTACCGCAGACCACAATAAATAAAGAAACCCATAGCCCAGCCCACAACCCGCTACAGACAGCCCAGCCCACACACACACATGACACACATCCCACCAATCCAAAAAAACACACACCCACAAAGTCACTCTCCCCGGCTACTTACGGGACCTCAGAGACACACACTCGCTATCCCTTCCGCCGTGTCATCGGCGTGACCTCGCCGAGGAAGAGGAAGGTAGGACGGCCGCGAGCCTCCGCGTTCGGCGGCGGAGATCCGTCGTAGACATCGCCTGCGTTTTGTTTGGTGGTGGGCTGTTGCTGTTTCTTGAAAATTAACATGTAGCTGAAGGAAGATACGGGGACTACACGCTAGGCAGTGATCTCTACTTGAAGTGAGAGTAACTTCGTGGTTAGGATGAATGGGTTGGGTAGGTTTGGGGTTAGCTTGAATGAAGGAAGCTACAGTCGCTGTTTATCTATTGCTATGAGTTCCTCAATGTCTGAATTTATGTTTTTTTATTTAAATAATACAACCAATGAATTAAAAAAAAAAAGAAAAACCCGAACCCGATCTGAACCCGATAATTGTGTTTCGGGTACCCGATTGTCGGGTACCCAATTTTTTGTCGGGTTGGGGTCGGGTTTCAAAATTGAAACCCGCACTTGACGTGTACCCGACCCGGAAAACCCGACCCGATCCCACCCCTAGTTTAGGTGATTGGAATGGATCGACGTTGGATGTACAGTAAGCAATTCATGTCTGCCGAGTATTTGGCTGGTGTTGAGCAATTCATGAAATTTGCAGAAACTAATAGGAGAAAAGAAAAAGACAATAGAAGATTTCGTGTCCTTTTCGTGACTGTAATAACATGAGATGGTGGAGTACTGATGTAGTTCGAGAACATTGATAGTTAGTGGTTTTAAACCCGAGTACACTAACTGGATATGGCATGGTAAGGCTGTCGTCGCTGAAACTAGTTGTGCGGGGGAAGGAACTAGTGTGCCACTTAACGATGACGGCGATTTTGTAGCTGACAATTCATCTGACGACAATGACCGTATTGAGATGTTGCGTGATGTTCAAGAGGATTATGAAGAACGACCTCCTACATTCGATCATCTAGTTAAGGATAATAATATTCCATTTTACGAAGGATGCTCAAAATACACCAAATTGTCTGCCGTGTTCAAGTTGTTGAATGTGAAAGCTAAATTTGGGGTTTCAGACAAATGTTTCTCAACCCTTTTAGAAACATTTGCGAGCATGCTACCTAATGGTAATGAGCTTTCGACGTCGACTTACGAGGCAAAGAACCTACTATGCCCTCTGAATTTAGAATACCAAAAATATTCACGCGTGCCCAAACGATTGCGTACTTTGTAGGGGCGAGTATGAATCTGCCAATAAGTGTCGGACTTGTGAAACATGGCGTTATAAGCAAAAAGATGAAGTAGGTGGTGCTCCAGCTAAGGTTCTGTGGTACCTACCAGTACTTCTTTGATTAAAACGCATGTTCTGTAATGCTGAAGACGCTAAAATGCTTAGATGGCATGGTGAAGAAAGGAAAAAAAGATGGAAAATTGAGACATCTCGCAGATTCCCCTGAATGGAGAAATATGATCTGTTGTATCCTTCATTTGGAGGTGAATTACAGAATCTCAGGCTTGGGCTTTGCACAGATGGGATAAACCCATTCGGCGATTTGAGCAGCCGTCATAGTTGGCCGGTACTGCTTTGTGTCTACAATCTCCCATAATGGCTTACGATGAAAAGAAAATACATAATGTTGTCATTGTTAATATCTGGCCCAAAACAGCCTGGCCATGGCATTGACGTCTATCTAGCTCCCTTGATTGACGAACTAAAAGCATTATGGTATGAAGGCGTTGAGGTCTACGACGCATAAAAGCGAGGTTTACATTACGGGCTATGATATTCTGCACCATTAATGACTTTCCAACTTATGGGAATTTGTCATAGCATTAATGATCTCTACTTTCCAACTTTCCAATTTGTGGTGATAATACGGATAGCCAATGGTTGAACAACCGCCGAAAACATGTCTATATGGGCCATCGGAAATTCCTGCCATGTACTCATGAATATCGAACGAAGAAAAAACTGCTACCACTTTTTTACGGGAAAAGCGAGACGTCAAGTGCCAAGCTACCGTTAAAAGATACAGTATTGAGTGGTATTGTCTCACATATTAATGCTCAGTTTGGCAAGAAGTGTAAACCATCAAAAGAAGATAATGTCTGGAAAAAAAGTCAATATTTTGGGAGCTACCTTATTCGGAGAATCGAGATGTGAGACACTGTATCGATGTGATGCACGTGGAGAAGAATGTCTGTGATAGTATCGTAGGTACTCTTTTGAATTTGCCCGGTAAGACAAAAGATGGACTTAAAGCCACACAAGACATGCTCGAACTTGTAATGAAGCCTCCTTAGCACCGATAGAAAAGGGAAGAAGACTTCTCTCCCCCGCTTGCTTTACACTTAGTAGGGCTGAAAAGTTAAGCTTTGCGAGTGTCTTAAAGGCGTTGAAGTCCCAAGCGGATATGCTAGTAACAGACGGAGACATATCTCATTGAAGGACATGAGGCTAGTGGGATACAAGTCTCGTGATTGTCATGCATTGATGCATCATCTATTGCCAATTGCGATTCGGGGTATAATGCCGAAGCACGTTCGTCAATGCATTTCAAAGTTATGTTTCTTTTTCAATGCAATATGCAATTCTTGATCTCGAGGTGTTAGACGAGCTTCAAGCAGATGTCGTACTTACATGTGTCGGTTCGAAATATTTTTTCCTCCGTCTTTCTTCGATATCATGGTGCGTCTCGTCGTTCATTTGGTGCGTGAAATTAAGATATGTGGTCCAGTATATATGAGATATATGTGTCCGTTTGAACGATATATGGAGATCTTGAATGGATATGTGAGAAATCGGTCTGCCAGAGGGTAGAATTGTTGAAGGCTACACAACACAGGAATGCGTTGAGTTTTGTACTTCGTATTTGTTAAATGTGAAAGCGATATGATTACCTAATTATAACCATGATGGACGATTGGGAGGAAGACCGTTGACGAAGCCGGTGTTTAGGACAGTTTCTAGAGAATTATGGGAGTCAGCACATTTTATGTGTTGCGACATATTCCCGAGGTGCACCCTTTCATGAATGAACACATGGCCACCTTACGACGCGAAAATCCGAGGAAAACAGGAGCTATGGTACATAAAGGAGCATAACCGTTCATTTCTAATTGGTTTAGATCAAGAACGCTATTAACAGAAAACGGTTCAAATAGCAGTCAAATGATTAAGATGCTAGCATGGGGACCTGAATGGAATGTCGCCATGTATGAAGGACACGACATTAACGGTTACACTTTTTACACCAAAAGGCGAGACGATAGGAGCACGTCGCAGAACAGTGGGGTCACACTAGTAGCGTTGTCTAGAGAGGTAACTCTTGGGTCGGTTGTTACGCGACGTGCTCAAATTCATAACGTCCCAGTTGCGAGCGACAACGTCGTTGTCACGATCGATATTCTTGCTAGCGGAAAGGATGAGGTCCGACTTCCGGTACCAACAAGCTATCTTGTCACGTTGGGAGAAGCACAAGGGAGCTTCGTACAATGGCCAAAAGCTCTGATACATTCGCAGGATGGGGTAAGGAACACAGTATATTATTTATATATATTGATTTTTTTTTCCATTTTGAATATATATCATATGTAGGAACCTCCCGCCTTATTGTCACCTAACACACGGAAGGGGAAGTCCTCCAGCGTACCCAACGAAGATGACATCGCATGCCTTGATCCTGAAGTGGTTAGAACTCTAGGCGAACAAAGTCGGTTGTCTTCGAGTCACTCTCGTCCCGCCCATATCGTAGCATCCATTTCATGTTCTTAATGAGCAAGGGGTATTATAACCCGCAACAAGAGGATTTTCTGACATACATAGACATGAAGGATATTTGGGATTTTTTTAAACATGTGAGTTTGGATGTTTCGATTATCCAGCTTTTCATGAGGTATAATCGTTATCGTTACTAGTCATTTTAGTAATTAACACTATTATTTCGTAAATTTTACTTTTTTGCAAAATTTCAGATATCTGCATAACCCGTCATTGTCGTTCCAGTTCTTAAACCCTAGTCGTCTAGGTTTGTTGCAGAGAGCCGACCGCTATGCTGCGGCCTTCGAAGAATCGTGGGAGTCATGCAGTTATTTTTTTGCACCCCACTGTGAGATGTAAGCTTTGATATTATAATATTTTTTCCATATATTAATAGTTTTTCGTATATAAGTTAAACTTTGAGTTTATTCAGGGACCATTGGGTTTTGTTGGTCATCAAGTTCGCTTCGAACACAGTATTTATGTTCGATCCGATGACGCCAAATGTTTGACTTAGAAAGCTAGCTATCCGTGACCGACTGAACAGTTTTATTAAATGTTAAATAGTACTGATAATTATTTTTTAATATAATGTTGGTATAATATGAATGTCAGGGTGATATAGTCGGCGACGCTCGTGGGTGCCGTTCAAACTAAGAAGACGAAATCTCCCGTTAGTTGGAAACGATGCAAGGTTAATATTTTTTATGATTTGCAAAGTTGTACCTAATTATACTTAAGTGTCGGCTATTATTCTTCGTTATGCGGTACATGTACGACCTCTTCAGAAATATCGGACAAGGCCAATATAGCAACTTGACAAAGATATGTATAAATATAGAACTACTATCTTTATTGATTAATTTTTGTATGCTTATCGTACTTGTTCATATTCTCTAGATGCTACAAGGCTTCAATTACGATTGGGATAAGATAGAAGAAGTACGCGAGCTGTGGTCAGAATATTTTCGTACCATATGTCTAGTTGAGTGATTGTTTTTGGATAATTATTATTGTGAGCTTGTTTATGTGGCTCTTATTAAATCGAGGATGATAATTGTTATCCATTTGATTGTTCAAAGAAATTGTTTTGATTTTTGATGGTTTAGTGATTGTGGATTGGTATTTTAGAGATTTGTTGGTGTGTTTTATTGATTAGTAGGGATTTTACAAAAAACAGCAGAAATATTAAAAAGAAAAAAGATTGTGCCGGTCGTTAAGGAACAACCGTCGCTTAAAGCCCACCGTCGCGTATGTAGGCTTTACGCGACGGTTGTTACCAACAATAGCCGTCGCGTACAGTGGCGGAGCCACTGCATGCCTAGGGTGGGCACTTGCCTACCCTGAAAAAAAAATGTTTATATGTATAGTGCAGTGCTGTGACTTATTGAAAAAATATGTGCATGTATATTTATGTGTTTGCCCATCGTTCAGAAGATATATGTATTATATATGTATATATCTGCATGTCCTTAAAGTCGCATAGATGTCTTTCAACGTATAGATAATATTAACATAAAACATCTCTATCCTTGAAAGTGAATGTTAAGGTAAGATAGTTATTTTCTATTTAGTTGTTAAACATATAATGAATATTATGAATCAAATTTTAGGATACTGATGACAATTAAGAGAATCTGAATTTGATTGGCCTTTTATTTTATACTTACAAATTACGGTCTAGGGTTTGAATGGCTTTCTATATCGAAGAACGGAAAGCAGCAATACCTAACTTATAATTAATTATGCTTGTATTAGATCCCATGATCATTGCAAATTAAGAAAAATAGTGACAGATCAGTGAAAATTTTTTAGAGTAATATATGGTTTATTATATCCAATCTTCAAATTTTTTTTGGTGATTTATTTTAATTTTTTGACTACCCTCGAATTATTTTCTAGCTCCGCCCCTTGTCGCGTATTTTTTCTTTACGCGACGATTAACAACCGTTGCTTAATATCCGGACTATTCGCGACTGTGTCGTCGGCGACACCGTGAAACCATTGCCTATCGTTTATAACGACCGTCGCCTATTAGGTATTATGTAATAGTGTATAGTACTATAACCTATTATAATATAACTAGATTTATATGATTTTAATATAATAATACAACTTTATATATTATAAAATAAATTCAGAACATATATATAGTTTACACAAACAAAACTAAACCCATAAAGGAAATTGTCATTGCAAAGTAACCTAGAATCCTGATTAAAGTTATATAATATTGTATGATGTCGGGCGGTCCCGAAATGGATGTAAAAATACTAAGTAGAAAACTGGTGATGTAAATGTTGACTATAATGTTGAAGCAACACTCTACACCACACAGAACGCACAACGGATGAAACTTACAACTTAGTGACGAAAAGCAGAGAACACGAGATATAAATTTTGTGCAGCAAGTTAGAAACTTGCTGCGTGCCTCATGGCGAAATTCCACTATTACGATGGATTACAAAAACAACTATCAAACGATAGTAAAAGTCAAGCCTAGCAAAACGATGGAATCTAACAACCCACTAAACTATAAAGTCCTAAGACCTTTGCAAAACTCCAGGCTAAAAAGAATAAAAGAACTCTCGTGAATTCGCTCAAACTCAATGTGCACTTCGCTCGATATGACTCGTGTGTATCCTGACGAGAAAAATGAAGTCTCGTATAAATACTTTGACTTCTCAAAGACTTGCACAACGTCCACTAACTTCAATATGGCCGTTGGAAGTTAACTTGGATAGCTCCAAACGACTTAGACTTCACTTGGGCTTCAAGTCTCCTATTTTTAGTATGTTCCTTTCCAATTTTAGCTCCATCTTATCCATAAGTAATCCACACGTCTTTGATCCTTTCCAAGCTTTATCTAAGTTCCGCACACCACTAAAAATAGCCAACAACCGTATTAATAGGGTTTTGAAAATGCATCGTTAACATCCATTTGGTGTAACGTGATGTTAAGCCAACATGCAATAGCTAATAACAACCTAATTTATTCTAACCTAGCCACTGGAGCGAAAGTCTCATCCAAATCTATGCCCTCGACTTGCGTATAATATTGGGCAACTAAACGTGCTTTGTTCCTAACAACTCTACCAAGTTCATCAGATTTATTCTTAAATATTCACTTCGTGCCTATGACATTAATGTCTTCGGCCGTGGCACTAAGGTCCATACTTGGTTTTTCTCAAACTGCAAGAGTTCCTCTTGCATGGCATTAATCCAAAAATTATCTTTGAGGGCTTCAAAAACATTTTTGGGTTCTACTTCAGAAACAAAACAATTAAGGCGTACCTCAGCGTATACGGTGTTCATGCATACGTTTCTTACCATCGATGTGTAGTTTAAGCGGGTTGTCTCTGGTTATCCTTCCTTCATTCACATATCCTATAATTAGGTCAGTGGGATGGTCCTTCTGAATCTTACTTGGCGGATCTCTTTGAACATCGTTGGCTCCGGCTTCTTCATCGTTCTGTTCAGGTTCAACTGTTGAGTTAGATGTAGAGCTGTCAAAACGGGCTGGCGAGGCGGGCCGGCCCGTAACCGCCAAAAGCCCGCCAGTGGCGGGGCGGGGGCGGGTAAGCCCGCCATCTGGCGGGCCTAAGAAATGCATAACCGCCCCGCCCCGCCGGCGGGCGCGGGCTTGGCGGGCTTAGCCCGCCAGGTTAAAATAAAAAGAAAATATTAAAAAATTATATAAAAAAGGAAAAAATAAGAAAAAAATAATAAATAATAGAAAAAATAAATATAAAAATAGGAAAAAAATAAGAAAAATGAACGAAAATAAATTTAATTTAATAAACTTTTTTAATATTAATATATTTATATTAATAAGTACCAACCATTATTTTATATTTACAATATTATATTATAAATAATATAATTTTTTTTACTTAATCTGGAGGGCTACCCGCGGGCTAGCCCGCCCCGCCCCGCCGAAGCCCGCACCCGCCGCGGGCTTGCCCGGGCGGGCCTAAAATTTCAGAGCCCGCCACGCCACTTTGGCGGGGCGGGGCGGGCCGGCCCGCGGGCCCAAGCCCGCTTTGACAGCTCTGAGTCAGATGCTGGTTCAACATTTTCCTCCACATTCTCATCTGTTTCATCAACAGCTTTGACAACATCTGTAATAACAACTTGTGGAGCATTTCTGCTAAGGTCAGTAGCATCATCAAATACAGCAGTATTAACAGATTCCTGAACAGACTTCAAGCGCAAGTTATATACACGATAAGCACGGCTATTAGAAGAGTAACCTAGAAAGATGCACTTGTCACTTTTGGAATCAAATTTGGTCAAGTACTCACGATCATTCAACATGTAACAGAAACAACCAAACACATGGAAATACTTGACGGTAGGCTTTTTCCCGTTCAACAATTCATAAGACGTTTTCTTAGTACCATGCCTAAAGAAAACACGATTCGATATATGACAAGCAGTATGCAACTCTTCAGCCTAAAAATGCTTAGAACTACTCTTAGATTGCAACATAACACGAGCCATTTCTTGCAAAGTCATGTTCTTCCTTTCGGCCACCGCATTTTGTTGGGGCATCTTAGGAGATGAAAACTCATGAATGATGCCTTTCTTATCACAAAACTCATTGAATGATTGATTATCAAACTCCCTACCATGATTTGATCTAATGCGAAAAATAGGAGCACAAAAATTATTTTTAACCACGGCACAAAAATCCTTGAAAAAATCGAAAGCTTCAGATTCCCTAAGAAAGATATCCATGCATATCTAGAAATCATCCACGAGCACATAAGCATATTTCCTACCACCAATGCTATCTACTTCCATCGGCCCCATCAAATTCATATGAATTAGTAAAAACAGTGAGCAGTTTTAAAATGTTGGGTAGCATATTGGTCAACATTATGGCTAGCATGCACTTGCATACCCTTTAAACAATGCTCACAAACAACCTTACCAAACTCCTTAAGCTTTGGAATGCCTCTGATAGCTTCATGTTTGATAAGCTGCTCCAATGTGCGATAGTTGATGTGGCCCAATTTGTAGTGCCAAAGGACAACTTCATCTTCGGCTTTCGACAATTGGCAAACATCCTTCGAGTTGGATTTGTCGCCGACCAAGTAGCAATTATCACTTGACCTTTTTCCTGCCATCACTCGAACACAATCGCTATTAAACACCTCACAATATTCTTTATTGAAACGTACCTCAAGGTCGTCGTCGCAAAGTTGGCTTATGCTAATCAAGTTAGCTACGAGCCCGTCGACGAGGAGAACATTGCTAGCTTAGGGAAGTCGGGCACATTCAATCTTCCTCGACCGAGAATCCGTCCTTTCGCACTTCCTCCAAACGTGACTGATCCGCTCTTCAAAGGTTTATAGTGGCTTCAAAACTCTTTGGTACCCGTCATATGTTGGCAACACTCGCTATCGAAGTACCAAGAACCTGCCACGTTAGCTCGCAAATAGGTATACACAACATTGCACTTATGAACGGACTTCTCAACCCACACTTTCTTAGATGATAAAACAGCATTTGGGTTGTCAGAATTCGAAGGTGAGCCAGCAAAATTCTCTCCAGTCATACTTTTCGACACTGATTTCTCAATGTTAAGCGGGATGTTGGAGGATATTTCAGCCGACATCGATTTCTTCGCAGAAATCCCCCCCTTCAATTTCCAGCAAAACGACTTTATATGACCAGGCTGCATGCAATGATGACATTTAAACAATCTATCCTTAGAATTTACGGCAGCATGCTTAGGAATTTTCGCAACAATGGCAGTATCACTAAGATTACTCGAAGCATGTGATTTTTCTTTAACAAAAACTATCTTGGGCTGAGCATGCGACACGGGTTTAGGAACATCACAAGCGGGCTGACTATTGAATCTAGAGCCTGTTTATCAAAGATACCTAGAAATAATACCTCTTCAAGGGTCGATTTACCCTTATTCAACTTCAAGAACGCCTGATCCGCCTCGTCGACTCGCTTTTGTAGCTTGGGGATCTCCTGGTCCTTTCGAGTCAACACAACTTCCAGTTTGTTCATTCCATCAAGTAGGCCTTCAATTATCTTTTCGCTCTTCTCATTCTCCTCGGACAACGCCTTCACGATGGCTTGCAATTCCGAATTTTTCGCCTTTTCCATCTCACATTGCGCGGACAGCAGCTTCACGGCTTCATTAACCTGGACTTGAGCACAAACGCCTGTTTCTAACTCTGCATCATCAGAACTTAAAAACACATCAAAGCAGTTTGAGCCATCATAATAAAAAGTAATCGGTTTCTCAGATGCTGAATCAGATGCTGAATCAACATCCAGCTCAACATCTGTAACCGCAGTGAAGCCAATATGTTGATCTTCGTCTTCTTCACCGTCCGAGAAGGATTGGATGGTAACTGACGACGATTTGGTCTGTATTGGGACTCCTCTTCATCTTCATCGTCGGAGAGATCCACCCACAGTGATTTCCCACGTTTGCGAAGTGTGTTTGCACACTCGTTGGCATAGTGACCCCGGCCCGTGCACGCATGGCATCTCACTAAATCCCAATCAATCTTCTTCTTTCCATCAGGATTGCGTTTAAAGAACGGAGGGGCAGAGGATGGTTATCTGTTGAAGTTCTGGCCTTTCCTCAATGTTGGGCCAACATTGCTCTCCGCATTCTTCTTTTTGAGAAACCTTGCGAATTTTTTCACGAGCATGGCCGAATTCTCCTCCTCATCAGATTCCTCCTCTGTTATACCTTTGGAGGGTTGACAGACTAGGGCTAGACTTTTTCCGAGAGAGGCCCTCTTTTGGACTTCGAGATTCGTCTCGTAATTCTTCATTATATTCATAAGCGTGTTGAACTCCATGTTGGCCAAGTTGTGAGCTTCCTCGACTGCCACTACCTTCACATTGAATTTTTCAGTTAGAGTACGGATAGCTTTCGAATTAAGTACCTTATTTGCGATCGGGTCTCCTAAGCTGGCGCACTCGCTTGAGATCATCAAAAGCTTTCCGAAATACGTGGTGATGTCTTCATCCTCCTTTATCCTTACGTTTTCGAACTGGTTGAGAAGAAGGCGTAATTTGGTTTCACACTCGCATCGCCTTCGCAATATCTCTGAAGCAGATCCCACGCGTTCGCCGTCGTGCAATTTTAGATGATCTTGAACATGAAGATGTCCACTGATGAGAAGGTGGCGTTGAGTGCCTTGTCATTGAACTCTGCTACGTTTCGCTCGGCCACCGTCCATTCTTCGACCGGCTTGTCGAAGACTTCTCCATCAGCGTCAGGAGCAGTTTGAGGTGGGGTATATCCGTTGAATGCAGATTCCCATGCTCGTACGTCTATGAATTTGATACACTGCCGAACACGAACCTTCCAATAGGCATAATTAGTGCCGTCTAGCACCGGGACTTTTCCTATGTATTGAGCTTGTCACATCCATTGTTGAGGATTTTCAGCGCTTAGTAACGTCAAGCGTAAGCTCTGATACCACTTTGATACCGGGCGGTCCCAAAATAGTTGTAAAATACTAAGTAGAAAACTGGTGATGTAAATGTTCACTGTAATATTGTGCAGCAAGTTAGAAACTTGCTGCGTGCCTCATGGCGAAATTCCACTATTACGATGGATTACAAACAACTATCAAACGATAGTAAAAATCAAGCCTAGCAAAACGGTGGAATCTAACGACCCACTAAACTAGAAAGTCCTAAGACCTTTGCAAAACTCTAGGCTAAAAAGAAAAAAAGAACTCTCGTGAATTTGCTCAAACTCGATGTACGCTTTGCTCGAAGTCTCGTATAAATACTTCGACTTCTCAAGACTTGCACAACGTCCACTCTGTCCTCAACGTCCACTAACTTCAATATGGCCGTTGGAAGTTAACTTGGATAGCTCCAAGCGACTTAGTCTTCACTTGGGCTTCAAGTCTCCTATTTTCAGTATGTTCCTTTCCAATTTTAGCTCTATCTTATCCATAAGTAATCCACACGTCTTTGATCCTTTCCAAGCTTTATCTAAGTTCCGCACACCACTAAAAATAGCCAAGAACCGTATTAATAGGGTTTTGGGCATGAAAGATAAAACTAGAGGTGGACTCATTCTCAGCCAACTATGTTGACTGGCATGTTGAACCAACACGACTTTAATGAATATATACAACAATAAAAGAACTGTTAGATAGTTAATCAGAACTTTAATGCCCACTTTTCTTAATAGGGATTTTATATAAAATACCCATTAATAAAAAAAATAGCAAGTCATTACCCTGTCAGAATTTTTTTATATGCAGGTACCTGTCAGAATAAATTTTTTGCACATCGGTGCATGCCCGCCGTAAGGTGCATCATATCACACATTTAGCTACCATAGAGAAACGTATTGTAGTACGTAATACGGCTAGTAGATGGTACCATCATATAGTCAGCTGCAAGGTACCGTATGGAACGTATATAGGTACCATACATGGGTATCCTATAAATCCGTGACGTGGTACGCAATGCACATATAAAAAGGCACGCCAAGACCGGGAAAATGGTACGCACAGTCGAACGGGTACTTATATACAAAATTTGACATGGGTACTGACTTGCAAATTTTTATACAATTGGGTATTTTCTATATATTCATCTTCTTAATAAATAGGGGGTTTATATAGCAAATAAAGGGGTGCGAATAGAATTTCCCAAATCAATTTACGCAATACATTTATTCAGACAAATAGTATCATTGGGAAATTGTGTTGTGACAAGATTTGTCACACGGATACGGACAATCTGTCGCCTTAACTGCGGCTCGATCGAAATACCAATCTCCCACCGATTTTGCTATTCCCTGAAAATTAAAATCATAACTAGAAAAATAAGAAAACTAAATAAAATAAATTTTGAAATTATGTACTATATATAAATATACACATATATTCATACCTTATTACCAAGTCGAGGAGAGTTATTTGCCAACCAAGTTTCCTGCGTCAGAGATTGGCAGTGTGTAAAACAAGAGTTTATAAACAAACCGCTTTGACGATTCGCCGCGAAAGCTTTGACTGCATTCAGCATATAATTCCTAAAACCTGCACCACATATATTATAAATATATATGCTAATTCATTTCATTAAAATATAGATGCAAAAAATCATCAATTTTTTCTGCATTAGTAATTACCTTGCAAAACTTGGATCTGAGGAGCTGAGCACGTAGCAATGTTTTTCTTACATGCATTCCATGTTCCCTTGCGATCGACATATGAAGGAGCAATGGAAAGTTGGACCTGGATTATTTTCAGTATGTTAGTGTTATAAAAAAGAAGTTCTAAGTATTGTGGTGAAATTGTCCTCCTACTCTGGAAATGAAATATGTTAAGTTTTTCAGGCTAAGTTATTTTTTGCAAAATATAGGATCAGACACTCGTAAAAGAACTTTAGACGCCAAAAGTTAGATAAAAAAGGAAATCAGTACAGATGATGAGATGTGTCGTTTTGATAAATATAATGCATAAATTTAAAAATGTGTTACGCATCATATAGAGTAAACCTTTTTTAAGTGTAGTGCTATAACAACAACCTGAACTGTATCATAAGCAGCGTTGAGAATAAATAGAGGCGTTTGTATATTGGCTATAAGATTCTGAGGGAAGAAGCACTGCAAAAATAAAACAATAACAACAATAATGAAAAGAACGATAGCAGATCATGTAATAAACATACAATTAAAAGGATAAATAAAAAGCACAATAAAATCGAAGAATTATTACAGAAACTGCGTCGAGGCGGGCGGTGCATGCACTTGGAAGGTTCTTCGCCACGCCCTGTTTAAATCAATAAATATTTCAATTATTTAGTAATAAGCATTACAAGTATAACGTACTTGAAATTCTTGATTTCAAATTTTATTTATATATACCAGATATTTAACTACGCCACCAAAGATAAATCTAATCGAGTCTCCACCAGAAATATCCTTTCTGTAGAAACGAAAAACGACATTTTAGTCATATTAACAATATTTAATTATAGGAATTATATATTACATACGTGTCCAAAAATAGCCCAGCATCGGCAAAGCACTTGACTTTTGTACTTGCTGGAAATAAATTCCGAAATTGATCGCAGTGAATTATAGTAGCAAGGCCGCCCGCCGAGCAACCAGTAAGTAGTGCCTGAAGCAAATATTTTTAAAACAAATATACAAATTAAATTCAATAACATTAAAAAATTTAAATATAATTCTTACTTGATTCGCAAATTTCATTCCTTTGGACATCAGCTCGTCCATTGCAGCTTTCCATATGGCTTGCCCTCTAAACTGCATGCCATTAGCCTAGCATGCATGTTAAGGATGTTAAATTAATTTATATTATTAAAGAAATCGAAATCATTAAAATATTTAGAATAAGATTATACCTTATCCTGACTATCCCCAGCAAAAGAAGCCCCATCACAGTATCTTATGAATACTCTATTCCAGTTGAAAAAATCTACACACATATTTGAAGAGAAATATATAATAAATACATATAAGAATAAATTTGCGTTCAAATTTTCATATTAATTAAATTAATAAACCTGGATTTTGTTTTGCATTGTTGCTAAGTATCCCCGAATTAAATGCAAACTGTTTCGGAAAAAAAGTCGAAGAACCAAGGTTAGATTTCTTGCGGGCCAAGCAGGCCCGAACATCATTGCACCAACCTCCGCCCTCTAACGCCACGACCCATTTCTTCAAGCCCGACCCTGACCCGCGATCCAAGTAGTACCCGGGCAACGTTCCATCGATGCAAACTATATTATTTTATTATTAAACCCTAATTAGAATCATTAGAACATAAAAATAATTAAAAACATAGGTTTATATTCAGTATTATTATTACCAGCTCCTTTAGCAGCCCCTTGGATTATGGCTAGGGGAACCGTTGAAGCACCGCCCGAAGCGAAACTTTCGTATGCCGATGATTCTAAATACGACGTTGTATTATATCTGTAAAAAACATCGTCAAGTTCGAAAGCTTGACCATCACGGCTGCTGTAATAGATGAGAATCGTAACACACCAAAATATCGTCGAGCCCTTCATTTTATTTTTCTTTTTATATTTGTCTGGTATAATTTACTTATATATATAGTAGTAATAAGTTTTGACAAATATGGAATTGTGAGTATTGTGAAATTTTTAATGGATGAGTACTTGTGAATCTTTGTTTGATTTAATGCGAATTAAGATGGTATATTAGTTATTACATGACAAAGAAAAATCTTTATGGAATTGCCATCTAGACTAAAAATTTAATGGATCGGTCATTGTTGATGAATGAGAATTTAGATGGTATATTACAACGTATTTGTAGACATATTAATAAATGATTCGTTTTAAAAAAAAATTAAATGGAATTGTCGTTATTATTTTTAATGGATCAGTTCTTGCGAATCTGATTTAATATATTAATAAATGAATGAGCAAAAACAATTCTAAATAATTTTGTCGATTATTAAGATATTGTTATTGGTTCAGTTGTTATGATTTGATTTGATGAATGAGAAATAAGAGGGTATCTATTATATCATATTAAGGGTGCGGGGTTAGTATAAACCGTCAATTAATTTGTATCAATTGACCAATCATATTTTTTCTACATCTGTCATTAAAAAAACTTATTAAACCACGTACCTTCCATAATCTCATAATAATTACCCCGCGCTATTTTTAGCATATGTTATTAAAACTATTTAATAATAATTAATTTTGTTTTATTGCACACACGTAGATGGCAGAAATACTAGTATTGGTTAATTAAGAGTGAAACGTTGATTTCATTTAGTTCTAACAATGGAACCGTTGGAGGCCATTTATTATATGGCGATAATGTGGTTTAAGTCGATTCAGACCATCCTCTAAAAGACAATGGTTGTCTTCTAGACAATAGTCAGATAATTCGGGTCGGGTCGGGCCGATGACTATAGTAAATCAAATTGTGATGATTATTGTAGTGTTATGGGATTCTCTTGTCGAAAAAAAAATATCAAAAGTAGGCTCACGCTTGCACCTAATCTTATCATCGATCACTAAAAAAGAAAGGAAATAACGGTACATAATAGTTGGTGTATATAATATAATATAGTACATTAGAAAACCCTAATATAAAAATAAACCGTTGTCTATAACGAAACACTTAAAGCTAAAGCATGTCATGATATATCCAAGTTGTAAAGATACATCAATCATTAGCTCGTGGCCCTATAGCTTTCCTTACAACCAATACAAAGAAAAAACAATACAATTTATCACCTTCCAAGATCTTGCTTCATTACATCTCTCTCTATATTATTACAACACTTGTCTCAAACACACATACATATACACACTGTGGAATTTAATCGTTAAGTCAATATTCAAGAGATCATGAGAAAAGGGTCGAGAAAGATGTGGTGGATTGTGCCTTGTAAGAGCAGAAAGAGCCCGAGAATGGAGTCGAGGATGGACGTCGAGGAAATACTGAAGATGAAGCTCGAGACTATCGAAGAAGAAGGAGGAGGAGAAGGAGTTGGCGGATTCGATGAGCGAAGTGGGGCCCTCATAAAGCGCAGAGAAATATCGAATAAAGTGAAGAAGAGCATTATATTGAAGGTTAAAACGGGCAAGCTTTTGTTTTCTCAACTGAGCATCAAAGAGTCTTATGTGATCTTCATGACTGGTTTGGGATCCAAGGGAGGGCTTAGTGCACTTCCCAGATATTGAATTTTATCAGATTGTAATGTGTTATCAGGATCGTCAAATATGTAGACACACATGATTTTGTTAGTGCTCTCTCTCTCTCTCTCTATATATATATATATATATATATATATATATATATATATATATATACATATATTTTTTTTTTTGGGTAAATTTCACTAAAAAAGGAAAAAACAGGAGTGTACATGATATCGCTCATGCCGCGACTAGCGGTAAAATTATACCGGCCAGACAGCACAAAAAACCCAACAACCCAGACAACCTACAAAGTCCCAACAAGACCAAAGCTAAAGGAAAATACATTGAAGACACAGGCTAGGGTAGGTTGTCAAAACCGCATCCATCAACAGGTTCCTAGCACTAGATGTAGTACCAGCGGGGCTACCAGGCAATGTGCCACATACGGCGCAGAGCGCACAACTGAAGGCTATATCTCGGGGAGATAGTCTTCAAGCGGAGTTGTAGAGTTGCAATCACTTCATCCGTGATTCTGTCCGGTGTATTACGGGCGTTCTCACGCCATCTCTTGTTTCTTTCCATCCAGATGTTATACACAAGTGCGGCAAGAAGGTGGCGGTTGGAAAGGTTGATGATGTGTCTTCCTCTCCAGGTATGGGCTGCCCACGCTACGTCAGTGCGCCAATTCGTGTTCGGCCAGCGAAGTCCAACCTTATTCTTAACAACCTGCAAACAACAACGAGAGAAAGAGCACTGAAAGAAAATATGGTTAATGTTTTCTACATTATTATCCTCACATAGGATACAACTGTTTGAGTTAGCCTAGTAAGCAATCCAGGGTTTGTCCCTCGTAGGCAATCTTTCTCGAAAGGCCATCCAAAGAATGAACTCATTTTTTGGAATGCTAAGGCAGCCACCAAACAAGTGAGCCCATATTGGTGGATCTTGGTGGATTCTGATGGCCTCACAAGCTGAAGATACAGTGAATCGCCCATTAGAGTTACCTGTCCACACGATAGAGTCATGATCATCAGGGAAAACAGGGGGTAAAAATTGGGAGAAATCTAAGTATCTTCTCGTATTTTGGACAGGCCAATGCCGCCCATCAGCATTGATAATGGTGGAGAGCTTGCTATCCATTGGAAGTCCCATAACAGATGGCCCATGTGCATATGAGTCAATGAGTGGTCTGGCATTCATCCATGGATCCTTCCAAAGCAGCAGGGATGAGCCATCTCCAATCCTGAATGGGATAAGTGTGAGAAAACGTGAGCGCATCTTGAGCAACTTATTCCAACTCCACGAAGCATGAGTGGAGGGGTTGATAGTCCAGAGAGATTTATTATGGAGTCGTGTGCGGAGAATCCAGTCCACCCAAACCGATGAAGAGTCACGAGTCGATAGGTTCCACAGCTGTTTCATTAGGAGAGCCTGATTATCACTCGCGAGTGAGCGAATCCCTAATCCTCCCTCGTTACGCGGGAGGCAAATATCTGCCCATGCCACCTTTGCTGCCGACCCACTCCATATAAATTTTCGTAACCGTGCCTCGATCTCTCGTATGACGCCTTTAGGAAGTGGGAAGACCCCAGCCCAATACACATAGAGGGATGAAAGAACGGATCTAATCAGTTGTGTCCTTCCAGCGTAGGATAACGATTTGTTCAGCCAGGACCCGATTCTTTTTTCCACGCTAGTAATCAGTGGAGCACAATCCTTAATGGTGAGGCGAGACGTGAGGAGAGGGACTCCTAAGTAGCGAACGGGTAGGGAACCCATAGAAAATCCCGTAATACCGCTGATGGTGGGTGCGAGGGCAACAGCTCTCTTGGATACGAAAAGTTCACTTTTCTGTGTATTCACGTCAAGGCCTGATAGAGCAGCAAAGTCATGAAATCCTTCCACTAAGATCGAAATTGAATGAGCATTTGCATGGCTGAAAAGGAGCACATCGTCGGCGAACGAAAGCATGAAAAGTCCCGTCGTCTCGCATCTCCAATGGAATTGGAAGTTCCCGTCCATATAGATCTTTGGATAAAGAATTCCATAGAGAACTTCCATTACCAAAGCTAGTAAGTAAGGGAAATGGGGTCCCATTGTCTGATGCCACGACGACCTGCAAAAAATCCTTCAGCCCTACCGTTAATATTAATTGAGTACCTTGGTGTAGTAATGCAGCTCCGGATCCAAGAGATGAAACGTGGATGAAAATTCATTGCTTGTAAAGTAGCAATGATGAAATCCCATTCGACCTTGTCGTAAGCCTTTGCGATATCAACCTTGAAGGTGGTGCGAGGTGGCAAACTCTTGTTGTTATAGCCATGGCAGAGTTCCTGGGCCAGTAGGATGTTATCACTGATGGATCGCCCAGGGATGAAAGCCGTTTGGGTGTACTGGACGAGGTCAGTCAAGTTGCACTTGATGCGATTTGCGAGGATTTTCGAAATCACCTTATAAAGCACATTGCAGCAAGAGATAGGTCTGAAATTAGAGGCGCGACGAGGATGGTCTATCTTGGGGATAAGTGAAATGATCGTAGTGTTCAACTCCTGTAGCATACGTCCCGAGGCGAAGAAATCATTAATCGCATTAGTGATATCAACCCCAATAATTGGCCAAGCATTTTTAAAAAAGGCGGCTGAATAACCATCAGGGCCAGGCGCCTTATTGTCATCAATAGAGAAAAGAGCTTCCTTAATCTCTGCAGCTTCAATAGGTCGAGTCAGAAACACGGCATCACGATCAGAAAGCTTACGTTGTAAGTATTGTCCTAGTGAGATGGTAGTTGTTCGTGGTGAAACCTGACCCAGGAGGGTAGAGTAATATCGTATCAATTCATCCTTGACCTGAGTCTCACCCTAAAAAATAATACCATTATCCCCCTCAGGCTGAAAATACGGTTGGTAACTCGCCTTGTTTGTACTTTCTTGAAGAAGTATGAGGTACACTGATCCCCATCTTTTAGCCAGTTAAGTTTAGCCCGTTGTTGCAGGTCTGCTTGCTCCATATGGACCGCCTTAGAGTAAAGATTACGACATATTCGTTCCAGTTGGTGGATAGCTTCGTTGTGTGGATAGCTAGTGGAAAGTACTTGACATGTAGTGAGCAAATCTTTAGCTTCAGCCACGTTCTGTTGGAGGTTGCCCTTAGCTCTTCTCAAATTGTTAATGTGGGGTTTAAGCATCTTGAGACGAGCGACCACAGTATACATAGGGACCCCGTTATCTGTGTATTCCATATGCTCTGCACTAGGGGTAAAAACCGCGGATCAGAAGTAAGCATATTGGCAAAGCGGAATAACGTACCTCGTGGTTGTGTTCTAGAAGTCGACTCCAGGATGAGAGGACTATGATCAGATGTAGCTGGAAGTTCGCTTATATATCTAGTATCACCATACGAGTTGAAACAATGTGGATTTGCCACCATTCGGTCCAGTCTGCGCCAAATCCTAGAATCTCCACTTCTTTGATTATACCATGTGAACCAAGAGCCCGTAGAAGGTAGAGAGATCAAGTCCGTAGACCAAGTCCGTAGACACAAGACAGCTTCGAAGGTCTTGAAAATCAGACATGTCAGGGGAGCCACCACGTGTTTCGTTATGGTGGACGCCAGCATTAAAATCACCAAGTACTAGCCAAGGGACTTCGACACGATCAGTTGAAGCGACAACAAGATTATCCCAGAGTGCACGCCTCTCATCCCTTGAGTTGAGCCCATACACAAAACTCACAAAAAACTCCTCAAAACTTGCATGGGAAAAGACCTTACAGTGGGTAGCTTGAGTGTTAGTTCCCTCGATAGTGACATGTATGAAGCGCGGATCCCACCCAATCCATATGCGTTTGCCAGGTTCTGTGTCGTAACAAAAAACCAAACCCATTGTGAACGAATAGAGTCAGAGATAAAGGCAGCATTAGATTCAGACACCCTTGTTTCGAGAAGTCCAATAAGTAATAAACTGTATTTCGAAATGAGGTCGGCCACCGCCCTCATATGGTCTCTTCTATTGAGACCCCGTACATTCCAAACACCTAGTGGTATCATAAAGAGGGTGGAAACGGGGTTGCTATAGGACCCCGATTTCGCTCGCCCTCGTCTTCAAGACCTATGAGAGCATTAAAAGGATTAGTATCAATGAAAGCGTCATCAATGTGTTCCTTACACGTGGCTCCCTCTCGTGTTATATTCATCTCCAAATTAGGTGAATGCATGGGCCCCTCTGATGTGGTTATAAGAGGAGGAGGAGACTGGTGTTTGTTTGGGGGAGGATGTGAGCATTCACCCCTTTCTCTAGTGACTCTCGTCGCAATCACAGTGTCCTTAACCATTTTTCCTTTTTCTACACGGCGCCATTTTGGTTTGGATGTTCTAGTCGCTCGCACCTCTTGAGTATTGGGCTGTTTCTTGGACAGCAGCTTAGTCGGTGGTCTAGATACCTTATGTGTTTTTGGGGCTCTGGGACATGATGAAGTGGAGTGCCCTACAGTAGAACATAGGGTACACCGAGGTGGTCTCCATTCATATTCGACCGGTATCGTAACATCTTTAGCTTCCTCGGTTGCTAAAACGGGTAGTTTCAACTTGAAAGATTCAATATAGGGCTCATCCAATTGCTTCAGCACACAAACCCTTGCATAAGCGATCCTTTCCATCGACAATGTAAGGGCATCTGGGAATAGTGGTTTACCCACTGCGCTTGCAATCAGTCCAAGCCCTTCCTTTGTCCAATATTCGGATGGTAGATGATAGAATTTCACCCAAGTGGGAACCTCCGTGTGTTGCTTGCAGGCAAGAGTCATGCCCATTCGCCATTCTTCAAGGAAAAGGGGCTGCCCGTTGAGCATCCATGGGCCACCTTCGAGAGTCTCCATCATTGAGCTTTCATCCTCAAAGCGAAATTTGAAAAAGCCGTTAGATGTGGCCCTAACTTCAATGAGGTGTGGCCATATACTCCTAAAATACCGTTCAACATGGGGAAAATAAGGTTTCCGTCCCAGAAAGTAACCACCAATGTATGGGCCCATCTTGAACGACCCATGTTAGCTATCTCAGCTGAGGCCTGAACTACAATGCCGCCATCAACACAAGCCCGGGCTGTGTAACTAAGTTGGTCTCTATCACATCTGTGGTGTCGAAAAGCCGGTCTTCTGCCATTAGTTACCATTTTCGCGAAGGATAGCTGCTCGGTTTGACCCGCTTCCACCTGAGGAGCCATGGGCATGGACTGTGTGATAGGGGCTTTGACATTCATGTCCTCCAAAGACTTTATCGATTCAAAAACAGGCTGCGTAGGAGTGAGAGTGTTGTTCCGATTTTCATCGTTCCACATTGGACCAAGCGTCGAAAATGCCCTCTTGGGTGCATGAGAGAGTCGGGATTCATAATCTTTTCCGGCGTAGTGTGTGGTGGCAGATTACCAGATAAAGAGGCTGCAATAACAGCCTCATCGCTGAACAATTCATCATCAGGATATACGCCAGCTTTTGGAAGCAGAGGAGTAACCAGTCGGCGCAAAACCGGTTGACGATCCGGGGCTGTTTTACATACCAGTTCAGTGACACTAGCAATATTACGATTCATTCTCTCATTTCTACGAAATTGATGAGGTATAGTGGTGTCAAAAAATCTCGGCCGGTCCTTTTTGGGCTTCAGCAACTTAGGGTTTCCTATCGTCTCATGTTGTGCCGCTGCGGAGGTCATAGACACGCACGTTTCTTTGGCATGCGGTTTGAAAATTACAATTTGCGACATCACAAAATCCGGGAATCGAATACATTGTCCTTGCAAGAAGTGTGAAAATTGTAACTTTCTACCACCTTCGGCTGTACATATTCATTTGTTGAAAAAGGGTTTCATGCCACATTATTAGAATGGATCGCGCATGGTGAAGTTGGATATTCATCATTTCAACCAACAGAAGGAGGTACAACTTCATATTTAAATATCGACCAAACGAATGTTTGTGTCTTGGGTTGTAATGTAAATAATGTCGGTTCAAATCAAAAGTTTGATTACGATCAAAATTATGTGGCACCAACAAATTTTGATGTTGCGGGGAGTAGTTTGACGATGCCAACTGAAGAGGCGAGATTCTGTAATCGCTTGGTGGAACAATTACGGACCAGCGACACTCCACTATACGAGGGCTCTAGTTGCCTGGCTGCGACTGCATAATGGTCGAGTATTAAGTCTGAAACTAATAGGTCTGCGCCTGCGTTTGACATCGTATCCGATTTTGTTCATAGGATTTTTGCCAACAAAAAATAAATTTCCCCAAAGCTATTACGAGACGAAAAAGGTGTTGATGGTTTTTCATTACCAATATTGATTGTTGTAGAATGGGATGTATGTTGTTTTGGAAGGAAGATGCTCAACTGAACAGCTGTAAGGTATGTAATTCCGCACGGTATATATATTCTGATAGATCTAAGTCTCCTATTGCAGTATTACGTTATTTGCCACTTGGTCAAAGACTTCAAAGATTATACGCGTGTAAGACGACTGCGGAGATGATGACATGGCATGCTGCACATGTACCCGATGAAGGTGTCATGTCTCACCCTTCTGATGGTGCATCTTGGAAGCATGTTGATAGTAAGTATCCTAACTTTGCCAAGGAACCACGAAATGTTCGATTTGGCATGTGCTCCGACGGTTTCACTGTCCATGGACAGTTCGGCAAACAATATTCGTGTTGGCCGGTAATTACGACTCCCTACAATCTTCCGTCTGATGAGTGTTTGAGTAAGAAATATATGTTTTTATCACTTATGATCCCGGGACCAAAAAATCCAAAGAATAAATTAGATGTTTACCTTGATCGAAGAGTTAAAGATGTTGTGGAACATAGGGATCCCGACTTATGATGCATTACGAGAAGAAGGATTTACGCTAAGGCTGCACTACTTTGGACGGAAGTGACTTTCCGGCATACGCAATGTTGTCTGGTTGGGGTACATCGGGGAAAATGGGTTGTCCGATTTGCATGGAAGATACTTCGACATTTTACTTGAAGCACGGGAGAAAAGTTTGTTATTTTGATTGTCATCGCCGTTTTTACCAAGAAATCATGCATTTAGAAAAAATACGACTCATTTCCGCAAGGGTGAGTTAGAGAGACGTAGTAAACAAAAACGCTTATCAGGTTTGGAGATCTTGAACCGCGTGCAGTCTTTTCACACCGCAATGATGAATCCTCAAAATCCCGATTGATATGGATACACCCACCACTAGTCGAAAAAGAGTATCTTTTGGGACGTACCTTCTTGGTATCGCTTCTTATTCATCACAATCTTGATGTTATGCATATAGAGAAGAACGTGTTTGAAAATATTTTCAACACGGTGATGGATGTTAGGAATAAATCCAAAGATAATATAAATGCTCGTAAGGACATTGGTCTTCATTGCGACAGTCCTGAACTCGCAATTCCCGAACATCTGTCCGGACCTAAGACAATGGCTGTTTACACATTAAGTAAGGAAAAAATATAAGGTTTGCGAGTGGATAAAAACTATTCGTTTTCCAACTGGAGTTGCCTCCAATATAAGTAGGTGCTTCGAAAATTGCAAGTTACAGAGTATGAAGTCTCACGACTGTCATATTTTCATGGAGCGACTACTTCCAATCGCCATCGCCTTTCGCGAAATGTTACCGGAATTTGTTTGGAGCCCTTTAGCCGAACTTGTTCGGTGGGTTTGGGCCTGGCGGTGTTTGGGGGATGGCAGTGGGTTTGGGGCTGAACGGCCGGTTCGTTGAAGGGTTGGTTTGGGGTGGGTATGGGATTTGTTTGCACTGGGCTGGGTTAAGTGCTGGAGTGGATGTGTTCTTCGAGTTTATCGAGGGCTGGGATGGACTTCATAAAACATTAATGTTATCGAATCTAACTTTTTTTTTTATATATTTGAGGATAATGTGGCGGTCTAGTGCTGGTGTGGGTTCTAGTGCGTCGAGTTCGAACCAAATTCAGGAGGAGGAAGATGTTCGTTCACCCGAACCTCGAAGAGCCTAATGCACCGTCTTCGGGTTCAACGGATATGTGCTTCGTGAATTCGGCTACTTTCAAAGGGTATGTTATCATATTCTATTAATTATTTGTTAATTCATATGATAATATGTTATTTTTGGCATTAGGACACCAAATATAGCCCGTATAATTGTCAAAATCATAAAGGGTAGCTTGGACGGTCCATACTACGAATTCAAGAAAGTGCCTCGTGTTATTGATCGTTGGTTTACGCTTTTTGTGTAAGTCTAGTTTGTGGAATAGTGACTCCTACAAAGCTGTTCGAGAGAGAAATAGGCGTAATCGCATCGACGCGAATCCTGAGGCTGTGTAGCGTACGAGAAAATCGTTTGGTGAGAGGAAAATAGTGTATTTTAAATTTGTCTCTTTTTATTTACAAAATTATTTGTCAAACATTAGGCATCAAACTTGGGACGTACTCCAACTATTCTTGAAGTATTTGCCGATGGATATTCTCGTCATGGAGTCTTTCAGGGTTCAAGAGGCCAGGGAATAGCGGTAAAATATTTTTTTGCGCATTTTTAAATTAGCATAATTACTTTGTTATTATGACAGGAGGAGAGGTAAGCGGCGATGACACAAAGTCTAGAGGAAATAGGTGCTGAAATGAGTTCGGAGCAAATGACGGAAGAGTTTACGAGAGTTGCGGGAGGATCGAGGGGGAGGACCTTCGGGGTTACTGGAGCGATAAAATCGCGGGAATTTTGTTTCGTCATATCGTCCGAGCACCCAATCAGGGAAACAATTATTTGGCTTTACAATAACATATATTATTAAATTATAATGTTGATGCGTCCGTTCAAGACGAAGTATCGAGATTAAGGTCTGAGAACGAAAGTCTCAAATAAGGTATGACGGAGATGAATCAGAGAATGACTTAATTAATGACGGAGATGGATCGAAAGATGAGCGAGCTAACTCAGCCATTACAGTTGCGATCGTCTCAAGGCAAGGCGGGTCCTTCACAGCCCGCTATAGCTCAATTTTACCAATACCTTCCAACCTTTGCCATTAGCTCACCAATCTTTCCTGACGATGTTGGGCTCGGGATATCAGCCATCGGCATTTCCTCATTTTTTCCGGTCAGGTTCCGTCACAAATTTCGCCCACGTCGCAAAATCCAAATAATTCTTCTTCAGACGCTAATACTAGATTAGGAGATTAATTTTTGTTTTGTAATGGGCAAGGTTTGGATATAAAATACATTTTTATGGTGATTAGTGATGTTATTTGCTTTTAAATATTATTTTTTATATTTAACTAATAGTTTTAAAATGATTACATTTAATATAAATTATTACGGATCAATATTATTAATATTAACTAATTATAATGAATTAATATTAAATATAGTAATCTGCATAAATTGCAGGTCTCCGACGGGAAAACCGTCTCTAATATCAGAACAATATCCGTCGCTAACTCCGTCGCAATTTTAGCGATAGATCTGTTGTCGCTAACTCAGCCACAAGAGACGACCCATTTTCGTCGCAAAACTATTATCGCTCACTTAGCCACAAGCGACAATGAGATTCCGCCGCTGAATACCGTCGCTAATTTAGCGACGACATAGTGGCCTCTATTCCATCGCTAAGTTTACGACGGCTTTGCCGTCGCTAAATTAGCGACGGTGTTTCTATCGTAAATATTCGTCAAATATCCGTCCCTAACATTAGCGACGGATTTGCGACCCTTTTGCTTTTCCGACAACTAGGTAGCGATGATTTTTTTCGTCGCTATTCCGTCGCAAAATCATTTTAGCGACGGAACATCTACGGCTCGGCGTGCCAATCTGACGGATTTTTGTGGAGAGTACCATACCATCGATATCTAAAGAAATTAGCATTAGCATTAATGATTTTCTCCGCAAATGGATGTGGAAATTAGTTGAGAAAGTATATATTAAAACCCTCATTTATTATTCCACAAGCGTGCAGCACAAAATAAAGAACCGCTAATTATGCATGGAAAGATGCTCTTAGCGTTCTTCATTTTGCTCTTCGTTCTAATCCATGGTAAAACGTAGCATGGCCATGCATACACCTTAAAACAAATTCATCTTCTTCCAAGTTGTATGTGAGGCCCGGGGCCGATGAGGGCGGGGTGTGATATGACACGCTCGAATACTAGCAAGTATACTAGGTCGTGCAAGTAGTATAAAACGGACGTAAATCCGAGTATCGATCCACGAGGATAGCTCGATTAATTCTAAAGTACGATTCTAGCTTATGCAAATAATTATATATTTTTTTCCTTGAATTAAAAACACAAATAAACAGCTATAAAACGATTACGAATATTAATTGACGACAAACGTGATTAAAGCACATATTTCGGCACGGATTAATTTACGTCTTCATGCAATCGACTTTATGTAATCCATATGATTTTAAGTTAAGGTAGAAATTCCTGGTATACGTGCCACCCGCTCTCGCGTGTATAGCAACCCTATACGAGAGTGAACCAATCAACTATATCCCTATATGACTGTAGTTACTTCGCACGCATTCGCATTTATGAATTTCCCCGAGTTTAGGCGCTTTCGACGCCTAAAGTCTCGGAAACCACACGGACGAAACTGATTCCATTTCTGGTCAGTTTTACGTCGTGGCGTTCGACACTTTAATTCTAACCGGTCTAATCACCTCTCGGTCGCATAAACCAATCAATAAAACAAGCATATGGCGATCAATCATATGCATGCATTAAACTCAGCGAAGAACACATAACTTTCACATACGATTAAATAAAATACGATAACATTAATACGAGTTCATAATCCGGCCTAATAAGGCCTTAACCACAAAACGACTTACGCTAACATATTAATTAGCGAAAGCAACAACGGTTCAAATAGACACATAATTAAAAGAAAATAGTAAAACAAAAGATAGAATAATAACATCCCTCACAGTACTTTCATCGAACGGTTGGTGGGCGACTTTTCTTAATAGCACCTAGCTGTTCAGTTGATTCACTAAACACGCATCTCTCTGCCCCAAGCATACAGCAACCCCACAAGCATGCACTTTACGCTAATCGCACATAGATGGCACGGCTTTTTCCTTTTCTCAATTAGCACATAGCTTAGTTGTACGTAGATGTCGAAGTCCCCTATGTGTGCACGTCCTCAGCCTCTCGGCCTCTCTCTTTGCGCTGATTTTGTTCAAAGTGCGCCCCCCAATTATGCTCGTCTTCTTCTCCTTTTATTCTGCACTTCAGCCCTGAAATATCTCATGTGTGCTCGAGGTGTACAACGCCGTAAAGATGTTTCCATATTTTCCTCCCTTGTCTGCGATGTGTCTGTTCTTTTTTTTTCTTCGGTTCTTCTCTTTATTCTCTCCAAAATTCAGCTTGTGTGTGCTAGTAGGCCCTTTCTCGCAAGATTGTCGTGAGTCTTTTTCTTCAATGTGTGCCATTCGTTCGTGTATTGTTCTTTCTCTCCCTCATTGTATTGATGTGTATGTGGGCTTATATCATGGGCTGAAGTTTAGCTAATGGGCCTAAATTATTTGGGTTGCTATTTGGGCTCATGAACTTCACATAGTTTGGGTTGATTTTTGGCCAAATTCGTTCTCGACTTTTGGCCCTTTTAGCTCTGTTACCTGTAAAATACGAAAAGTAACATACGATAGGATATTCTCGGACATTTAGACATATAACGATGGAATTACGCAATTTTTCGGGTCTAAGATGTTCGTAAAATCCTAACTTATCAACAACCCCCAAACTAGCTTCGATCGTCCTCGATCATAAAAGCGGATAAAAACTAAATCAAGTTAGGATTTTACGTCACTAAATGAATTCCATGTTTATTCTCAGAAAGCAAAGGCACAATCGGTCGAAATTGTCATCAATTAATGAATGATTCAGCTAAACACGAGACCTGAAATGATAGTTTGCAATCATATCATAGCACAAAAATATTTCCAGATCGTAACACGTATCAACTGACAACTCTCACATGGATCGCTCAATTCGCTCGAAGTGTTTAACGGGATCTGTATAAAAGCGCTCAATGCACAACATAGAATGATATTACTCTAAGCTTGCAAATATATCACTTCATATTCACATAGTAGATATCGTGAACGAATCAAAAGGTCTTTATCAATGTTGTAATGGGGCTCAGGGTAATAAAGGTGTGATATATGGGATAAGTGGGCTGAAAAAGTCAAGCATGTTAGTCACTAAATCGCTTATCTGTTTATATCCTATAGCAACAAAATATGACACCAAATAATGGAAATTCGTACTACTATCAAAATGCACTAAAAACTATTACTAAGAACTCGAGAAAATAATTCTGGAAATCTACTATAACCCTCTTTTTGTTTTTCAAATAAATATTTTCTAATATATTTTTTTCTTTTTCTTTTCTTTCTTTTTTTTCGATACTTTTTTTTTCACTTTTTTTTTCTCTCTTTTTTTTTCGATACTTTTTTTCACTTTTTTTTTTCTCTCTTTTTTTTCGATTTTTTTTTTCAACGAAAATACTCTGAACTAATAGACTCAATACTCTGAAGCGACTAGTAGGCTAACATGCTGACAATGGTTCGAGGATGAAGGATAAAATAAAGGGATAATGTGGCTAAATATCGTGGCTCCAAATCAAAGAAATAAGGCTAATAAGGCTCAAATGGGCTCACTAATTGATACATATGTTGGGTGCAGAGATATTTAGGCCAGTGACTCATCCTAAGTGCCTTTATCATATTCGTACACAAAAATCCACAAAGTGATATTGACATGCATAACAAAGCAAGTTCGAAAATAATCAGACTACGCGTGCCACTCATGAAAAACACATTGAGCAAGTATTGTGTTGCTCATTTCTTTTTTTGGCTCAATACTCACAATATTTTCTGGGTTTGTGTCTCATGATACGTACTATTTTTCTGAAGCAATTAATGTGGTCAGATAATCATGCTAATATCAAAACACGTAACATGCAGAACTTTCACACACAATTAGCTGAATCTTATCTCGACACCATAAAAATTTTAAAAATTTTCACCATCGACGGGAGATTTCACAAGTGACGTTCTAATCATAACATTGATCAGTTAAACCAACTAATAGACCAAAGGTCGATATAAAATCTAGCATGTGTCACCCCACCCCCAAACTAATTATCACATTGTCCTCAATGTGTAAAAATTAAAGCACAGAAAGAGTTTAAGTGACACTGCCCTGAATAATGCTTCGATCGATGCATGACGGGTCGTGAGAAAGCTTTCGTTCCTTCATAGATCGAGAGCTCTGCGAACAAACTACCCCCAAACTGACTTTGAGCCTTTTTGGAGAGGAGTTTGATCTCGGAATGATATAGCTTCCTGTGGTTACAATCTTTAAACTCTCTCCATAGGTCGACTTTCGGACCCCAACTAATGTCAAAATCGATGATCACCAATATCTTAGCTAATTCCTCCGTGACTATGCTCATTGAGTGATCTGTTGATTTCATATAATCTCGTAAAATTGGATCGAAAGTTTGTTGGTCCTCCTTGTTGTGCTGGAGGTCTTTCAGCTTGCTGGTATTCTCTCCAAATAATATTTCTTTGAAAGACGTAGAGCACTTTGCCAGTACATTTTCTGTGATTCCTCGTGGACATGTAATTGATTGATCTACTATCTGGAGAATCGTTGAGGTAGGCTTTGACTCACTGAGTCCTAATTTTTTTACAAAATGAAAGAGGCGTTGCGTCAATGCTAACACTTATATAAGATAAATTAGCGAATAAAGGAACCTCAATAGAACGCGGAATATAAAAACTACCCTGATTATTATGCTTCGGTGGCTTCTTCTGTATCCATGTTGAACACTCTTCGGTGAGAATTATCATCCTTTGTTCGTCAACTTTGCTGCTCTTTGATAACAAATCATCTTGGTTTCCTTTTCGTGACGCTGTTGGAAACGGTGGTCGAATCCAGACTGGTGGAGGACTCCGCTTTGATGGAATGAAATCTACAGTAGCCTCTGCGGGTTGATCGACTTTTTCAGGTTCGATCTCATCGTCAACTTCATTTGGTTCCAACACTGGTTCTAGCGTCTTTCCACAAACCAACTGAATGGCTTCTTCTGGATCTGTCTCTGCGTGGCTCGAGAGCGCTTCTGACTCGCATTCAGATTCTTCAATTGTTAGCTTCTCCACTTGGGCCATTAAACTCCGTATTGATGCTTCTAATTGTTTAGAACTTTCATTAAAAGTAGCATCGAAATTTCGGTGTCGCTCTTCAGCTCTACGGTCCTGTTCTATCGCATTTTCAAAAGCTATCTCCCAGGCAGCTTTCTCCTTTTCAGGTGAAGCAAATCGCTGATAATGAAATTCTCGCGGTTCCTCGCAGTAATGATCCTCGTAGAATACGTTTGAACCCCAACTGTTATGAACACGACGTGTGGCCTGTGAGCGCTGAAATTGTATCTCGTCCATCCTCCGATGAATCGCCTCAAACTTAGCTGCAATATTGTCGTTAACCTCATTTTCTCCATATATAGGTAAATCTGTCGCTGAAGAATAATAGAAGTGATTGTACATGGCTAATGAAATTAATATATAATAATAATAATAACGATAATAATGATAATGATGATAAAAATAATCAAGATAAAATATATATTTTTTATATAATATTATTTTTTTAATCTCTCTTTTTTTTAGAAAATACTAATAAAAATAATAGGAATAAAATAGTTTAAACTAAAACTCAGAATATATTTTAAAATTAATATTATCGCTATCCCCGGCAACGGCGCCAAAAACTTGACACGCTCGAATACTAGCAAGTATACTAGGTCGTGCAAGTAGTATAAAACGGACGTAAATCCGAGTATCGATCCACGAGGATAGCTCGATTAATTCTAAAGTACGATTCTAGCTTATGCAAATAATTATATATTTTTTCCTTGAATTAAAAACACAAATAAACAGCTATAAAACGATTACGAATATTAATTGACGACAAACGTGATTAAAGCACATATTTCGGCACGGATTAATTTACGTCTTCATGCAATCGACTTTATGTAATCCATATGATTTTAAGTTAAGGTAGAAATTCCTGGTATACGTGCCACCCGCTCTCGCGTGTATAGCAACCCTATACGAGAGTGAACCAATCAACTATATCCCTATATGACTGTAGTTACTTCGCACGCATTCGCATTTATGAATTTCCCCGAGTTTAGGCGCTTTCGACGCCTAAAGTCTCGGAAACCACACGGACGAAACTGATTCCATTTCTGGTCAGTTTTACGTCGTGGCGTTCGACACTTTAATTCTAACCGGTCTAATCACCTCTCGGTCGCATAAACCAATCAATAAAACAAGCATATGGCGATCAATCATATGCAGGCATTAAACTCAGCGAAGAACACATAACTTTCACATACGATTAAATAAAATACGATAACATTAATACGAGTTCATAATCCGGCCTAATAAGGCCTTAACCACAAAACGACTTACGCTAACATATTAATTAGCGAAAGCAACAACGGTTCAAATAGACACATAATTAAAAGAAAATAGTAAAACAAAAGATAGAATAATAACATCCCTCACAGTACTTTCATCGAACGGTTGGTGGGCGACTTTTCTTAATAGCACCTAGCTGTTCAGTTGATTCACTAAACACGCATCTCTCTGCCCCAAGCATACAGCAACCCCACAAGCATGCACTTTACGCTAATCGCACATAGATGGCACGGCTTTTTCCTTTTCTCAATTAGCACATAGCTTAGTTGTACGTAGATGTCGAAGTCCCCTATGTGTGCACGTCCTCAGCCTCTCGGCCTCTCTCTTTGCGCTGATTTTGTTCAAAGTGCGCCCCCCAATTATGCTCGTCTTCTTCTCCTTTTATTCTGCACTTCAGCCCTGAAATATCTCATGTGTGCTCGAGGTGTACAACGCCGTAAAGATGTTTCCATATTTTCCTCCCTTGTCTGCGATGTGTCTGTTCTTTTTTTTCTTCGGTTCTTCTCTTTATTCTCTCCAAAATTCAGCTTGTGTGTGCTAGTAGGCCCTTTCTCGCAAGATTGTCGTGAGTCTTTTTCTTCAATGTGTGCCATTCGTTCGTGTATTGTTCTTTCTCTCCCTCATTGTATTGATGTGTATGTGGGCTTATATCATGGGCTGAAGTTTAGCTAATGGGCCTAAATTATTTGGGTTGCTATTTGGGCTCATGAACTTCACATAGTTTGGGTTGATTTTTGGCCAAATTCGTTCTCGACTTTTGGCCCTTTTAGCTCTGTTACCTGTAAAATACGAAAAGTAACATACGATAGGATATTCTCGGACATTTAGACATATAACGATGGAATTACGCAATTTTTCGGGTCTAAGATGTTCGTAAAATCCTAACTTATCATGATAGCCTGTGCCAGAGAGGTGCACGGACAAGGAGTGCAGTGACGGAACCAGGATTTATGACGTTGGGGGTCGAAAATAATTATAATATAGAACATTAAAAATGTTGGTGTCACTGTCATACATTTATCCATAAAGAAAAGACTAAAATACGTTAGGTAAAAGTAGTATTTGGTAAAAGAAGCCGCCGCGGTCCCATATTCTGAAATCTTCGCAAAACTGTTTCATCCAACACTTGCAAATGTTTCCTTTTCGATGTAACGCACCAACAAATCCGAGAGGAAGTCATCACCCATCTTATTACATAAATCATGCTTGATAATTTTCATCGCAGAAATGATCTTTCGACAGTAGCTGTTGCAACCGGCAAGACCAAAGCCAATTCTAGAAGTCGGTATACCAGATCATTGATAGTTTGATACTCCATTTCAACCATCTTCTTTCCAAGTTCTCCAATATCTTGAAGTTCACTAAAAGCTTCGTTCTTCTACACATTCAAAATATATCGATCCAACTGTATTCCTAAACGACATAAATCAATGTCCGTAAAATCTTCGAAATATAGCTTGCCAAGTTGTGGTAGCCTTTCACGATCAAAATTTCGAAATGAATCTCTAGGATCAAGGGATGAAATGCATAACCGCAACTCTATGTTCGCTTTAGTAAAACGATCATCCATCTCATTGAAAAGCTGATCAACAACCTAAAATCATATGACGAAATTATTTTATAAAAATAATTATAAATACCGATAAACTAAAATAAATAAATCAAATACCTGATAAAAAATATCAACGCGAAAACGATGAAGATATGTTTGTGCGTCATTATCAATTGTCCTCCGAACTCGCCCTTGAATTACATTTTCCATATTCGGTACATGGATCTCATTTTTGGAGCAAAAATTAATTACCTCCTTCAATAAAGAGTCAAACCCAATATCTCTATATTTCTTCAGATCATCCTTCACATCTTGAATCAGTTGCACAGCAATACCGATATTTTGATTCTTCAACTGCAAGGCTTGTGAAAGGTCATGTGTTCTTCCAAATAAATTGAGCATTAAATGAGCAATAAATGCCAATTCAAATGTTTCCATTTATCTGCCAAACTCAAAGCTGTTCCCCGACTTTTAGAATCAGTGCCATCCCTAGACAAAGCAATAAGTACTTCCCTCAATGGATTCCACAACTGTAACAGTCTATGTATTGTCTCAAAATGGGAACGCCAACGAGTATTACACGACCGCGCTAAATTTATTTCTTGACTTTTTTAGTCCCCGATGTTTGGGGCACGGGCGTTTCTGGTCCCCCATGTTCCAAGGTGACTTTTTTAGTCCACAATGTTACCGATTTTGGACAGTTTTGGTCCCTCGATTAACTTAATCGCTAATTTAGACGAAATTTAACACGTAAGAGCACATGATCTCCTTTCACTCGACGTAAAACCTCATAACACGTCTTCTTCTTCGACTTAAACGCACATGAACATCATTATACATCACTTTTAGGAAATGATCGACAACCTTGAAAATGAGTTAAATGTGATACGTAATGATGCTCACTTGCGTTTAAGTCGAAGAAGAAGATGCGCTATGAGGTTTTACGTCGAGTAAAAGGAGATCATAGGCTCTCACGTGTTAAATTTCGTCTAAATTATTAAATTAATCAAGGGACCAAAACCATCCAAAATCGGTAACAGTGGGGACTAAAAGTGTCACCTCGGAACATGGGGGACCAGAAACGCCCATGCCCCAAACATCGGGGACTAAAAATGTCATTCGCCCTATATTCACTAAAGCTGGTTTTATTTCAATAAAAGTGAGGCCCAAAGTCAAGTAAACCATATTAGTTAATTTAATTATTTAAAAAATCGGCCCAATATACAAGTAAGCCCAATAGAAAATCCCCAAAAATTAGGTTGGCTCATCTTCTTCAATCTCACGCTAGCTACCATTGCCATGGAGCTCCACCATACGGCCGGGGGGTCGGCCGACCCCTCTGACCCCCCTGTGGTTCCGTCACTAAAGGAGCGGCTTCTGGCAGGCTTTTAGGCGGAGGGGTACATGAATGAACCGATCTCACACCCGAATGAAAGGGATTTCGAGACTGGACATTGTGTGGGCGTCGTAAAGTCAAGGAATAGTATAAGAGAATTGATTGCGCTTAGACATGCGCCCGACCGCCGGGTACAACCGGCGGTTAGTAAACGGCAGTTGACGGTTAAGTCCCTAGGACTAACCGTAACCTAACTGGCAGGGGCGGTTGACGGTTAGCCGTCTCCAATTGCCTGTTAATCTAACCGCCGGTTATTTTTTATTTATTTATTTATTTGCAATTTACTGCAAAGTTAAATGACTTTTCGGTGTATTTTCGTTCGTATTTTACTATTTTGATATAAAATTTTAAATATAATAAATTTTATAAATCATGAAATATATTACAAAATTTTAATACAATATAAAATACATAGTTTCATAAATTTCTAATAAGTATTAATTTAGTAAAGTTACATAGTATTTCTAATTAATTAATATGAGTAAATTAAAATAGTAAATTTTTTAATTTTTTATTTAACGGTTATAACCGCCGGTTAAACCGCCTAACTGGCGGTTAATAACCGGTGGTTGGCTGTTTGGGAAAACCCCTAACTGCTCGGTAACCGGCCGATGACAGTTGCCTGTTACGGTTAAAAGCGTGCATGTCTAATTGCGCTACTCATATCACCAAAGGTACCTTCCTTTTCCGGACCCCCTGGGAAGTAGCTCAGGGTGCGTGCAGTACGAATCATGTTGGAATGCTAGTGGTAATACAGTGGGGTCAGACAATCAGTCTGAATGTGGTGGCCCAACCCCACAGGTCCCGAGAGGGGACTGTTACATTGTACCATACTCATTTGACATTCAAACGAAAACGTCCTACGCAGGCGTTCACACCCCAACACAAAATTTGAATAATATCAAAGCAACATATTTGCCAATGGGGGAAATTTTAGTGGTGAACTCGAAGCAAGAATGTGCTATTTGATAGTTGCGAGCACACGGGCGAGGAGTATTAGGATCATTATTATATTAAGCACACTCGAGTGTGTGTGCTCAATTCGTAAGTATATAATTTTGTTTATAGTAAAATGAATTGATATTTAATATATGATATTATGATTAAATTCTAAAATGAATGATTTTGAAATATGTAAATTAGAAAAAAAAATAATTTATATTGATTTAACTAAACTCAATTTAAAAATTTAAGGACTAAATTCTAAATTATACATCAAGATTGGCACACCAAATTGAGAGAACGGTTAGTTTTAACATGTTCTCCCTTAATATAATAGATAATAATCACAATATAATTTTTCGTGGCTCGTCAAGATCGAAAAACAAGGGATTTTAAAAGTAGTTGCTTTTTTTTTCGTATATTACAAAACTTCGAATGATATTTTTTTCTATTTGTCGTTTCAATTCAATCAACGAGCATCTTTTATTGCTCGAATAATGGGAAAAAGTCCATATTTCCTTATCTCCTAATCAACCCTACTTATTACAAAGTGCAAAGGTTTAGAGAAGTAAGAAAACTTTAATAAATTAAAGAAGCATGAAGCATCCTATCCAACGAGGAAGGAAAATAAATAATTTCCCTCCATTGTACTGAGGTGCCTCAAACATTTAGTTACAATGAATATTGAATACCGTAGCATTAAACAGTTATTTACAATAAAAGAAGAAAATGATTGATATCAAATCTATAAATTAACAAATCATATTGATAAATAAAAAAAATACCAACTGAAATATATGATCATGGGGAAGGTGTTTACTTCGCACATCATTTTACTCTTCATCGTCGTGGCCGGTTAGTCTTTCCTTACCGTTAGACATTGATCGAGCAGATCGAGTAATAAAATAAAACGAACACTAACGAAATATCCTACGCTCAACAGGCAAGTGTACCTATCGAAATAGCATAGACGTAGCAAGTATTCGAGTATCGAATCCCAAAAGAACTATGTACCTTAGAAAAACGTTTGCTTAAATATCCTATTACGAACGTTTGATTGTTGAAACGGTAAATAACGATAATTAGAAAATACAACTTAATAAAGTAGCACGGAGAAGAAAATCCTTATGTAAACAGACGTATTTGAGACTTCGAATCCCCCTAGCTCAACCAACACATATATCAAGTACACGTAAGCAACACTATCATTAGACCGTGAAGACTCCTACAACATGCGTACGAATTCATACGACTGACGAAACTGCGCCTTATCATACGAGACTCGCAAACAACTAATCAACGAATTAAATAGCCGGGCAAACTTCCCTAACTACTTAACCGAAGATTGCATTAAAAACACGGTGAATCCCACTATTAGATTTGACTCTAATCCGGCGGGGTAGTTCAACCTATCTCTAGCGATGAGTTTATTCCGCTCGTTTACGAGTGGTTTAATCGTTCGCCCCTCTCTCGAGCGTAGCGTACGATTTCCCGGACTACGTTAACTTAAACACATAGACATGATCAAGCTAACTAGATGATTTTAATCACATAGACATAATCAAAATCATATGCTTCATAAACGAGTCGTAACAATAGTAATACATCAAATACACGTAAACATACTATCGATCGCGCTAGGGTTCATCTAATCTCAAATACAATAGATTTAGCTACTCATTATCAACACAACGAAGCACATAACTAACATTGAATACATCATAAATACTGCCCTGAATTCAACTTCGAAGTTAATCTCGTTCTTCGTTGAGGACTTTTATCGAGCACTTGGTGAGCAACTAAGTATGTGTTCTTGGGTTTTGGAATGGTAACGTGTATATGAGAGCTAATAGTGTCCCCATTCACGTACCTTCTTCTCCTCCTTATATAGAGGTTCTCATCATATCTGTTATCATCTTTCTTGAGCCCCTCAAAGATAGCAAATATCATCTTCATAGACTTGTGAAGCCAAAATTCTCTCTTGAGCAGCCCTTGCATTAAATGGTCTTGAAATAAACTTGTCCTATGCAGAATCTCGTTCCAAGCATGGTTTATTTTCATCCAAATTGGTCATACTTTCGATCTCAAGAAGATAAGGTAAGTAAGGGTCGTTTTCTTTTTTATTTGCTTGACTTTAAACATGTCCACGGGATGTTCACGGCCTCTTCTATGCATCTTCACGGCCGTGATCTCATAAAACCTGAAGAAAACAATGTGTCTGCCCGTGTTCATGGCTTATGTAGTCACATTCACGGCCGTGACGAATTCGGGCTTAAAAATCGACTTTCTGCCCGCATTCACGGCCTCTGGCACCCCCTTTCACGGCCATGAAGCACCCTTCACGGCCTGGTTGGTCAATGTTCACGGCCGTGACACAATCGGGCAAGAAACATCTCTCTGGTGCGCTTCACGGCCTCGTACAAATCATTCACGGCCGTGACTTGTTTCCTGCAAAACAGCAGCACGTTCAAAAATTCATATCTCCCAATCTAGAACTCGGATTGAAAATCCGTGCGGTTAGATTCAAGATTAACGAGTCCTTTATCCATGGTTAAAATTTCAGGTCCATCGGACATCGTTCACCCCGTGATCATGGAGAAATACTAAACTGTCGCAAAACTGCCGTAAAACGTTTGATTTTGTTGTGAAACCATATTATAGCACAAAAATAATCCAAACGGCTTCACTTATCATGCAAACGACTTAAATTTAACATATATAAACGTAAGAAAATACGTTTATCAAATTTCCCCACACTTAAACGTTTGCTTGTCCTCAAGCAAATAAATGCAAATGGCATATAAAAGTATAAAATCATGCAACGTATCAATTAAGAATGAAATCGCGTAGCAGATAATACAAGTAAAGTCGGAAGGCATATTCGAAATCAACAACTAACCACACGACTTCCTTAGAAATACCTATCAAGATCCGCACCTCACAAAGATTCACTCAAATCACTAAGTGTATATGTTAAGATGTCGGTGATATCTCTCGGGTCATGCATTAATCTAATCCCTACCATAAGCTTGCAAATGATTCGTAAACCTACCACTTTCAATGTTCAAGCGTGAATCGGAAGGTCTTTACCGGGTTATAATATGGCTAAGATATGTAAGATATGCAAGGGATAAGCGTAAAAAGGATATGGGTTGTAGATGTTGAAGATATGAGTTACAAATCAAATGAGGAGTTACAAATCAACAAGGATAATCATTTACAAGAGAATCATTCTCATAACTCTTCCACAAAATCATCTCTTACATAATTGCATAGTATTCTTTATTAATGCATATAATTCTGTAATAATTTCCTTGTTGTATTTGCCTATTTATAAGGCTGACTATGTTTATAAAAATTATCACTTCTTATAATTCCTTTCACGGTATCAGAGCCATTGAACGATCTTATCGTAATTTTTTCCTCCCCTACAATGGAAAATGAGCAGTCTACCATTCCTAATGTCACTGAGCCTACTCGGCCATTCACTATTCTCCAACTGCAGAACACCATCAAATTAACACCCACCAATTACATAGCCTGGAAAACTCAGATAGAAGCGACACTTCTTGGTTATGATCTGTGGAAATATATTGATGGCTTTTTCCCTTCTCCTCCAAAATTCATCAACACGGGAGGTGATAATTCGGTCTCAAATCCAGCAGCGTTGACTTGGTTTCGCCAAGATCGATTAATTTTTGGTGCTCTCGTCGGATCTCTCTCTCTCAAGATCTTGTACCTCTTGTCTCTCACAGCGCCACCGCCAAGGAAGCTTGGGATATTCTTTCATCCACATATGCTAGTATGTCTCGTGCCCATTTCAAACAGATAAAAGCGCAACTCTCCAGAATTACTCATACCAATCAATCGATTCATGAGTATTTACAAGCCATCAAAAAGTGCACGAATCGTTTGGCTGCGATGGGCAAACCCATGGATGACGAAGACATCATTGACAAAGTACTCCAAGGACTTGATTATGAGGTGTATAATTCTGTCATTGATGCTGTTAATGCTCGAGACGTCCCTATTTCCTTTGAAGAACTTCACGAGAAATTAATCACAAAGGAGGTTGAAGCTACAAACATCCCCCCTCCGTCTCACTTTCCGACTACTGTGCATGCTACGCAATACAAAAAAAATAATTTTAAAGGACAACAGCCAAACTATCGGCCGCCGGCTCTTCTTCCTACTCCTCGGCCCTCTTCTTCCGTCAAGCTACAACGTCCCCATTTGAGTAAGTGCCAATGGTGTCGAGTCACAGGCCACACTCTCAACAAATGCAGTATATTTAAAAGCTTGTACCGCCATTGAAGTTCCGGCTCCGGTCAATGCTCAGCCTGCTCAGATGCGCCCACACACAACCTACGTACCTCAGGCTCACATGGCACAAGGTTTTCCATCTGGCATCTCCTCTGGTGGTTGGCTCATGGATAGTGGAGCTTCTCATCACCACAAATGATCTCAACAATCTCTCATTGCATGCACCATATGATGGGTCGGATGAAATTGTGATTGGCGATGGTTCAACTCTTCCGATAGAAAACACCGGTTCTTTTTCACTTAATACTCCTAAAATATTTACTTTCTCCAATGTCCTACACGTTCCTTCTATATCTCGAAATATCTTATCAGTCTCTAGGTTTTGTGAGGATAATAATATATCACTTGAATTCTTATCCTCTCTTTTTCGTGTCAAGGATCTATCAAAGGGCACAATTCTTCTCCAGGGGCCTTCTAAAGCGGGGACTTATGAATGGCGTCCGCAACATCCTAGCGTCCACATTACCTCAAAAAAAATCCATTCGTGATTGGCACCATCGACTTGGGCACCCGTATTGGTCTATTATTCAAGTTTTGAACTCCAACTTTTCATTCTCTATTTCAAATTTACCTACGTCGGATTGTCACTCATGCAATATAAATAAAAGCCATAAATTGCCTTTTTATTCTTATACTCTTACTTCTCGTGCCCCCTCTTGATTTAATCTTTACTGATACATGGTCAAGTCCCATATTATCACATGATAATTACAAATATTATGTTATCTTTGTCGATCATTTTACGAGATACACATGGCTATATCCACTCAAAAAGAAGTCCGACACCGAACGAACCTTTCATCATTCTCGTTGAAAATTATTTTCAAAAGCCAATTGTACAAGTGTTCAGTGATAATGGTGGGGAATATGAAAAGCTCAAACCTTACTTTGCTAGTCATGGCATTTCACATCTCACTACTCCTCCCCACACTCCGGAACATAATGGATTTGCGGAACGCCGTCATAAGCACATCGTTGAGACAGGTTTATCCCTTCTTTCTCATGCTCAAATGTCATTGGATTATTGGCCATGTGCTTTTACTACAGCCACATATTTGATTAATCGTCTCCCCACTCCAACTCTTGATAACGACTCTCCTTATTTTCGTCTATTTGGGATTGTGCCTAACTACTCAAAGTTGCGAAACTTTGGCAGTTTGCGTTATCCATGGTTGTGGCCATATGCTCAACATAAGCTCGATAATCGGTCACTTCCATGCATCTTTGTAGGTTATTCACCAACACAAAGTGCATATTATTGTTTACATGTCCCATCAAACAGGGTTTATACTTCTCGACACGTTAAATTTGTCGATAATGTCTTTCCTTTCCCTGATTTTACTCATTCGTCTGCACCTATATCTTCCACTAATGTTACAGAATGGTGCACATTGTCTCTTCCTGTTGATGTAGAACCTCAGGTACAATCCCCGGTCCATCCCACTATCGAACCTCAAACTTCGCCAACGGTCACTATATCACCACCGCAAGAGTCATCGACTAACCCACAACCACCACATCCTCCAACTCGTACCATCGTCACTCGCCTACAAAATAATATTGTGAAGCCGAACCCCAAGTTTGCTAACCCAACCACGACCCAATCTCGGAAAGTTGAACCTCGTAATATTACTCAAGCTCTAAAAGACCCTCAATGGCGGCATGCAATGACGGAGGAATATAATGCATTCGTAATGCTACATGGGAGCTTGTTCCTCCTCAACCATCTCAGAATGTTATCGGCTGCAAATGGGTATATCGTATTAAATATAAGCCTTCAGGTGAAATCGAGCGTTACAAGGCTCGCCTTGTTGCCAAAAGGTTTTCTACAACGGCCTGGGATTGATTATTCGGACACTTTTTGTAACATCCCGTCCCATACCGGGTGTCAATGTAGCATCCGTCCCTACCGGGACCTGTGGGGTTGGGCCCACCACACTCCGACTGATAGTCTGGCCTCACTGTACCACCACTTAACCTTTCAGCGTGCTTCGTCCTCGCTCACACGCACCCTGGGCAAACTTCCCAGGGGGTCACCCATCCTAAGATTGCTTCAAGTCAAGCACGCTTAACTTTGAAGTTCTTTCGGATGGACTCCCGAAAAGGTAGGTCGACCTTGGTGATATGAGTAGTACTATCAATTCTCTTATACGATTCTTAGCCTGACACGCCCATACATTGTCAGTCTCAGGATCCCTCTCATTCGGGTGTTGGATCGGTTCGTTCATGTACCCCTTCGCCTAGAAGCCTGCCAGGAGCCGCTCCTTGTCCGTGCACTTCTGGCACCGGCGATCACTCCCCGCCCTCATCGGCCCCGGGCATCACATGCCCACCAGCTTCCGCCTGGTTCGTCCACGAACCAGCACCTTACTGCGAGAGGTTGTGCTCTGATACCACCCTGTAACATCCCGTCCCATACCGGGTGTCAATGTAGCATCCGTCCCTACCGGGACCTGTGGGGTTGGGCCCACCACACTCCGACTGATAGTCTGGCCTCACTGTACCACCACTTAACCTTTCAGTGTGCTTTGTCCTCGCTCACACGCACCCTGGGCAAACTTCTCAGGGGGTCACCCATCCTAAGATTGCTTCAAGTCAAGCACGCTTAACTTTGAAGTTCTTTCGGATAGACTCCCGAAAAGGTAGGTCGACCTTGGTGATATGAGTAGTACTATCAATTCTCTTATACGATTCTTAGCCTGACACGCCCATACATTGTCAGTCTCAGGATCCCTCTCATTCGGGTGTTGGATCGGTTCGTTCATGTACCCCTTCGCCTAGAAGCCTGCTAGGAGCCGCTCCTTGTCCGTGCACTTCTGGCACCGGCGATCACTCCCCGCCCTCATCGGCCCCGGGCGTCACACTTTTAGTCCGGTTGTCAAGCCGACAACAGTCAAACTTATGTTATCTCTTGCAGTTACAAATAAATGGATTATTCGGCAGCTTGATATTAATAACGCTCCCTTCAAGGACGTCTTCAGGAGAATGTCTACATGTCGCAGCCCATGGGTTTCTTGGATAAAGATAATCCCACTCATGTATGCAAACTTAAGAAGGCTATTTACGGTCTCAAACAAGCTCCGAGGGCTTGGTACCAAGAGCTTCGAACATATCTTCTCTCTTATGGTTTTCGTAAGTCCATTGCTGATTCGTCGTTGTTCCTATACAAGAATAACAATGCTACTTTTTATCTCTTGGTATATGTCGATGACATTATTATTATGGGTCCTTCATCCTCAGCTTTACAGGTGCTCGTTACTAAGTTGGCATCTCGGTTTTCTTTAAAAGATTTGGGACCCTTATCATACTTTCTTGGAGTTGAGGTGCTCTCTCATGAGCATGGATTGTTCTTGAGTCAAAAGAAGTATATTGAAGATATACTTGATCGTGCCAAGATGTCGGATGCTAAACCGGTTCATACACCTATGGTTACTTATCCCCCTCTCAACCTCACCGATGGCTCGCAATTACCCAAGCCCACTAACTATCGTGCATTAGTTGGTAGTTTACAATATTTATCTTTGACTCGCCCGGATGTAGCCTTTGCAGTCAACAAGCTCTCTCAATATATGCATAAACCCACGGATTTTCACTATGTTGCGCTCAAAAGACTACTTCGTTATCTTAAAGGTACTGCTCAACATGGTATTATCATTCATCGTGACTCTCCAAGACATCTTCATGCCTTTTGTGATGCGGATTGCGCCGGTGATCGTGACAACTATTTATCTACGACCGGCTATATAGTTTATTTGGGAAGAAATCCCCTCTCTTGGAGCTCAAGGAAACAAAGAACTCTTGCTCGGTCCTCGACGGAAGCCGAATTTCGAGCCGTTGCAACCACAAGTGCGGAGATCATATGGCTTCAGTCTCTTTTACAGGAGTTAGACATTCATCTCCAACAAGTTCCTAGTATTTACTGTGATAATCTTGGAGCAACTCATTATGCGGCTAATCCAATGTTCCACTCTCGGATGAAGCACCTTGCCTTGGCTTTCCACTTCGTACGAGAACAAGTTCAACAAGGCAAACTTCGTGTGCAACATATTTCTGACCGTGATCAGTTAGCAGATGGTCTCACAAAGCCTCTACCTAAGTCCCACCTTCATGTCTTATTTACCAAGATTGGCCTTGCTCAAAGACCGTCCATATTGCGAGGGGGTGTTGAAGATATGAGTTACAAATCAAATGAGGAGTTACAAATCAACAAGGATAATCATTTACAAGAGAATCATTCTCATAACTCTTCCACAAAATCATCTCTTACATAATTGCATATTATTCTTTATTAATGCATATAATTCTGTAATAATTATTCCTTGTTGTATTTGCCTATTTATAAGGCTGACTATGTTTATAAAAATTATCACTTCTTATAATTCCTTTCAGTAGACGTGTCGGAATCATGCCATCATCTCGAATACGCCAAGATCACCCCTTTCTCAACTTTTTTTCCTTTTTTTCCGTTGCCTTTTTCTTCTTTTTTTTTTTTGACATAGCCCTTCTTCTTTCAACCTCTCAATCCAGAAAATAGGTAAAAACGCTTTTGAGAGTGAAAGATTATCGGAGGAAGGGTTCTTAGCCGAATATATTTTTCTCTCACTTTTTTTTTTCTCTTTTTTTTTCTTTTTTTTTCAGCTCGGAGATTTAGTACGGGGTGCGCTTCTTAAGTCCGGCACTCAAGATCTACTTCTACTATCGCTCCAATAGGTTTATGTCTGAAGGCTTAATCAAGGTCGGCAATTTATAATCCGGTTTCACAAATAAAAGGCTCAGGCTCAAAGTGGCTAACTACGGGGGCCAATCGTGGTTGGATACTTTGGCTATGGACTGAATTCCTAATGCCTTCCTCATTTTCACACAATCACACGTCAAGTAGTTTCAAAACGCAATACACAAGCAAGTTCTGAAGAGAAATAAACTAAGCATGATTCACACAACCAAAGAAATGAGCGAAAAGCTCGTAGGCTCAAAAATCTCACAAAATAAGGTTATGTGTACGAATCCATCAGGTATCGCCAAGTTCATCTATGTAAGAAAGAAGTCGACTCGCATATGTATCCTAATTACTCACAAGATTTCTAACATGAAATCATCCTTTGATTGAAGGAAACATGATTTTCGAAAAAGTTTATGCCAATTTTCGAAAAAATTTGTACCAAAAATCAAGTCATGCGCATATAAGATGTTTGCATCAATTTCGCAGAAATTCCCTCCCCACACTTAAGATTTACGTTGCCCTCAACGTAATAATTATGTAACACAAGGAAGAGGAAATAAATAGATAAGCAAACTTCCTTGAATAGTCCGGTGTGCATGATTTGTACGGCTTTTCCCCACACTTGAGATTTTGAGTTCCCTGTGATCATCGAAAAACAGAAACATAAAAACTAGAAAAAAATGCGCATAGAAAAATAAAGGGAAAATATAGGATAGGCTTGGGGTGCCTCCCAAGTAGCGCTTTCTTTAATGTCTTTTAGCTAGACTTTGCTCGGTGGTTCAACTCCGGGTGGTGTTGAGAAGGTGAAACGTTTCCTTCCCGAGTGCCTCGATGTCACCGCCATAGTAATGCTTTAGACGCTGCCCGTTCACCTTGAAGGTTCCTTTTTCTGGGTGTGTGATCTCGATCGTTCCGTAGGGAAACACTCGGGTAACCGTGAATGGGCCAGACCACCTCGACTTTAGCTTGCCCGGAAATAATCGGAGCCGCGAATTATACAACAGGACCTGGTCGCCTTCTTGGAATTCCCGCTTCATGATCTTCCGATCATGATATTGCTTCGTACGCTCCTTGTAGATGCGGGTATTCTCGTATGCCATTTTGTCTCCACTCGTCGAGCTCGTTGACCTGCAACATTCGCTTTTCACCTGCAAGATTCAAATCAAAGTTAAGTTTCTTTAGAGCCCAATATGCTTTGTGTTCTAGCTCGACGGGTAAATGACAAGATTTCCCGTAAATAAGTCTATATGGCGTGGATCCGATAGGCGTTTTGTAGGCAGTCCGGTACGCCCATAAAGCATCGTTCAGTTTGCTTGGCCAATCTCGCCTATGGTGCTCCACGGTCTTTTCGAGTATACGCTTTAGCTCCCTGTTTACGACTTCTGCTTGGCCGCTCGCTTGAGGATGGTACGCTGTGGTAACACTATGTTTCACGCCGTATTTCTCGAGCGTCCTTGCAAATTGAGTGTTACAGAAATGTGTACCTTTATCGCTAATAATGCAACGAGGTGAGCCAAATCGAGAAAATAATGTTTTCAAAAATTTTACGACAACCCTAGCATCATTAGTAGGTAGCGATTGTGCTTCTACCCATTTTGAAACATAATCAACCGCAACTAGGATATATCGATTCTTGAAAGAGGTAGGAAACGGACCCATAAAAGCAATGCCCCTGACGTCAAATATTTCACACACAAGAATAAAATTCTGAGGCATTTCACTTCGCTTAGAAATATTACCTGTCCGTTGGCACCTATCACATTCCTCTACGTATTTTTGAGCGTCTTTGAAGATCGTAGGCCAATAAAAACCACATTCGAGTACCTTTTGTGCAGTTCGATTACTTCCGTAATGTCCTCCACATGGCCACGAATGACAATGGCTCAAGATTTTAACCGTCTCGGGAAAGGACACGCATCGCCGGATTATCTTGTCTGCGCAAACCGTAAACAAAAACGGATCATCGCAAAAATAATACTTCAAGTCTGAGAAGAATTTCTTCCTCTGGTGACTTGTGTATCCCTTTGGCATGATTCTAGCGACAAGATAATTAGCAAAATCGGCATACCATGGGGTTCCATCGAATACCTCACGTATAGCATATAGATGCTCGTCGAAAAAGTGGTCTCGGATTATTTCCTCGTTGGTAGCCTCGTGGGTTGCGTCTTCAAGTCTTGACAAGTGATCAGCTGCACAATTCTCGGTACCTTTCTGGTCACGGAATTCTACGTCAAATTCTTGGAGTAACAGAATCCATCGGATAAGCCTCGGTTTTGCATCCGGTTTCGCGAAGAGGTGTTTGAGGGCCGAATGATCCGTGTATATGATGACTTTTGAGAGAACGAGATATGGACGGAACTTATCGACGGCGAACACGACTGCGAGCAACTCCTTCTCCGTGGTAGTGTAATTCGCTTGGGCCTCGTTTAGAGTTTTGCTTGCATAGTGTATCGGCTGAAAATGTTTTTCCCGTCGCTGCCCTAAAACTGCACCTACTGCAAAATCACTCGCATCGCACATTAGTTCGAACGGTAGGCTCCAATCGGGAGCTACCATAACAGGGCCATTAATTAGCTTATCCTTAAGTATAGTAAAAGCATTCATGCACTCGGGTGTAAATTCATAAGGCACGTCTTTCTCAAGCAAACGAGTTAAAGGCCTAGCAATTTTAGAAAAATCCCTGATAAATCTACGATAAAAACCCGCATGTCCTAGGAAACTTCTAATTGCCTTTACAGACGAAGGTGGAGGTAATCGTTCTATGGTTCTATTTTAGCTCTATCTACCTCGATACCTCTCGACGATATTTTATGACCTAAAACAATACCCTCTCTTACCATAAAATGGCATTTCTCCCAATTTAGCACAAGGTTTGTTTCCTCGCATCGCTGAAGTACTTTCTTTAAATTAAATAAGCATACCTCGAACGAGTCACCAAAAATCGAAAAATCATCCATGAATTCCTCCATTCCGTCACCGATTAGTTTATCGAAGTTAGCCATCATGCAACGTTGGAAGGTGGCCGGAGCATTGCGAAGTCCAAAAGGCATCCGTCGGTAGGCGAATGTCCCGAACGGGCACGTGAACGTCGTCTTCTCTTGATCCTCGGGTGCAATGGGAATCTGCAAATAACCTGAAAGTCCATCGAGAAAACAATAAAATTCATGACCAGACAAACGTTCAAGCATTTGATCAATAAAAGGAAGAGGAAAATGGTCTTTTCGCGTTGCGTCATTTAATTTGCGATAATCAATGCAAACGCGCAATCCTGTGACAGTCCTCGTCGGAATGAGTTCGTTCTTCTCGTTGGGTACAACCGTCATTCCTCCTTTTTTCGGCACTACCTGAACTGGGCTCACCTATGCACTGTCCGAGATTGGGTAAATCACTCCCGCGTCGAGCAGTTTATTACCTCGGCATTCACTACCTCCTTCATGTTGGGGTTCAGACGCCTTTGGTGTTGTATCACCGGTTTGAACTCGTCTTCCGTGAGAATCTTATGCATGCAAAACGTCGGGCTTATTCCACGAATATCAGCTATTTTCCATGCGAGCGCCTTCTTGTGCTCCCGTAGTGTGTCCAAGAGCATAATTTTCTGCTCTTTCTCCAGATTTGATGCAATGATTACGGGAAGCTTTGCATTTCCTTCGAGGAAAGCGTATTCCAAGTCATCCGGCAATTGCTTGAGCTCCAGCGTTGGTGATTCCTCGACCGAGCTTTTCTCACGATTTTCTTCGCTGCTCTTTTGCACATCGATCGTTGGTTCCTCATTGACATTCTCATCTACATCTGCTTGGGCAACGACGAGGGGTATGTCATCGTTTGGCTCTTCCTTATGGAGTTCCTGGGTTTCCTCTATTTCTTGATTCGAGATGAAGGAATTGGGCTGCGAAAGTCCCTGCAACGATAAGAATTCATTCCATGCATCGATATAAAAGCACTTATCGTCTAACTTCTCGGCATTGTTCATGGACTCGGCCATATCAAATGTCACTTTCTCACTATCTATGGTTAATGTCAATGTTCCGTTACGAACATCGACCATGGTTCCTCCGGTAGCGAGGAATGGCCTTCCTAATATTAGAGGAATATTTTCATCTTCCTCCATGTCGAGAATTACGAAATCTGCAGGAATGATAAATTTATCGACTTTAACAAGAACATCCTCGATAATACCCCTAGGATATTTAACAGATATATCCGCTAATTGTATACTCATCCTAGTAGGTTTGGGTTCCCCTAAACCAAGTTTCTTGAACATCGAATAAGGCATTAAATTTATACTAGCACCTAAGTCAGCTAATGCCTTATGTACTACAAGATCGCCTATTAAATAAGGTATAGTGAAACTCCCTGGATCTTTTAACTTCTTCAGGATTTTGCTTTGTAGGATCACTGAGCACTCCCCTCGTAGTTCGACTGTGGACACGTCTTCGAGCTTGCGTTTGTTTGTGATAAGATCCTTCAAGAATTTTGCCCAACGAGGCATCTGCGCAAGGGCTTCAACAAGCGGTATTTAATGTGTAATTGTTTAAAAATTGCAAGGAATTTACCAAACTGATCGTCAACGATGTCCCTTTTAAGCCTAACTGGGTATGAAATTTTCGGTTGGTATGCCTTGACAGGTGGCTTAGGTACAGTCTCTTCTTCTTTGTCGGCCTCGATGTTTGCATTCGCGGGCTCAACATTCTTCTTCTTTTTCAAGTTCTGCACTTCCTCGAGCTCTCTCCCGTTACGAAGCGTCACCGCCTTTACGTGGTGGTCCTTTGGGTTGGTCTCGGCGTAGCTCGGCAATGAACCGGAAGGACGTTGTTCGATTGATTCGGCAGTCTGCCCAACTTGTTTCTCTAAGGCCCGCAAGGAAGACTCAGTGTTTTGCAACCGTGCCTCTTGATTGTCCAAGCGAGAGTCGAGCTTTCCCATTAACTTCTCGAGCATTCCCTCCAGCTTATCATTGCGACCTTCAGGGGCAACTTCGGAATTTCCACCGTGGTATCCATGCGACCTTTGATTTTGAAATCCCGGTGGAGCTTGTTGTTGATTCCCATAGGCCAGGTTCGGATGAACTCGATTTGGAACGAAGTTTCGCTGACCTTGGTAATTCCCCATGTAATCGACTTGCTCAGTCGTAAAAGCAGCGGGACAGCGAGCTGTGTCGTGGCTTCCTCCACATGTAGCGCATGGCGGAATATACGTCGGATATGAATGAGAAGGCGCACCAGCTACGGGGGTAATCGGGGCAGGTTGTGATTGGACAGCGTTAGCGGCCGGCTTCGTTGCTAGCTTAGGCATGAGCGCATTCATCAAGGTCTGCATTTGAAGATTAGTCGCTGACATTTGTTGTTGTAGGGCGTCGAACTTGGCGTTCATCACAGTGGTGTTGTCTACGTCGTACATCCCTGGAGGTTTACCTCGATTGCTTGAACTCCCTCGTCGAAAACTATTTGCACTATAGTCTTCGATAAGATTCCAGCCCTCTGTAGCGCTGAGATTACATAGGCCTCCGTTGCATGCTCCGTCTAATAATTGTACGGTATGGTCGTTCAGCGATTCGTGAAACCGCTGAATTTGCTCGCTCTTTGTCATCCCGTGTTGAGGAAATCGGTTCAAAAGCGCCTTGAACCTGGTCCATACGTCATACAGATTTTCGCCTTCCTTTTGCTTAAATGCAGTGAGGTCCATCTTTAGTTTGAGTGCCTTGGAAGGTGGGAAGAAGTAATTGATGAAGGTGGCATGCATCTGGTTCCAAGTGGTGATAGATCGTTCGGGAAGTAGGTTGAACCACTCCTTGGCATTGCCCCGCAGAGAGAAAGGAAATAGGTAGAGTCAAATGGCATCTGAACTTACACCTTGTACCCGTATTGCATCGGTTACGGATAGGAAGTCTCGGATGTGGCGATAAACATCTTCCTCGGAGAGTCCATCGTATTGAGCTGTCGCCTGCAGCATTTGGAGCCAATGATGTTTGAGCTCGAAATTATTCGGTACCTGAGGAAGTACTATTGCCGAGCTAATTGTTCCAACGGCATTGTTTCTCCAGAGTTCTCTCATTGGAGGTTCTTGCACCGCTAATGGCATTTCATTGTTATTTTGAGTCGCCATTATGTCTTGCCTTGCGTCTCGCACGTTGCGTCGAAAAGTCCTTTCGATCTCCGGGTCTCCTTCTACAATTGGTAGTGTAGGGTTACTTCGGGTCATGCACCTACGTACACGTACCTAGACCAAAAGAAATATGACTAAGCAAAGATTTTGATACTTAATAAATAGCTAGAATAATAAACTACGGTTTTTTCTAATATCGATAGTTCCCCGGCAACGGCGCCGAAAACTTGATCGAGCAGATCGAGTAATAAAATAAAACGAACACTAACGAAATATCCTACGCTCAACAGGCAAGTGTACCTATCGAAATAGCATAGACGTAGCAAGTATTCGAGTATCGAATCCCAAAAGAACTATGTACCTTAGAAAAACGTTTGCTTAAATATCCTAGTACGAACGTTTGATTGTTGAAACGGTAAATAACGATACTTAGAAAATACAACTTAATAAAGTAGCACGGAGAAAAAATCCTTATGTAAACAGACGCATTTGAGACTTCGAATCCCCCTAGCTCAACCAACACATATATCAAGTACACGTAAGCAACACTATCATTAGACCGTGAAGACTCCTACAACATGCGTACAAATTCATACGACTGACGAAACTGCGCCTTATCATACGAGACTCGCAAACAACTAATCAACGAATTAAATACCCGGGCAAACTTCCCTAACTACTTAACCGAAGATTGCATTAAAAACACGGTGAATCCCACTATTAGATTTGACTCTAATCCGGCGGGGTAGTTCAACCTATCTCTAGCGATGAGTTTATTCCGCTCGTTTACGAGTGGTTTAATCGTTCGCCCCTCTCTCGAGCGTAGCGTACGATTTCCCGGACTACGTTAACTTAAACACATAGACATGATCAAGCTAACTAGACGATTTTAATCACATAGACATAATCAAAATCATATGCTTCATAAACGAGTCGTAACAATAGTAATACATCAAATACACGTAAACACACTATCGATCGCGCTAGGGTTCATCTAATCTCAAATACAATAGATTTAGCTACTCATTATCAACACAACGAAGCACATAACTAACATTGAATACATCATAAATACTTCCCTGAATTCAACTTCGAAGTTAATCTCGTTCTTCGTTGAGGACTTTTATCGAGCACTTGGTGAGCAACTAAGTATGTGTTCTTGGGTTTTGGAATGGTAACGTGTATATGAGAGCTAATAGTGTCCCCATTCACGTACCTTCTTCTCCTCCTTATATAGAGGTTCTCATCATATCTGTTATCATCTTTCTTGAGCCCCTCAAAGATAGCAAATATCATCTTCATAGACTTGTGAAGCCACAATTCTCTCTTGAGCAGCCCTTGCATTAAATGGTCTTGAAATAAACTTGTCCTATGCAGAATCTCATGCCAAGCATGGTTTATTTTCATCCAAATTGGTCATACTTTCGATCTCAAGAAGATAAGGTAAGTAAGGGTCGTTTTCTTTTTTATTTGCTTGACTTTAAACATGTCCACGGGATGTTCACGGCCTCTTCTATGCATCTTCACGGCCGTGATCTCATAAAACCTGAAGAAAACAATGTGTCTGCCCGTGTTCACGGCTTATGTAGTCACATTCACGGCCGTGACGATTTCGGGCTTAAAAATCGACTTTCTGCCCGCATTCACGGCCTCTAGCACCCCCTTTCACGGCCATGAAGCACCCTTCATGGCCTGGTTGGTCAATGTTCACGGCCGTGACACAATCGGGCAAGAAAATGGCTCTCTGGTGCGCTTCACGGCCTCGTACAAATCATTCACGGCCGTGACTTGTTTCCTGCAAAACATCAGCACGTTCAAAAATTCATATCTCCCAATCTAGAACTCGGATTGAAAATCCGTTCGGTCAGATTCAAGATGAACAAGTCCTTTATCTATGGTTAACATTTTAGGTCCATCGGACATCGTTCATCCCGTGATCATGGAGAAATACTAAACTGTCGCAAAACTGCCGTAAAACGTTTGATTTTGTTGTGAAACCATATTATAGCACAAAAATAATCCAAACGGCTTCACTTATCATGCAAACGACTTAAATTTAACATATATAAACGTAAGAAAATACGTTTATCAGACATCTTCTTACACAAAGCTCTATTTTTTAACTTCTATATTCAATAACACTTTCATAATGTCCCCCACGCTTATGCTGCGTTCTGATCTAATTTAAATGTAAACTTTATGGGTGGTTGTGAAGATTCGTACCAACGACCTTTTGGCCTGAGCAACACTTCACATACTCCTTTTTCCGTACTATTTCATTACATGATCTAGGTATAACAGTGTCGAGCTCGAAACTGTTATACCTAGATCATGTAATGAAATAGCACGGAAAAAGGAGTATGTGAAGTGTTGCTCAGGCCAAAAGGTCGTTGGTACGAATCTTCACAACCATATCTCCTTTTTCCGTACTATTTCATTACATGATCTAGGTATAACAGTGTCGAGCTCGAAACTCATATCTCATTCAAGAATGTGCAAGTCTAGAAGCCCCCATTACAAAGATGCGGACCGCGTAAAACGACTTCCTGAAAACGACGGTTGATATGACTACTCTTCCCTCGCTACTTCGACGGTGCAATCCTCCACTCGCAGTCGAGCCTGACACCCACAAAATCGAAAACACGTCAGAAGGGGGCCGGGGTTGGTGCCGGCGTGACCCCTCCGATGCTTAAGTCAGGAAACAGGTGAAAGATAGGTATCTTGGCTTGTAAAATGATATGTTGTGATTTCTGTCAGAAAAGCATACATGGGAAGTGAACTAACCGTTGCTTTTTATACTAACCTTGTCCCTTCTCGCCATGACCTGGTCTTTCACCCTGGCCCGTATTTCTCGCGGACCTCACGAAGGGAACGTGATTCCTCCCACGATCCCACTTCTCATTTCATCTGTTTTCCTCCCTATTCGTCCCTTCCTCGGCGGTCTTCCTCGGTCGGGCACTTGATTTACCTGAGGGGTCTCGGCCTAACCCGATGGACTTATTCGAACTTGCTCAAGGTCCACCTGGCTTGCATCCGCGTACTTAACCCGCCTCTTATCATACAGCCTCGGGCAAGCCTACTCGGATGTCTCTTGAGGACTCTATCTTAGCTTAGTCTCTAGCTCCCCCGGGAAGACAATTCGAGTCCCTCGGCCGTTTCTCTGATTCGACCCCCGCGACCCGACCATCCTCCTCTTAGCTCCCTTTCCTTCCATTCCCGAGCTTTCTCCTTCGGATTATCCCCGCGCGACTGGGGTCTCCATTCTCGTTTCCCCCACTCCCTTCGTGCCTCATTATTTGCGGGAGCCTTTCAATGGTTAACGTTATTTTACCGTTGGCCGTAGAAACCCAGGGTAACAATAGTCCCCCCCTAAAATAGTCCAAAAAGAGTGTAATGAGTATTTGGACGTTAGCCATCGGTAAAATAACCGATCGGGTTGCTGCTTGATCTTGTCGGGAGACCTCCTCGGATACTTTGATACCCTTCTTCTCGCTCCTCGGCGTCCTCTTATTACGCCACGTCGCGATTTCCTTTGGGCGGGAGAATTGCCGCTCCATCAAATCACTATCAGATCCATCTCGACACGTGTCTCTCTCAGAAGGATCCGGCGTCACTTCTTTCTTTTATTTTTCTCCTTTTCGCCTTTTCCCCTTCTCTTAGGGTTTTCGTAGATTAAGTCTCTTCATTCTCCTCTCTCATTTTTATTTCTCTGCCGAAAACTTCGCTGTGTAACCACCGCCCTTCCAAATCGGCGCCTTCATCCTCCACTGCTACGATCATCTCCGTCGTCCTTATCTTTGGTGAGTTACTCGGTCCTTTCTCTCTTTTATTCCTCGTCTCTATCACTTTTAATTTCATTTTTTTCGCTTTTGGCTCCTACCATCACCGTCACAGACGTCCCTGGTTTCCTCTACCCTTTCGCGTTCGTCACTTCCCCCTTTTTACTTGCATCTGCGTTTATCTGATTAGTCTTTTTAGGGTATCATGTCTTCTTAATCATGAGCGACGTCCCGGCTTCATCTTCTTCAAATCGACCTATCCCCTTTTCCTCTTCATGCTGCCCAGAATATTCTCCGTTTTTGACTTCTTTTCTCAATGCGATTGAAGCCTTGGATGATTACCCTGACCTAGATATTTCCCCCCCCCCCCAAAATTGTAGGGTACCCAAGCGAGAAAGCTTATCTCCAAGCCCTAGCCATTTGGACTTCTCATATGGAGAGTTTCCGCGAACGTGTCAAACTTCCTTGGCATGAAGTAAATGTGTCTTCCCTTCGGGACTCTCACATTCCGGTGATTATCGATCAGCTCGGGCTTACCCCTGCCTTTGAGGTGCGAATTCCTGGCCCTCGCGACGTGATCAGCGGACCACCCGAAGGCTTTCATACATATTTCCTCGATCAAATAGATATGGGGCTCCGACTCCCCCTGCCCCAATTCTTGGCTGACCTTTGCAACCATTATCAGATTTCCCCGAGCCAACTGACACCAAATTCCTACAGCCTCCTTCTATCTTTAGCCATGCTCATTCGCTATTTTCGACTTCCCTTTTCTCTCCCTCTTCTTCTGGCCTTCTTGAAAGTTAACCAAAAAGAAACTGGCAAGTTCTTCTTCTCTTCAACAGCTTCTCGGGAATTCCTCCTCGGGAATCCTTCCTCCCACAAGGGGTGGATGAGGAAGTTTTTCTATATTCGTTCCCCCGACGGAAGTCCCGAGAACGACACTGTCGACCACTGGCCTAAGGCCACTTCCGTTTCCACTCCTCTTCCTCTCGCCCTGACCCGGAGGTCCAAAGGTTCATGGAGGTCCTCGGGGAGCGGAGTTTCAGCTCTCCCGAGCTTGTCAAAGATGACATTCTCTGCCACTTTGGCTATTGTTCCAAGGGCCTAGTAGTGGACGATTTAGGTATACCTTTTTCGATTTCCCTTTATTTTTCCCTATTTACATTTCTGATAGTTTTCTGTCCCTTCCCTACCAGATTCGCGCATGGATCTCGCCGACTTACTCAAGATTTCTCGCGAGATGAAGGAGGGTGGTTCTTCCCAGGCACCCCCACCAGCTTCTGTCACCCGGGCTCTCAACAAGGGCAAGGCTAAAGTCTCTGCCGACTCTTCGGGTTCTCCTAAGGTAGCTCCCAAGAGGAAAGCACCTGCTGCCTCCAGCAAACCCTCGAGCAAGAAGGCCAAGGCCAGTTCTCGGGCCAGCGTGAGTGTGGGCGAGGGCTCCCCCGCCTCTGCGAACTCCCTCGAACAACCCGACTACTTTCATCGCCCCCGTGGGGCTCAATGTGTGGAATATATGCGAGGCTTTCGCTCTGAAGTCAATCGCTCCCACATCTCCGGGTTGCAGCCTCGGGAATTCTTCCCACTCTTCGCCCAACACATGGGCCAGGTATGGGTTTCCTTTACAGATTTTCCGTTCTTTGGTGTACATCCCCCCATCGCTTTGCCTATTCTTTCTCTCCTCATTCACTAGGGCTTCGCCTGCGCCGCCGAGGCCTTGGAGAGGATGATCTTCATGCATGAAGATTGCATCGAGCTTACCCAGTCTGAGGCGAATCTGAAGGAGGAGGTTGCTCGGCTGAAGGAGAAGGTCAAGCTAAAAGAGGAGGCACTGAAAAAACAGGCGAAGTATGCACGGGCGGAGTCGGAGAGAATGACGTTCTCAAAGAGAGGGCTGCTCGAGAAGAAGCCGAGGCCAACTTTCGTGACTTGGGGGAGAGCATCGATAGAGACTACCTACCCCGCACCATGTACGGGAGGCAAGTAGTCGAGTACTTCCACCACGGTTTTTGGGGGTGCGTCCACCAACTCAGGGTGGCCGGCATTGGTCAGAAGTGGAAACTCGACTGGCTGGACGTTGATCGAGCTCTTGCCGAGTGCCCTCCAGGAGGATATCCACCTGATCGCTTCGCTCGGGGAGGTACGGGGGATGACGTTCCGGAGGATGTGGTGGCCACTCCTTCGAGCGAAGAGACTGAAGAGACCGTCCACACCCCTGTTGAAAACCCCGAGAAGACCTCCGGAGTGTCCGCGCCCGATGTTGAGCAGGAGATGCCCGAACAAGAAGGAGAGATGCCCGAACAAGGAGGAGCAGAAACTCAGGTTCAGGAAGAGGAAGAGCCAGCCCCCGGGCTCGAATCGGTAGCCGCAGAGACTGAGTCGGTTGAAGCAAGTGTCAGGGAGTTGAATCAGGCCGGTTCGGCCGCTCTCCCTTAGAAGCTCCTGCCCGTGTAGATGTTTTTATTTCTTTTCATGTCTCTCCTTTTAAACAACATTCCTTTCCTTTTCTGTCTGCGTTTTCTTTTCAGACTCTACTATATTAGCCTAGCTGTAACCTCTTAGTATCGTGTTTGATTTGAATTATCTTCATTCTGCATTTTGTTATGTTTACACCCTTAACTGCCTCCCGAGCACAATCTTCGAGCACAAGTTCCCGCCCGTGTAGATGTTTGTTATGTTTACGCCATCGACTCTGCTATATATTTTCTTCTCAATTTTCGAGTTATGCCTCCCGAGCACAATCTTCGAGTGTCCCCTTATCTCATCGGGCCTCTCTTCGAACGTTACCCAACGGTCCCTTTCATCTCCGGATTTCCTGTTCCTTCATTTAAACTTTTGAATCTCCCTCAAGACTCGATCTTCCTAGCCGTCCGACTTATGCGGGCTTACCTTCCTTATAAAATCGGTTTTGATTAACCCTTCTTCTCTCAAACTCTATTGAACCTACTTCCTCCAGGTTACTTCCCTTACCCAACTTGGGGTTTTACTTTCATTTTTCTTCACAGCTCACTCATTCATTTTCCCTTTACTCCCTGGGTTTCGCATATTTTGCCCAGCTTGTTAACATCTCCCAGGATGACACACTCCCAACTTAGGAGGAATTTTCCTGCCGACCCCCCGCCGCGCCCTCTTTGGGATTTATGGGAGGAGGCGGCAGGCTTTGCTCCTAACGAGAACGCGGATTTTCCGCACCGGGAAGGCCAGGTTCTCACGGTCCCCTCCTTGGAGAGACTCCGCCCAATCCCTCGCTTCCTTTTAGAGGCAGATGGTACCTCTTCCCGTCAATTCATGGAGGATTTTTTGGAGCTTGACGAGAAGCGACGTCTGGCGAGATTCTCTGACTCGAATTTCTGGGATTGGTGGGCTTTAAGTGAAAGTCGGGTCAGACACGCCTACCTCCACCTTTTAACTCATATCTTACTTTATCCTTTCCTGACTTCCTTCCTTAGTCTTATTCACTCTCTTGCGAGGGGCTACGGCGTTACACCCGACAACGTGCTCTGCTCCGATACTACGAAGACGCTTGCACCCGATTTACTACCTTCTTGGGTGAGAAGGATCGACAAATTGCCGAATTAAAGAAGTCATTGGCTGATTCTCATGCTGAGAATCAAGGCATTCTCTCCACATCTAGGGGAAGAAACAATTGGGTCCGACCTCCTAACCGTGCGCGGCGTGTTCTCTCCCCATACTCAGGCGGGATCTCGGCGTTGAGGCGTATGAAGGTTCCTCCCGATGAAGCTATCTTCACCCCTTCGCGGGTTCGACATCAGGGAACGCCTTACACGCGAGAGATGAAGCGATAGACATTTTATTCTATTATGTGGTTTTACCTATTACTACTTGACTATCTGACTCCGTGTGTAGCGGGGTACACTTAGCTTCTTTATGTTTTTCGTATTTATGCTTAGTGCTCTTATTTTTACGATCGAGCATCGTTCTTGTTTCTTGGCACGTCCTTATTTTGGCCCTTACCTGCTTTTATTTTCATTTGGAGATTCTCTTCGCCTCCTTGGGCGATCATGCCTCATCTGAGGACTTTTCTCCTTTTCATTCGGCGATTTTCTTCACCCTTTCGGGCGATCGTGCCTCATCCGAGGACTTTTCTTCTTTTCATCCGGCGATTTTCTTCACCCTTTCGGGCGATCGTGCCTCATCCGATGACTTTTCTTCTATTCATCCGGCGATTTTCTTCACCCTTTCGGGCGATCGTGCCTCATCCGAGGACTTTTCTTCTATTCATTCGGCGATTTCCTTCACCCTTTCGGGCGATCGTGCCTCATCCGAGGACTTTTCTTCTATTCATTCGGCGATTTTCTTCACCCTTTCGGGCGATCGTGCCTCATCCGAGGACTTTTCCTCTATTCATTCGGCGATTTTCTTCACCCTTTCGGGCGATCGTGCCTCATCCGAGGACTTTTCTTCTATTCATTCGGCGATTTTCTTCACCCTTTCGGGCGATCGTGCCTCATCCGAGGACTTTTCTTCTATTCATTCGGCGATTTCCTTCACCCTTTCGGGCGATCGTGCCTCATCCGAGGACTTTTCTTCTATTCATTCGGCGATTTTCTTCACCCTTTGGGGCGATCGTGCCTCATCCGAGGACTTTTCCTCTATTCATTCGGCAATTTTCTTCACCCTTTCGGGCGATCGTGCCTCATCCGAGGACTTTTCTTCTATTCATTCTCTCCTTCGGACATATATAACTTCATTAAGAACGTGAATGTTCGAAAATAAAGACAAACAAACGGCACTACTGAGACTCCTTAACTAAGAAAATATATAAAGCATATATATGATAAGCAACTTAAGGTAATATGGTGAGATCCCGGGGGCATCTCACGGGTAGTACTTCTTCAAATGCCGAGCGTTGTGCGGCCTTTCTAGCTTCTTTCCCTCCAAGTCTTCCAGGTAGTAAGCGGCTTCTCCAGCCTTCTTAATCACCTTGTACGGTCCTTCATATTTGGGGTCTAGCTTCCCCCGCTCCCCTTTGTGTTGTATTTCCTTCATGACGAGCTCTCCTTCCTCAAACCTTCTTAGGGATACTTTTCGATTGTAGGCTCGGGTAATCTTCCTCTGGTAGGCTGCCATCCGGAGGGCGGCCTTCTGCCTTCCTTCCTCGATCAGCTCCAACTCATCGGCTCGGATTTGGTCATTCTCGTCCGAATACCCCACCACTCGAGCACTTCCTTGGCCTATCTCCACGGAAAGTACAGCTTCGCTTCCGTACACCAAGCTAAAAGGAGTCTCCTTCGTCCCGGCCCGAGGAGTGGTCCTATAAGACCAAAGCACACTCTGCAGCTCGTTAAACCAGGCCCTTTTCAATCCATCGAGCCGCACCTTCAACGGCTTGACGATCGTTCGGTTGGTTACTTCTACCTGGCCGTTGCTTTGTGGATAGGCCACCGAGGTGAATATCTGCTCAATTCCATATCCCTCGCACCATTCCTTTAGCTTGCGCCCACTGAACTGCCTTCCATTATCGCTTATCAACCTTCTCGGGACCCCGAACCGGCACAAGATATTCTTCCATAGGAAAGCGATCACCGCTGCTTCAGTAATCCGCGCCAGGGCCTCGGCCTCTACCCATTTAGAGAAATAATCAATCGCGACCAGGAGGAACTTCTTCTGCGAGGCATTACCTTCAAATGGCCCGACTATGTCTAGGCCCCATTGATCGAACGGGCAGGCTGATACCACGGCCTTCATCATCTCCGCCGGTGCCCTTTGTAAGTTTGCGTGTTTCTGACATCTGAGACAGCTTCGTACTATCTTAATTGAATCTGTCCTCATGGTGGGCCAAAAGAAACCGGCCAGCATTGCTTTCCTTGCCAAGGCTCTTCCTCCAATGTGGCTTCCACAGCTTCCTTCATGGATATCGACCATGGCCTCCTCGGCCTCCTCCTTTGACAAGCATCTCAGCAGAGGACCCGAATAAGATCTTTTATAGAGGATTCCGTCTATGAGGGTAAAGCGGCCAGCCCTCTTTTGCGTTACTCTAGCCTGAATCTTGTCCTCGGGCAAGATCTGCCTCTCGAGATAACAGTAAATGTCGTGCCGCCAATCCTCCGGTCCCGGCTCCTTTGCCTCCTCGATCTGATGGATCTGGGGTGCTCTTTCCACCTTGACCCCTCCCTCGGGCACATTCAACGCACTGGCCCATTTAGCGATTCTATCCGCTTTTCGTTTTCTTTCCTGTTGATGAGTTCCACTTTAACCTCCTCAAACTTCTCCTTTAGCTTTTCAAAAGACTTCGCATATTCTGCCAATCTGTCTTCCTTGATTGCGAAATTTCCTCCAGTTTGTTGAACCACCAGCTGTGAATCCGAATATATAGTCACTCGGGTCACGCCCATCCTTATCGCCGTCCTCATCCCGAGCAAGAGAGCTTCATATTCGACCTCGTTGTTGGAGGCTCGAAAGTCTAGTCTTATCCCCAAGCTAGTTTCCTCGCCCCAGGGTGAAATGATCACTAGCCCAACACCGTTACCGTATTGACAGGATGACCCATCCACATAGATCTTCCACATCTCGGTTGGTTCTTCTTCCGCCATCTCGACGATGAAATCGGCCAGGGCCTGAGCTTTGATGGCAACTCGGGGCCGAAATTGAATGTCGTATTCCCCTAACTCGGTTACCCATTTGATCGATCTTCCCGAGATGTCTGGACGGGTCACGATGATCCCTAGTGGGCTATTGGTCATAACCACGATCGGATGGGATAAGAAATAAGGCCTCAACCTCCTGGCCGTGATCACCAAGGCCAACAACAATTTTTCCTGGGCTGTGTACCGAACTTCCGCGCCCTTCAAGAGATGACTGACAAAGTAGACTGGCTTCTGCACCTTTTCCTCTTCTCGAACCATCACAGAGCTGACGGCTCGGGGGGTGGTCGAGAGATAGACGAGAAGTTCTTCCCCGGGTGTTGGCTTGTTTAATATTGGTAGCTCCTTCAAGTACTCCTTCAACTCCTGAAAAGCCTTCTCGCACTCGGGCGTCCATTCGAAATTCTTTACCTTTCTCAACACTTTGAAGAATGGCTTCTTTCTGGTGACCTGGAAATAAACCGGGATAGGGCCGTGACCCTCCCTGTCAACCTCTGGACCTCGTTGAGATTTTTCGTGGAGGCCATGTCTGTGATGGCTTTTACCTTGTCGGGGTTGGCCTCGATGCCCGATCGGGTGACCATGTACCCTAGGAATTTTCCCGAGCGCACCCCGAATGTGCACTTGGCGGGGTTTAACTTCAAGCCATACCTTCGAGCCGTAGAGAAAGTCTCGCGGAGGTCCCCGGAGAAGCTATCTGCTGTTCTGGACTTGATCAGGATATCATCCACATAAACTTCTACGTTTCGTCCAATCTGTGCCTCGAAAACCCGATCCATTAGCCTTTGATAGGTGGCTCCTGCGTTTTTCAGCCCGAATGGCATGACTACGTAGCAAAAGGTCCCTTCTGAAGTGATAAAACTGACTTTAGGTTGGTCTTCCTCGGCTAGTCCAATCTGATGATAGCCTTGGAAAGCATCTAAGAAGCATAAGAGCTCGTGCCCGTCTGTGGAATCCACCAACTGGTCGATGCGCGGCAAGGGATAGCAATCCTTCGGGCATGCTTTATTCAGGTCTCGGAAGTCGACGCACATGCGCCATTTCCCCGCCGACTTAGGAACCAGCACCACGTTTGATAGCCAGGTCGGGAACTGTATTTCCCGAATATATCCTGCCTTCAAGAGGTCTCCCACTTGTTCCTTAACTATCGCATCCTTTTGCGCTCCGAGATGTCTCTTTTTCTGGAAGACCGGTCTGACCACGGGGGATATATTCAGTCGGTGCTCCATTATGTTCCTTGGTATGACGGTGAGTTCGTTCGCCGACCAGGCAAACACATCTTCATTCTTTTTCAACTGCCGGATGAGGTCAGCCTTCAGCTCGGGGAGCAGGTCTCGGGCAATCTTGACCGTTCCCGATGGGGGTCTAATCACAACTTCCTCCATTTCGCCCTCGGTTCCTACTTCTTGAAGGGCATGTATGGAGTAGAGGGCTCCTCGGCTTCTGGGATGGCCTTCTCGGCGGCTTTTCAACGACTTCAACTCGATCCTTACTTCTTCCACATAGCATTTACGCGCTATCTTCCTATCCCCTAGCACTTCTCCAACTCGGTCTCCCACTAGAAACTTCATTTTCTGATGTAGAGCTGAGCCATTTTCTGGACGCCCCAGTATGGCATTATAAGAGGAAGACATGTCGACAACTAGGAAAGGGGCAATCCGGGTCTTCTTCAATTTCCCCGAGCCCAGGGTCAAAGGTAGTTGGATCAGTCCTATTGCTTCGATAGCATGACCTGTGAACCCAAATAATGCCGTTTCCACCGGGTCCATCCGATACTTTCCCAATTCCATCTGGTTTATAGTTTCTTTGAAAATAATGTTCACTGAGCTCCCATTGTCGACAAAGACTCGACCTACGTCATGATTTGCTATTTCGGCCCGAATGACTAGGGCATCCTCATGCGCGTCATCTCCTCCATGAAAGTCCTCGGGCCCAAAGGAAATGGTAGGTCCCGACCGCCTTTGTATTGATGTCACTCCCAGACTTTCGAGTTTCCTTACCTCTGCTTTTCTGGCTCTGTTTGAATCCCCGATTGCGGGTCCTCCAGATATCATATTGATCCTGCGCGGGGGTAAAGGTGCCCCGGCAGGCTCTCGGGGGCGTTCCGGGGTCCGTCGGTCATTTCTTCGTTCTGGATTGGTTCTTCCCCCTGGCCGTTGGTCGAATGGCCTCCGCTCGGGAGAAACATGAAACCTGCCCCGCGGTCTATCATTTGCATATGCTTGATTCTTCCAGGGTCTCTGTTCATATTCTCTTCTAAAATATTTTCGCGGGGCGCTCGCTCCTCCGCCCACCACCAACTCGGCTCGGGCCTCAGGGTTGGCTGCGATGATTCTTTCGAGCTCGTCGTTAAGGTGAAAGCAGGCCTCCGTTGTGTGGCCGTACTCCCGATGAAACTCACAGTGTGATTTCGAAACAGGATTCCTGGGTCCTTCTTTACTTCTGGCCGGCCTTCTAATGGAGTATCTTTCCTCGCAAATTTCCAATGCCCGGGCTTTACTCATCCTCTACTGAACATCACTCGGTCGGGGTCTCCCTTGAACCTCCCCTCGGGAATTTTCTTCCTTTGGTTCAAGTGGACGGGCCAGTTCTCGCGTGACCTCCACTGTCCCGATCGCTCTCTTCTTATCCCCTTTTTTGAAGTTGTGCGCCTCTTCCACCCTTACGTACTTTTCAACCCTGACTATCAGGTCTTCCACGGTGGCCGGGTACTTTTTCACCAACGACCGGTAGAGGTCTCTTTCTTTTAACCCGTTGTGGAAAGCTCCGATCAACAGGTCAGGAGTTGCAGTCGGGACTTCCATCATAGTGCGATTGAATCGCTTTAGGTAGTCTCGGAGGCTCTCCTGATCTCCCTGCTTCATGTTCAGCAAGTTTACAGCTGAGAAAGGTCTCCTGCGGCTGCTCGAGAATTGTCTTAAGAAGGCCCGAGTGAATTCCTCATAGCTACGAATCTCCCCTGCGGGCAGCATGGTGAACCATTGTTGGGCTCCCTTCGCGAAGGTGGTAGCGAACACTCGGCATTTGATGGCGTCTCCTAATTGGTATAACGCGGCATTTCCATCGAAGCTGGCCAAGTGATCCTCGGGGGGCCCCGACCCGTCATAACGGTTCATGTCTGGAAACCTGAAGTTATGTGGTAAAGGGGCCCGAAGGATCTCCTCCGAGAAGGGAGAGCCCCGTTTAACCAGGATGGGCACTTGTGGATTGGCCAGTTCCTTCAGCCTCTGAATTTCTTCCTTCATCCGTTCCCATTCCGCGGTCTGTCTTTCCTCCAGGGCTTTCTTTTTCTCGGCTCGCAGGGCGTTGATTTCCGCCCTCAATGTTTTTTCCTCTGTCTCCTTTTCTTGCTCCTCGACTCGAACACGCTCTTCGTTACGGCGTAGCCGTTCCGCCTCCTCTTCTTCCGCCTCCTGTCGTGGTGGCGATTGCGTGCGAGTTTTCCGCGTTCGCTCCGCTCTTAGCATTTCCACTTCTGCTCTCAACCTCCCAGTTCAGTTTGATCGTCATTACGTGTCTCTTGTTGATCCTCCTCTGTCCAGTCGGCTACTAGTACCTCTTCCATCGGCGGTGGTTGAATGTCGTTTGCGGCGTCCACCATGTTATTAATATATCGTCCCACAGACGGCGCCAATTGATGCGGACCGCGTAAAACGACTTCCTGAAAACGACGGTTGATATGACTACTCTTCCCTCGCTACTTCGACGGTGCAAATCCTCCACTCGCAGTCGAGCCTGACACCCACAAAATCGAAAACACGTCAGAAGGGGGCCGGGGTTGGTGCCGGCGTGACCCCTCCGATGCTTAAGTCAGGAAACAGGTGAAAGATAGGTATCTTGGCTTGTAAAATGATATGTTGTGATTTCTGTCAGAAAAGCATACATGGGAAGTGAACTAACCGTTGCTTTTTATACTAACCTTGTCTCTTCTCGTCATGACCTGGTCTTTCACCCTGGCCCGTATTTCTCGCGGACCTCACGAAAGGAACGTGATTCCTCCCACGATCCCACGTTTCATCTGTTTTCCTCCCTATTCGTCCCTTCCTCGGCGGTCTTCCTCGGTCGGGCACTTGATTTACCTGAGGGGTCTCGGCCTAACCCGATGGACTTATTCGAACTTGCTCAAGGTCCACCTGGCTTGCATCCGCGTACTTAACCCGCCTCTTATCATACAGCCTCGGGCGAGCCTACTCGGATGTCTCTTGAGGACTCTATCTTAGCTTAGTCTCTAGCTCCCCCGGGAAGACAATTCGAGTCCCTCGGCCGTTTCTCTGATTCGACCCCCGCGACCCGACCATCCTCCTCTTAGCTCCCTTTCCTTCCATTCCCGAGCTTTCTCCTTCGGATTATCCCCGCGCGACTGGGGTCTCCATTCTCGTTTCCCCCACTCCCTTCGCGCCTCATTATTTGCGGGAGCCTTTCAATGGTTAACGTTATTTTACCGTTGGCCGTAGAAACCCAGGGTAACAGTAGATCTAACACCATGTGCAATTTGGTTTGCAAGCAAGAGGTTTTCTTTACGGTAGGTGCGAAGGACTCTCGAAAAAATGCTATTGCTATAAGCATTGTGTAGACGCTTCTTCTGGTGGAGGAAGAGGCGATGACGGTGACTAGGGGTGTTCATTTGGTTATAACCGAACCGAACCGAACCGAACTTTCGGTTAACCGAAAGTTCGGTTTGAGGATTTCATAAACCGAAATCCGAACCGAAATATTTCGGTTCGGTTTCGGTTTTTATCGAATTTTTTCGGTTCGGTTCGGTTAACCGACCGAAAAACCGAATTTTAATAAAAGAAATAAAAAAATATATAAACATGATTTATATTATAAAAATATACTCATATGTAGAATTGTATAAAAATATTTAATTTAGCTAATTTTTTAATATTTTATTTAATATGTTAATATGATTTAAATTATAAAAAAAAATATTATCATATATATATTTGTATAATATTTTGAATAATATTTTTCATATTTTATAACATATGGTGGATATATTATTACTATAGAACATATAATAGTATATGATTATATATTTTATATAATTATATATATGTATAGAAAAATAAAAAGTAATAATAAATTCGGTTTTTCGGTTCGGTTCGGTTTACCGAGGTAGTAAACCGAAACCGAACCGAATTTTATTCGGTTATCAAAATGAAAACCAAATACCGAACCGAAAAATTTCGGTTCGGTATTCAGTAGTTCGAACCGAAACTTCGGTTTCGGTTCGGTTCGGTCGGTTAACCGACATTTGAACACCCCTAACGGTGACATTCCCTTCACCAAAATTGAATAAGATGTGTTTCATCTATCTTGTGTGTTCATTTTCATATTATGCTTGAGAGAAGATATGATTGAGCTTCAATAAGAATAGCATACATCTTAAAGAAATAGGCATTAAATGATCTTCAGAATAAGGTATTCAAAAAGCGCTTGAAACTATCCCACAATCTAGAGACCATTTCCCGTGCCCCTTAATCACATCAATGATTTTTTTATCTTATGGCTCGCAAAAGATTCGTTTTCATTTTTATTTCTTCTAATTTCATATTATATCAAATCATAAAATAATCGTTTTTTATATGATTTATATGTTAAAACAAGTACATATATGTTAAAACAAGTACATATATATATATATATAATTTATTATTCGTTTTATGTGTTCCTATTAATTATGCTTTTCTTTTTGGTAAATTGTGAAATATGAGACATGAAGTGAGACATGAATTGTGGGACATGTGATTTCATGGATAGAGTATTGGGAGTATATTAGGTCCAGCATACAACCTCATTTATTAAAACTTAATAAAATAATAATGATTTGTTTCATACTGATTCGCACTCACTTACTAGCTAGCCAGTTTATTTGAATGGTTCCTAAGAGTTGAACTTATAAATATGGCAAGGATTTCTTCAACATTATCATCGCAAATTCATTCGAGAATATCGATATAAAGTGAAGTAGTGGATTTATTCGAAATCGAGTGGTCCTTACTAAAACCAATTGGTGATAGTGGAGAAAGCCTCTGATATATAGCTGCTCGAAGAACTTGAATTATTCGATGTGGGACAAAGCTCAAATTATAATCTCAACACACCCCCTCTCGTGTGGGTGTGGCATACTGGCCTAACACGTGGACATGTGAATCAGGTGACGGTGAGCAGAATTGAACTCGCTATTATACCACATTAGAATCGAGGGCCCTTCCTAAGACCAATTGGTGATAGGACGGGAAACTTTCGTACATATATAATATATATATATAGCGGCTAAAAGAGCTTGAATTACTCGACGTGGGACAAACCCAATTTTACAATATCAACAGTTCCACCGTGGACGACTGAGGTAAAGTAGTGAGTGCAGAGACGTGGGATAAAAATTACGTCATGCATATGATAATTGAACTACAATAAATTGATTTCATTTTCTTCTCAACTTAAAAACGTAAGGCAGAATTCTAACTATTCGCAGTGTTAGGTGTTGCTGGCGCGGGAAAAAAAATTACATCATTAGCTTTCCTTTTCTTACCTTCTTTGGAAGTTAAGCTTTCCAATACAAAACGTGAAGAGGAAAGCAAAGACAAAGGGATACAGAAACAACATCACCCCGACGAGGGGCAAGAGATCGTAGCTATATCCGAAGTAGTCCCTCAGAAACTCTGAAACTGTCTTCGTCTCTCCAAACACAGTAAGCTTCTCGTCGATGTCTCCGAACTGCGACGTCAGCATTCCGTTCAGCGACCAAGAAGTCGGGACTAAGTAGTAAAACCAAATCCACCACTTGGGGATTTGCTGTAGTAATAGTAATTGAAATCAATTAGCCCCAAATCTGGTTTTTTGTATAACTCAAATTTTAGTCGTATAACTCTCACGAGATTCTTTTTTCGTATTCTAACCGGTTCATGTTAAAAAAAAAAACAAAAAAAAAAAAAAAAAAAAAAAAAAAAAAAACAAAAAAAAAAAACAAAAAAAAAAAAACTAGTCTAGTATGTTAATGGTAGCTGAAATTTGAGTATGATATCATTTACGAAATTCGTTTTGTATCCTCTAATTTGACTCTTGTCCAAAAGTAGTCCAGTATATTCACATCGTTTATCATCAGTAGCCATTTTTTGTAATTTCTCGGCCATTGATCATAGATAGTTCCTTCACGCTTTACAAATTTAATTAACTTTCATTGTCGAAGCAACCATGTTTTCCGAAGCTATCAAGAAATGGCCGGAAATTTTACAGAATGACTATTTATGATAAATGGTGTTAAAACGCTGGATTAGCTATGAACATGGACAAGCTAAAGGACGAAAATCGAATTTCACAAAATTTACTAAAATTAAATTTACTCCTCACTCCCTCGCAGACATAGAATAAGAGAATTGAGAAATTTAATCACTCACCGGACGAGGAATGAGGAATCCGGCGAAGAGATTGAACATCGTGTAGAAAGCCGATTGGGAGATTGCGGCAACGGGGAAGCTCGGCGTAATGGAAACCATAAACATTCCGAGGTAAGTGAAGTAAAGAAGAGTACAAAACATGGCGTAAGCGTACCAAAAAATCTTATACGCCGACCAATAGTACCCTATCATTGGATACGTAATGACCGTATACGCAATCGTTTGGGCAAAGAGATACGGAATTTCGATAACAACCTGCAAAAAAAAAATATCATATCAGAAAATCTTACGCATGCATAACGTCAATGAATTGATGTTCTTTGTAAGAACCTGAGCAGCTGCATAAGCCCACGAAGCGTACATCCCGGCGAATCTTTCTCTATAAAGAACGGTCCTCTCTGTGCTAACGTACGGAAGAATCGATGAAGAATTATTTATCCCGCAAAACAACGTCGAGGAGTACATGGAGCCTAATAGAGTGAACAAGCTCTGCTGATTGTGTCTGTCGATCGAACGAAAAAGCAAAAAACAAAAAAAATAAGAGGGTCAAAACGACGTATATATAATATCTCAACATCCATAGATTAGGACAAAAAAGAAAAAGGATTACATTTTTCTTCCTTGATCCCAATAGAGCAATCCGAAGAGTAAAGCCGCGAATAGCATGTGAATGCTTCGCATGAGATTGTACGAAGGGCTTCGCCAGTACGACCAGTGCTGCTTCCAAAGGCAGGTTTTGAACTGTTCCCAGCCGTTTTGCGAGTAGCGTGTGGAGAAGTGCAAGTCGCTCGAGCCCTCGGGCGGTTTACTAAGCTTCCTTACGAGCTCTTTGTTATATCTATTACGAAAAAAGTGCAGATTATCTCGCAAAGTCTATGGCGATGAACGATTTCTTTTTCATGCATGGGACGTGAAATTTACTCGTTCAAAGGCGATGCCGCGTACACCTGAGCAAAGTCTATGCCAAGCTCAGCTTCTGAAGAGGTCGAAGTGACATCCAACATCCACGTGGCGGGATTGCTGTTTTCTCTAATCTTCGGTACACCAGAGAATCCCTTTAATGAATCGATATAATCAAATCTATATTAGAAAACATTTGGATAAAAAAAAAAAAAAAAATCGCACCAACGTAGCGTAATTACCTCAAAGTATTCGATCAATTTAGAGGAGTGCTGACCTAATGGGCCGCAGTAGATCATTCGTCCCCCGGCTTTCAAGAGCAGTAACTGTGTGCAAACGAAGAGGACGTAATTGTTTGTCATGGCGAAACAAAATCACTTTACGATTTTTTCTCGGTCTGTATTAGAGTAAAAAGTTTTTACCTCTTCGAATGCTTCGAAAATGTCGATGCTCGGTTGGTGAATCGTGCAAACGATAGTTCGGCCAGTATTAGCCACGTTCTTAACAGCCCTCATAACGGTCGCTGCAGCCCGGGCATCTAAGCCCGTGGTTGGCTCATCCATGAATATGATCGAAGGATTAGCAACAAGCTCCACGGCTATGGTCAGCCTCTTCCTTTGCTCGTTGGATAGACCGCTAACGCCGGGCAGCCCCACCAATGAATCTTTTATCCTGTCGAGCTCAATCATTTCGAGGACTTCTTTGACGAATTCCTTAATCAAGAATTAAAAAAAGTCGTTTCACGTCAAATGGATTAATACGACAGAGAAAACACCATAAGAACGAGAAGCGTATGTACGTATTTTGTTTTCAGTTGAATGTCGGGATGAAGGCGAAGCCATGCAGAGAAAATGACAGATTCCTCGACGGTGATCTGCGGAGAATGTATGTTGGTCTGTTCACAGTAGCCGAAAATTCTCGAGAAGGTGTTTTGGACTTTCGGGAATCCTCCGACTTTTATTTCGCCTTCGATGACACCACTAGTTTTTCGACCGGAGAGCACGTCCAGGATGGTGGTTTTTCCAGCACCACTAACGCCCATAAGGGCTGTAAGAACGCCAGGCCTGAACGACCCAGTTATGCCCGAGAGTAGCTTGAGTCGATCCTCAGTAAAACCGTGCTCCTTCATCGCCTGGAAGTAAAAGAAGAACTCGGACATTCGCTGCAAGCATGTAGTAGTACGTGCATATCGATTTACTTTTTGCTTACCGGTGGTGTCTCGACATAGTATTGTAGATTTTCGAACTCCATGCTGAGAGGCTTAAAAGGCAAAACAATTCCTTCTGCAACACGGCTCTCAGATGTATGTGATAGAAGGTATGTCATGTAAGAACAATAAGGTTAACTACTTTCTTTCGTCCACTAAGTTAGGGGATGACACTTTCATTACACTCAAGTTGTGAGCTTGCAATTTAAGGACACAATGCATCGGAGTCCTAATTTTTGGCCGGAATTTCAACATGCACATGACAAAATAATTTGGAAATAAAATCTATGTAATATCAAATCTTACCTGTGCAGTTTCAGGACGTCCAATTTAAGGGGTTGCAATTTAACGATTAGGTTTTCGAAGCATATTGTCCTTAAACTGATTTAACTTTGTCCCTAATTGTAATCATGTAAATTGTTTGTCCTGAAGCTGTCATCCTACCTCACGGTACAAAAAAGGTTTGAACCGGACAATAAAGCCTGACTATCTAACCTTTCGGTGTCATCTTCTCACTTTTGGCAGCAGAAATTATCAGTTCTCCATTGACATGATTGTCTTCTTCGCTTTTCCGTAGCTTCGAGAGTTGATCACTTGAAATGATAGCGCGAGAACCCGAAGCTTCCAAGCATTTGACAATGGAGACAACAAAGTTAGGATCCAAGTATACTTGCAACGGCAATGTATGTTATAGTAAAACGATGTTTTGACGATAAGTTCTTACACTTCAAGAAAGTTAACGACAACGTGAACCCGACATCGAAGAACACCGTGTAGCCGCATAGGGCCAATACCGATATCCAGAACATGTTTCCTCCAAAGTTCAAGCCCCGGTCTTCGAGAGTTTGATTCCCTATCGTCGTTTTTTCCGATAGTTTCTTCGCACGAGATTTAACCGAAAGAACGATTAGAGAGTCTAGATAGTTATCTCTTGAAAAATATCTAAACCATGCGAAAAAATTTAACCGACTTTACAAGTAGACCATACGCCACCTTTTGCCATCGCGGAGCGAGGAATTCAACGGCCGAAAGCCCTATCTCGCCGTAAGACATTGGCGAAAGCCAGAAGGCCCATTTCAACCAGACAGGCATGGATGCTGTAATAACAAGGCGTATTATGAAATTTTATGACTGGAAAAAAAAACAAATGGACGATGATAAATGGCAACTTACGCCTAGGGATCATAAATCCGCCGAATAGTATCACGAACAATATTGCCAAACTCCCAGCTGACGTCGAGGCGACAACGCTGCGGAAAATAGATGCCAAGAAACGAAACATTGATACGACAGACAAGTGGACGAAGATTACTACGATCAAATTCCTGAAAAACCTATCTGGCTCAGGACTATAACCAATAACATAGTACGTTAGACAAGTCCACATCACGGCTTCGAGTATCGAAAGAGGAATTTTGAGGATCGTATATGGTATAGCATAAGCCCATGCGGGATAGAAGCACAAATCCCTTTGTTTCTCGAACATTGGAAGCCTCTCCACTGTCATGGAGAGCTCGGGCATACCATCGATGAGTAGAATGTTGAGAGAAAAAAAGAGAGCTCCCAAGTAACCATTTGCATGTACACTATCGACTCCCATTTGGGTCCTAAGAAACATCGTCATGGTCACGAATGCGATGAAGAGAAGCTGAGGAAGAATGCAATTATTTTAGTCTCTCGTTGTAGGAAAAAAGAGGCCATGAAAGCGACGAAAATGGATGTAATTCGATGGTTGGGTTTCGCCTACCTGAACTAACTTGAATATGTAGACGAAGGAGTTTCGCTTCATCAGGAGAAGCTCTCTCGACATGCAGGCTTTGAAGAGTGTCCACTTTGGAAGTGAATATACTTTGAAGCTGATAGCATTTTTATGGCTTTCGTACTTAACGAATGGAGAAACTAGATCATCGTCCAGCTTCTTCCCATGATCGGATTCTCTGTATTTGCGAGAAAATGCGTCTACCGATACGTAGCGATATGGCCGTTCCCGATTGGCCCAGTACTGTTCTTGGTCTTTCCGAGAAATTACCTGCGAATGAATCGATTATAAAGAGTATCAACCAATCATGCTTGACCTAACGGTAATATTGAGCCTCTCAGGTTCCATTTCATGGCTATTTGAGTGAGTATGTCACAGATGGATCTGTCACAGTGTAGCTTACCTCGTTGGCCTTGCAGGTTGTTGCGCCAGCTAGTGGGTTTACTTGGCCCACAAGCCAAGGTATACCGTGTTAAACAACTAAATAAAAATTTTGCGTTTTTCAGTTACCTCTTGAAGAAAATCTGCTACCCCTTTCCTCTCGGGACACTTAAATCCGCAATCGTTGAAAAAATCCAAGACCTCATTTCGAGGGCCGTGGAAGATGATCTTACCCTCTCCCATAAGCACTACATCGTCGAAGAGATCAAATGTCTCCGGGGACGGCTGCAGAAGCGAGACAAATATCGTGGCATCCGTGATGTGCGCCAGCTGCTGGAGGCAGCATATGATTTGATACGTCGTTGAGCTGTCTAGGCCGTTCGATATTTCGTCCATGAACAACGCTTTGGTGGGTCCCACGATCATTTCCCCTGTCGTTTTTTCTCGTATTCTTACAAGCTTCTTCGGATTATAAAATGGAAGAGTTTAAGATTAGTACCTGTTGTTAGTCTCTTCTTTTGGCCTCCCGAGATACCTCTCCTCATCGCATCTCCGTAGACGGTGTCCGCGCAAACGTCGAGTCCAAGAATCTGAAACATGGTATTTATTGCGTAGCGTGTCTTGGAACGAAGTTAACGATCATATCCGAGCAACAACAAATCTACCTTCAGTATGTACTCTGTCTGAATATTCTTCTTTTGTCCTTCGACAGCAACGGCCTGCACAGTACGTATCGATGGGAACGAAAGCAGAAGCCCAAGCAAGTAATATTTGTTATTTTCCTCACCTTCATATAAGTATCGATATCAGGATCAGGCACGATATCCGCTTCTTTTTCTCTTCTAGTGAGCTCAGTCATGATTTCTGACAAAGATGTACATTTTTTCTAACAACGTTTTTCGTCAAAGAAGTACTAACAAATTAAAAAACGAAAAAACATGAGACCCTCTCGGCTGCCAATGCCTTGACACCGAGCAGAAAAATCGATCGTCTCCCTGACGCTCATTACGGGGATGTGCAGATCATCTTGGCTAATGTAAGCCGAAGTCTTTTGTGGAATGAACTCGTCGAGCTTATACCCGTTGAACGAGATATCCCCAGTATCCTATTTATTACACCGTACTCGTAAGAACGAATTTTTCAAACCGTCAAGCTTAGTATCCTCCGTAAGACAAACCTTTAGCGATTTGTCTAAATTTCCTGATAAAGCCTTTAGTAGCGTAGTCTTTCCGCAACCTGGAGGACCAAGCAACAGAGTTATCCTGCAATGAAGAAAAGATACCAATCCCAGATAACACATGTAAGGAACTGCACAAAGGACTTACTAACTAGGGTTTAAGTACGGTTTTAGCTTCGCATTGGAAAAAAATGCAACACTCTCCTTTCAAGTAAGCTTTTAGGTTAAGTGGTCATTCAACATAATTCAGGCCAAGAGGTCATGATTACTATTTCTCACTACCACCCACTAAAAGAAATTTTCCTCGTTGAATGCTTGATAAAGATGAAACCAACCTAGACGTTCGGAGAGGTATGTTGAAAATAAAATTTATAAATTAATATGATACAGTTCATTTAGACTTTTGAGAGAGCATTCAAACACTTCGTTATACCTTCCAGGCTTAATGATGCCACTAACGTTGTTGATTATATCAACATGGGCTCGTGGAGATAACAAACCAGGCAACCTCGTCAACGCCTGTCGAACACAAGGAACGGCGTTTACGCAGACATGCAGCAATGGCGCACATGAAAACTTAACTACTCATGTAAGAATCTTACCATGAGCAGTGTGCTTTTAAGAGAATTCCAAAGAGTCGGTAAGGGCTTTCCATAGACAACCTCGCACTCAGCTTCTACCCGCAGATTTCTGTACCTAACCTCAATAGTGGGCATTTTCACTCCAACTCTGCGCAAGAACAATTAATTCACTCTTACCTACCAAAATCAAACCCTAAAGTAAAAATCCTTTTCTTACTTATCCATCCTCTTCCTCATCTTATGCAGAAGCCTGAGGTTGTCGTGCTCGATGTGTTTGATGAGCTTTTCCATCAGCATACGACTTTCGGGCGCCCCGAGCTTAGTGACATCGACCACCCTTTTATTACTACCTTTCTCTCCTCCTTCGCCGTCGATGTTCTCATTGAACAGAGAATATCTCAGCCGATCATTAGTAGGCAGCCTATTGATCTCAGCCCATTGAAACATAAGCTCTTCACCGAAATCGATATCCCCCGTCGAACTCAGCCCCGAGACGCTCAGACGACTGAGCGACTCTATCTCGTCCCTTCCCACGAACTGATCCATTTTTCGCTGAATTTTAGAACAATAACGGAAGGCTTAGTATCATTACAAGCATTCTTCAGGGCTGCCTGGAATCTTCATGAGGCTAAGGGCTTTCTGTAATGTCGACGAGCTTCACTTGACATATAATAAAGATACTCATATACCCACCATGATTAGGTGTGACACTGCGTCACCCTTGACATCAGAAAGGTCTAGTGGCTTACAGCAGACTGTGTCTGAAGGTAATCTGCGAATGATGTTGCAGCATTTCTGAAATGTAAGCAACCTACGAAGTGCTAAATCAGACTAGCTACAGATATGTTTATATGTGTGAATTAATTCAACTGATAACATGCCTTGAGAAGGGAGGCGAGTAAAATGTAATCTTTGAAAATAATAATATATTACAATTAAAAACAATGACCGACGGGGTAATGAAGACAAGCACGCCGTGGGATTCGCCATACGAAGCAACCCCCCAAATACATAAAAACAATATAACGAATAGATATAATATAAGCGCTGACGAAGCACATGTCGATGTCGGCAAGCCTTCATTTTTCTGGCATATAAATAGTAGAAAAACAGTTTAAAATGTTACGGTGCGTCGAATGATCGAATCCAAGAAAAGAACTGTTCAAATGTCAAGGAAATATGAAAATGAAATGGAAAAAAACAAGAAAACGGCGTTTTGTATATCGGACTTATCTTCTTTGGGGATTATTTTGTGTATGAATTTCAAGGATCTTGCAATATTATTGTTTCAAACGATACGACGGAAAAACTTGAAGGAAACTGGCAAATGAAAAGACGAGCTCGAAGACTGAGAGGAAGGCTTATACTGACTAGACTGAATTTTACGTGTTTCAAACAATGAAATCCCTATTTATAGGTTGGACGAAGAAGTTTCAAACAAATACATTCTCGATCCAAAAAGTGAAAAATCTTTTTAATTCATTCATTATGAATCTATATATTATATATAATATATAGTAAGACGTCTATAAATTAATACTTTATAATTAATAAACTCTCTAAAATAATAAAATCTTTCGTTCCCGACTTGGGCCTTTGTAAAAAATAATCAAATTCGATAAGATAATAATATGATAATTTTTCGGAAACCTGTTTAGAAATATTAGGTCCCATTAATACTTCATTCTTATATCTTTTGAAAGTATTCGTCTTTACCACTTAAAAAGATATACGTGACAGTACTTTGTGCAATCGTCGATAAACGTAATAAAATATTTCTTCCCACCTCTAGTTTGCACGAATTTCAGATCGCATATATCAGTATGGATCAATTCTAGTGGTGAACTGTTTCTTTCGACAGAGAAAAATGGTGCCTTGGCCATTTTTGCTTCTATGCAGATTTCACACTTGTGTTGTGAATCAATTTCCATTTGTGGAAGTAAGTTTAAATTTATTAACTTTTTTCAGTTTGTTTAAACTCACGCGTCCTAATCTACCATGCCATAAATTAGACAACTCAACCAAGTAAGAAGAACTTGCTTTATTAATATCAACGATCTTAATATCGCGTTTTATAGGCATTACAGATAACTTGAAAAGGCCCTTCTCGAGGTAACCTTTGCCAATAAAATGACCATTATTGGTCAGTACATATTTTCCAGCTTCAAACACTTGTCTAAATCCAGCGTTACTAAGCAGAGCGCCGGACACCAGATTCTTGCGGATGTCTTGGACATGCAGCACGTCCACAAGCGTCACTTCCTTGCCTGAGGTCATCTTCAGCACCACCCGTCCCAATCCTACGATGTTGGACGTCGCCGCGTTCCCCATATAGAGCGTCCTACCCGAAATAGACGTGTAGGTGGAGAACATTTCTTTGTAGGAGCAGATGTGGCGCGTTGCTCCGCTGTCGATGTACCAGTAGTTCGGATTTTCCACGACGTTTGCCTCGTACACGACTGCAGTCAGGTCTAGCTCCGACATGTCTGTCGTCAGCTGCTTCTGTTCAGTGAGATGCGCCCGAGTCTTATTAACTCTCTTCTTTTTACGACAATCCTTGGCCATATGCCCTAGTTTATCGCAGCTATAACAATTGCCCTTAATTCTTTTGAAATTCGGGTCTTGCTTCTTTTGTGGCGGACCTGGCCTTTTACGCTTGTTTCCATAGCCCGGCTCGGCCAAGTTGGCTCCTGCCTCCATATTGCCCCTCTTGTTCTTAGATTCGCTCTTTCGGTTATCTTCCTCGATTCGAAGCCGCACAATCAGGTCCTCAAGCCCCATCTCCTTTCGTTTGTGCTTGAGGTAATTCTTGAAATCCTTCCACAGAGGCGGCAGCTTCTCGATAATCGCAGCTACCTGGAAGGTTTCACTGATCTGCATATTTTCGGCATGAATATCATGGATAATCAGCTGCAGATCACGGACTTGGTCCAACACCGGCTTAGAATCAGTCATCTTGTAATCCAGGAATTTGCCGACGATGAACTTTTTCAGTCCGGCATCGTCGGTCTTATACTTCTTGTCCAACGAATCCCACAACTCTTTTGCAGTCGTAGTCACTGCATAGACGTTGTATAGGGAATCGTCTAGGGCGTTCAGAATATAATTGCGGCACATGAAATCATTATGATTCCATGCGTCTAACGCAGCCTTTTCTTGCTCAGATTGAGCGACACGAGTAACATAGTCTGCGTCGTTAGGGTTTTCACCCTCAGCTGGTGGGGCGACTTCTGTCACCGTAGGAGCGAGCTCCTTCAGGAATCGGACAAGGTGGAGCGTCGTCAGGTAGAACATCATCTTTTGCTGCCAACGTTTGAACTTCGTCCCGTTGAAGTTGGCATGACGTTCGGCGTGGCTGCTGGCAGGGATCGTTGGTGTGTTGGTTGCCATCGATCAGATCACGAACAGTTTTCGTCTTACGGTTGTTGTTTCTTCGGCTGCATCTAGTCGGCGGCAATATAATGAAATGGTTTCTTGTGACTCTTCGATCGGCTCAGATGAACGCTTCTAGAATGAAAGGAATTAAAAAAAACCTTCCGAGAGTCTTCAAACGCATGTACAATTCGCGAGTACCCAGATGATGATGAGGGCATAGGTGATAACTATTATACACAACATGGAGAATAAATAGGCCTGGAGTTGATGAAGACTATCCATGACTTTAGACGTAGTCGAGGCGTGTGTTGGACACACTGTCCGTAAGACGAAATCGCCCCGATATTATGTGCTTTCGGTTATCAGCGATCATCCCCAAGATACAACGACATTTTCTTAACTCGTAATCGCAGCACAACGACTAGAGTTTTACGACGAATCGTACTCGAAACTCGAGTTTTTCTTGCTTCGGGATTTTAGGGAGTTGGGAGTGAATGATGTAATTTGTGTGGGTTGAAGTGAATTAATTTTTCCAATTGATGAGGGGTCTATTTATAGACTTTTTCACGCAGGGACTGAATCGCAAATTCCAGAACTTGTTGGATTGATTCTACAATTTTCCAAGGGTCGGAATGAGACATTTCAAAACCTCTGGACTGTCGGTCTATTTACTGGCCCGCGACAGGCCCGATTCTCGGGCCGACAGCCCGAATCTTTGGCATGTCCCACCGGCGGCGGCCCGGGCGCGCCTCAAAGCGCCCATTGCGCACTTTGGCACGGCACGGCTCGGCTCGGCCTCGGCCACGGGCACGGGCTCGGGCTCGGTGCTCGTCGGTGCGAGGCACCGACTCGCACCCGAACTATTATTTGGGCCAAAACTCACTTGAGCTTCTCAAGCCCACTAAGCCCACTTAAGCCTACTTAAGCCCATATAAGCCCACTTACATGGCAAGCACTTTTGAACAAACCACATGGGTTTCTATATTTATAGTGAAGTTTTTCTTTCTGTCTAACCAATGTGGGACACTAAAATCCACACTTAAACACTATCAACCATTTTATTCATTATTGGGCCAACTTCGAAAATTAATTTCTCATTCACCCGAATTCGGTTTTGAGCTTATTAATATTCGTTAGATTCTCCGTGAAACATAGATTCGTAATCTTTCAACGATTTCTCGTTTCGACATTCGACGGCTTCTCCATTTAATAAATACCGAAATTGATTTTATTAATGGGTTAATACCCATTTGGGCCCAAAGCCCATTTATCTTAACAAAATCCAACAATTTTTTATTAATTCACACTTCTAAATCGTTTTGAGTACATGAATATAATTAATGAAATATATTTGAATTCATTTATCGTCAATACATTCTAAATTTGTTGAATTTAAATAGTCTCTCTTTTAACTAATATAACATTAATTTATCGATATAGTAATATCCCTCTAAATTAATAAAATTCGATGGTCCCATTGTTATTAATTTATAAAGGTTTTACTGTATCAGTCAAGAAATCTTATTCAGACCAAAAATAACTAAATAAATTTATTTATATTTTATACATGAGTCACGGAAAGAAAAAGACATAACTACAGCCGCTTTGGATTCCATCGCCTCTAGTGAGGTGACTATCGAATCAAGAGGAGTATGACATATACCAAAGAATAAAGACAAAAGGAAGATGTTTAGGTAAAATGCCTTATATATTTTTGGGTTGTTTTTCACGTATTTCTATGAAGATTATATCATTCGAGACGACGCGACATTTTGTACTCAATTTTCACAACAGCGCTAAATCATTCCAAATTTCCATGATACCTCAGAAGCTCTTGCTCACTTTCGGCCAATTAGCCTACGCATTGTCGTCTGTTAGGGTCAGTTACGTGTTTAGAGGGGGTAAATAAACACTTACCTAATTTTCAGATCTAAATCGGTTAAGGTTTGATATCGGTGCTTGATATTCTGTTGTGCGGAAGTAAACCGGTCGATTTTGAATCAAGACCGAATGTGTATTGTGATATGTGTGTGTGTGTGTGTGTTTGTGAAGACACCGAATTTGTTTCTGGAAGTTCATAGCAAATTCTCCTACGTCTCCACTTCTTCCCTACAAGGAAGTTATCACTAGAAGCCTCGGTTTACAACCTACGTCGTACAACCTCCTTAGCTAGACTCACACAATACAACCCTCGTGGTCAATAAAAATTAAACAGTTCAGCCCCCTGTCAGACTTATTTTAAACCTAGGTACCTACTTGAATTTTATTTACTGAGTACCTAACTGACAGATTTAACCCTGATAAAACTGATCTATTACATCATTTACCTAGTTTCTTATTTCACCTTACGTTCATTCTTAAAAAAAAAATAAAAAAAATCGCACCATCCCAAACCAACCCAAATCGCGTGACTTTCTCCCAGAAATCGACCCGCTTTTTGTTTTTGCTTCAGATTTAACGTTGTGGGTTCTCGTTCGTTGTGGTATTCCCCTTCTGAAATCGATAGGTAAGTCCTTCGTGGCATTTTGTCATGGTATTACCGTTACCAATAGGCTTGTATCTAGTTTGATTTTGCCGTTATTTGTTGGGTTTAAGCATTTTCGGTTAATGTTCGGAATAGCTGCGTGTTTTTTGAATGACATCGATTTGTTGTTTTTTTGGAATGGTTCAATTTAATGTGGTAGCTTTGTGCATGTATCCTCGCATAAGATGACCTGGGCCGCTAGAGCATTCGTAAGTTGTAGCATTATGTATATTTCCGTCGACTTTGTTGCAGTTCTGCGTTAATGTCATTTTTATATTGTGCAAGCTCATTTTCTGACGAATGGTTGGGCCCGGACGAATGAGTATCTATGAAAGAAGACTTTGCATCCAGAGTTTATCCGGCTCCAATTTGGCGACGTAGACTGTTTGGAGACTTTGTTGTTTAAGTTCAATTATTTGACTTGGGGATGAGACTATTTGGAGACTATGTTGTTTATGTTCGTTAAGTTATTTGTCTTGTGATACTGTTTGGAGACTCAGTGATGTCGCTTGTTGGGTAGTTGTATGAGACTTTGTCTGTATTTTATGCAGTACCATAAGTTTTCATATTAACGTACATTATCTTTTAACATAATCTGTAGGTTTGCCGTACCACTATGTATATATACAACGTACCATAACCAGAATATATGAAGTACATTATCTTTTATATTAACGTACCTTATCTTTTACATACAGAGTCCCATAATATGCAGGTTAACTGTGCCACTTATATATATGTACCGTACCATAACAAGAATTTGTGAAGTACCTTTTATTTTATATTAGCGTACATTATCTTTTACATACAGAGTACAATAATATGCAGGTTAACTATACCATATCTATATATATAGCGTATCATAACCAGAATATATGAAGTACCTTATCTTTTACCTTAACGTACCTTGTCTTTTACATATATAATACCATAATCTGCAAGTTTACCGTACCATTATGTATAAATATAGCGTACCATAACTAGAATATATGAAGTACCTTATCTTTTACATATATCCTGTATAGTCATGTACCTTATCTTTTACATATATAGTACCATAATCTGCAGGTTTATCGTATCATTATGCATACATATACAGTACCCGAGTCTGCAAGTATACCGTACCATTTGTTATACCATTGAAAATACCATCGAAATTAAACAAATTCCTAAGCAAATCGCATTGTTCTGCAATTTTGACCAGCCCTAACAATAATATGACTAAAAAAAAGAAAACAATTCGCACATTTAGGAGTCACCTGATTTTTCAAAATATGTTGTAAGATGTTCTTGCTTCTATCATTATATTCTAATGAATCTTGGAGTTCGAATGTTTAATTCATGGGTGTAAGGCCTAATGCACCTAATTTGATATAAAAGGTAATTAATACTCTATATTAGTGTTTTAGGGTGGTTCCAGATGAAAAACTAATTCGTACGACCTCGAAAAATACTAACCCTAGTATGACGTATCACATATTTAAGGGATGTCGTACCTTTCTTTGCTATGTAGGGGTATCTATTTGTTTGTTTTAAGCGTACCGTCTCGAACACCGTTGTAGTACCAAAATTACATATGACATCAAACATTTTCTGAAAGGCAATGACATGTCAGAGGAGCCGGCTTTTGTGATTTATTACCTCGTATGTCAGTAATATGTCCAGTCATGATAGGAAACGTCAGAATATGTCGAATCATGACAGAAAAAAGTCATAAAAATGTCCTGTCATGACAGAAAAATATCAGAAATTGTCTCTTTCTTTTTTGACATCAAACATCTTCTGAAAGGCTTCTTTTTTGATAAAATATCCCCAAGTCATATATTCAAACTCTTACTTTAATTTATACGGTACCTATTTCTGAAACGATACCGTATCCTCTATGGTATGTTTAGTGTACCTTATTTTCACATATTACAGTACTTTGATGACATATATTATCGCACCTTTTTGCTTATATTAGAGTACCTTGTTGATATATATTTACATTACCTTATTGGCATATATTACGGTACTTGTTGTCATATATTACAGTACCAATTTTGCATATATTACAGTACCTTGTTGTCATATATTACATTATCTTGTTGTCATATATGACGATACCTTGTTGACATATATTACGGGATCTTGTTGGCATATATTACAATACCTTGTTGTCATATATTACAGTACCAAATTGGCATATATTACAGTACCTTGTTGGCATATATTACTGTATCTTATTGTCATTTATTACAGTACCTTATTGGCATATATTACGGTACCTTGTTGGCATTTATTACAGTATCTTGTTGTCATATATTACATACCAAATTGGCATATATTAGAGTACCTTGTTGGTATATATTACTGCAACTTGTTGTCATATATTACGGTACCTTGTTGGCATATATTACGGTACCTTGTTATCATATATTACAATACCAAATTGGCATATATTACAGTACCTTGTTGGTATATATTAATGTACCTTGTTGTCATATATTACAGAACCTTGTTGGCATATATTACGGTATCTTGTTGGCATTTATTACAGTACCTTGTTATCATATATTACAGTACCTTGTTGGCATCATTTAAACAAAAACAATGAGCCATATCCTATTGACACTGGACAAAAGAATAACCTACTGGCATCATTTGGATAAAAGAATATGCCATTACCATACAAAAGAGCAACAACAAATGTTGTTGGGACAAAAGCAGTAACAAATACATGGCAAATACGGACCCTACGTTGATACGGCTTCTCTACAAGTACGATCATTATTCCCGTATTTCCCACATATTTTGCACTTGTTGGATGTTCTATCTACCTGAGAAGAAATTCTCCGCGTCTTTCAGCGACCGAGAAGAATACGAATGTCAGGGTCACGAATAAAATTTCCGTCATCGGTTTGAGCATTAACCTCGTGCGTCGTCGCTTCATTAATCGATACTAAGAATGACTCCCTTTTTTTATTCTCACACAATCAAATAATGTTCCGCCCCTAACCGAACTTGTAGACGGCATATTTTCAGATAATATGGCAACCTGTATAAATGGTATGACTGTATAGTTTGCAATGGTACTGCGTACGCGTACATCTTGGTACCGTATAGAAACGTACAATGGTACGTAACAAACATAACAAATGTTACGTAATATACATAGCAAATGGTAAGTCGTTATAGTTATAAAAAAAAACCCGAAATCACGATGATTTAGCCTCAATAACTATCAAATCCTAATATTCCACCAATATATCGAGCTCTTGGATCGCATTCAGCTCCAAATTTGGGCTAAACCTTGAACAAACGAGTGAAACCGATTAACCAAACCCAAAGCAAAACAAAAGCTTAACTGACAAAATCGAGACCCAAAATTGAGAACCTAACGTTCAAGAGGCTCGTCGATCGTTGTTCGGCGCCGGCACGAGCAGAAAGAGGTGGTAGGCAAGAAGAAACTTCGTCGACGGCGGGATGGAGCTCGATAATTGCAGAGAAAAAAAACTGAATTGAAATTGTAAATCAACTAATAAGGGTAATTTGGTAATCTTAGGTGATTAGTACCTATATGTAAAATTTTTATTCAAATGGGTACCTAGCTTAAAAAGATGTCTGACAAGGGACAATGGCTTTTTAATTTTCTATCACGTATTTATGTGTAGATTGCCGATATATATATATATATATATATATATATATATATATATATATCAGTCAAGAAATCTTATTCAGACCAAAAATAATTAAATAAATTTATTTATATTTTATACATGAGTCACGGAAAGAAAAAGACATAACTACAACCACTTTGGATTCCATCGCCTCTAGTGAGGTGACTATCGAATCAAGAGGTGACCCACAACTTCTCAGGTAAACGGTGACATTACCGATACTATGTGATCGTCAATGAATCAGTCATATTCGGATATCTGGCACCTAGAATCCTTGGACTTATGGACTTTTTATTTAATGATGAGATTAAGGACCGTCCGGTGTCTCCTTTTTTCGTTCCCACGAGAATCAGACGTCCAACTCAAACATTTGGGTGTTATTTATTTATCTCACCACCGGATGCCAAGCAGACTTTATATTCAATAAATAAATAATAATGCCTTTATTATAGTGAAAATAATATTCACTACTTTATTTTGATAGTATATACAGTAAAACTGTCTAGCGACGTACACATCATCGTGCGCCCTATATTATTCCTAGTCCTCATATGGCATCCCGAGGGCACACTCCCTAACAGCCTCCCACTTGCACTCGAATGTCATGTGCTGAACCTAATGCCAGTCACAATGGTATCGTAGCCCCATCTTGTCCAAATGTTGTTCCATAACTGTCTGGAAGAAGGGCTTCGAGAGGGGGTCTGCCACGTTTTTCACGATGGTGATTTTCTACGCGGCGATCATCCTGTTTTCAACGAACTCGCATAGTACGTGCTATTTTCTCTCAATATGTTTGGACTTGCTATGAGATCGTGGTTCATTTGCTTGCGCGACTGCACCACTATTATCATTCCAGAGTGTAACCGGTCTGTCCGCAACTGGTACCACAGTAAGTTCCTCCAAGAACTTTTTCATCCAAACATCTTCTTTAGCTGTCTCTGAGGTTGCTATGTATTTTGTCTCACAAAACCATTCTTGTGTGGCCCACGTATAATGCACATACTAGCTCGACTTTGATTCTTTTTGCTCCAATATCGGTCAAATAAAAAGTATGTACGTAAGGGTAGGATATCCACGTGTATTCGGATATATAACGGCCGAAAATATACTTTTTTGGGGTATAAAAATAGTATTAAATCCTAACTTATCAACAATCCCCAAACTAGCTTCGATCGTCCTCGATCGTAAAAGCAGAATAAAACCAATCAAGTTAGGATTATAGAACATTATTCAATGAAATTCTCATGTTTCACCTCAGAAAACGTAAAGGCATATAAAGTCGAGATAATCATTGACTAATGAACGATCTAGTCAAAATACGAGGCATGAGGTAATAGGCCGCAATCTTATCATAGCATGAAAGACATTTCTAGAATTATACCACGCATCACTCCACAACTCTCACAAGGATTGCTCAAGTCACCGGGGTGTTTTCAAAGGAATTTGTATAAAGACGCTCAATTCACGACATGAAAGGATATTGTTCTATACTTGCAAATCACATCATAGTCACATAGTAGAAGTTATGCACGAATCAAAGGGTCTTTAATCAAGGGCTGTAATGGGGCTCGGGTTTTGAAAGGTGCGTCATATAGGAAACTGAGTTAAAAGTATCAACCGTGTCGATCATAAATCGCTCTTCTCACCACTTATTTCGCTCTTCTAACGTCGTGCCTATGTCTCACGCAACTCATCATTTTTCCTTTTGTAGCTATTCTCGCTTGTTTTTTTCTTTTTTTTTTTCCTTTTTTCGCTTTTTTCTTATTTTTTCGCTTCCTTTTTTCCCGAACCAGCCCCTCCTATCTCTCTTTTTTTTACGTCTTATCTAATGGAGAGGTTTCTAGTCCGCTGCAATATTACGAAGAGAGATCTATATCATAAGACGAGTTCATAACATGCATCGACGATTAGCTCCTTCTCAACCAACAAGTCACTATTCACGATATCGATAAATTAACACGTTGATACGGGTCGTATAGGCTAAATATCTGGGCTCCGAGTCAACAAATAAGTCAAATAAGGGTCAAAGGGGCTCACTAAGTGGTAAATACGTTAGGAAAATATTTTGGCCAATGAGTCAATCCTAGTGCCCTTCTCATTTTCGCACACAAAAACCCACATGGTAACCATTGACATGCATAACATAGCAAGTTCGAAAATATTCAGTCCATGCGTGTCACACAAGAAGATCTGAATTTATCTCTGAAGGCTCAAGAACTCACTTATATAACTGGGTTTGTGCTTCATGATAGATGCTCATCTTATTGACTGTATCTGAGATCATGAATAGTTTCTTTCTGATGGATTCAAGTTCGTTCTCAGATTCTTGGTCCAAATCAGTATTCTCTTAAGTGTCAGATTGCATTATCTGTTTTCCTTTGGCGGTCTTTGAGTTCTGTTGTTTGACTTAGTGGTCAGGAGGGCAATAGGTTCCATGTCAATATTTTTCTTTCTCTCGCTCTTGATCTCTTTGGCATACTAGGAGTATTCAGAGAGGTTATCATGCAAGGAATGAATGTCCATTGCATCTAAATCCTTGTTCTGTTGCTTGTCCAGAACTGCAATCCCTCCCCACTCAGGTTGAAGTGTGGAGAGGAATTTGATGTTCCGCTCAAGCTTTGAACGCTGAATGTTGATCTTCCTTATCTCATACAACGAAGATAACTGTGCTGATGTTCTTTCCCCTTCCTAGCTTTGAAGGAATCATAGGTAGTGAGGATGCTCGATTTCTTTGATAGGTTGCTCAATTCTGTCCCAACCATCATTTTGGACACTTCATCGCAGATTTCCTTGGCAGTGATCATTGCGTCCACTTGCTTGTATACATCATTCGGTAGAGCCTGAAGTACGTAGTGTCGTGCAAGCTTGTCCGTTCTGGCTCGTGCCCTCTCAGCGTCATTGTATCGACCGGGATCCTTAGGAGTTCTTCGCTTAGGAATGGCAGGAACTGCATCGGGTTGGGCAGGAATGATGGTCCAAAATTGAGCTGGGCCTTCAAAAATGGAAGAGAGCATGTCGTGAGTGAGGTCTGCATCCTTGATTTCTGTGAAGTTGATGAAGCGTTGCTTCCAAATCCCTTACTCCCCCGCTTAGCAGTGGTGCTCGGTTGTCAATCCAATAGCAAGACCGTCCGTGTTTTGTTTGGTAATGATCGTTAATGCGAATCGAACAATTATAGTCAAGTATGAAGAATTTTGATTTTTGAGTCAAAATGCGTGAGTTCACTGAATTTAGTCTTTTGTATGTTAAAGTCGAGTGAATTTTTGCCTAAAGCTTGAGGATCGGGCGATTTGAGTTCAAATAAATCAAATTCGATCTACTTAAGTTTGTACTGTTGACAATCGGTTGACACTAGTCCTATAGATGCAAATCCGGGAGATTTTAGTCTGTAATGCTGAGAATCGTGCAGTTCAAGTCCCAGCGTATCAAAATCGGGCGACAAAGGTTCAAACTGTGAGAATCGAGCAACAGAGATCCTAGAGGCTTGAATTCGGGCGACTTTAGTCCAAATGATAATTGGGCGCTTTGACTTATGACCTGAAATTGCAATTCACGCGATTTATCAAAAAAGAAAAGGTTCGGGCGATTCGATCATAAAAAAACTGAAATTTGCCGAGACTTTAATCGCGCGACTCTCAGCAAAATGAAAACATTTCGGCCGAATCCTTCAAATTTCTTACTACTATGCGAAACCTTCCCGAAAGTGAAGAACAGACCCAGAAAAACCTATTTTCAGACTCGAGTTTTGCTCAAATCCTACTCAAACTTGACGGAAATCGATGTGAAAGACCAGAAAAATATTTGTAGTTAGTTTTCTTATGTCTTAGGAGAAAGAAATTAGTGAAAACGATTTAAAAATGCCCAAAAACAGTGAAAAACGAAAATGAGTTCTTTCAGGTTAAATCTCCCTCAAATCACGTCTGAATCGAATGATACAGGATTCAAATCGAAAATACAGATCCACTTTTAGGCTCTGATACCACTTGTTGGTCCTTATATTACCAAAGAAGGATCAAAAGCTAGATTGGTTTCCACCTTCTAGTGCATGTAGTGTGTGTGTTCTTGGAGAGAAACCTACTTTGTGGCTAACTGATAATACTTTTGATAAACCCTAATTAGGGTAAGTATGAGCTTTATATACCACAAGTAATTGGTATATTAAAGCCCAGTAATCAAACTTATACAAAATATCATTTGTCTCCCCAAACTACTACAACCCATTAAATAAATAAACATAAACCCAAGACTCAAATAATTAGAGGACACTATAATTAATTCCTAACACACAATCCTAAGGTAGAGGTGCCCTTGAGGTAGCACAGGATCCGGTTGACTGCTAGCATGTGGGATTCTTTGGGATCGGCTTGGAAACGGGCACACAATCACGTGGCAAACATGATGTCCGACCGACTTGTGGTGAGATACAGAAGCAATGATACTGCGATAGAGAGTGATGTCGACTGCTTTTCCAGAGGGATCGACATCTAATTTGCAGCTTGTTGCCATGGGAGTGCTAAGAGGCGTGCTCTGATCTTGATGGAATTTCTTCAACATGTCTTTGATGTACTTGGCCTGACTTATGAAAATTTCATCTTCGAGCTGCCTTACCTGAATCCTAAGAAGAACTGCATCTCTGCCATGTGGCTCATTTCGAACTTGGTCTTCATGAGATCTCCTAATTTCTGGCATAGTTTGCATATCAACTAATAGGTCAAAATGTGTAGTGTCAAGGTTTACTACCTCCTGAGATGAAGTGGATGCGTAGTCTTTGTCCGTCCTAGCGGAAGTTCCACCTTCCTGATCATCATCGAGGCGCGCCATGAGAGCTATCCAACTTCCTTCTATTTGGTTAGGTGAAGCTTCCTGGAGTAGTAGTTGGCGTCCTTCTTCTTTTGAAGGGTGCACTCTGACAAAATGACCTGTTTTCCCGGTTTTCCCACAATTGAAACATTTAAGTGGGTCTTTTGAGGCTGTGGCTTCTGAGGACTCAGTTGGTTTCTCTTTATTCTTCGAGCTTGTAGATCGGAGTCTGTTAGCAGAGGATGACGACTTCTTCTTGAAGTATTGCTTCGTCATCATTTTGGCGATTAAGGCCAACTAGTTTACCAAATTCCTTGACATGAGGATGAAGTCTTGAATCCGATGGTTCCTCATCCTCTGAAGAGCTGGAAAGCTTGACATGCTTTTCTTTGCGTGCGGGAGCTCCACTTCTCTGAAGCTAGAGCTATCGAGTCTTCGGTCTGTTTGCCCTTTTGCTATTTTGTATCTCGTTTGATGTCTTCTTCGTGTTGTGCGAGGTTGTTAAAAACAGCGTGAATATCCATCTCATCCAAGTATTTGTTCTGTCAGAGCTGAGTGGATATTTTCTTCCATTCGGTGGTCAACGAGGATAGGAACCAAATGTTCATCTCCATTTTGGTCTTGTGGACCTCAGGCATCCTCATTTCATTGAAAAATGTGAGGTATTGCTGATAAAGATCATGTAAGCTTTCCTCATTCTTTGCTTTGAAGGAACCATACGATGTGAGTATGTTTGCCTTCTTAGCCTTGACGCTCACTTCGGTTCTCTGCATCATTCGATGGAGTTCATCCCACTTTATTTTAGCCGTTGGGAGGCTGTCTATCTGTCTGTAGATATCATTGGGGAAGTCCTGCATCAAGGCATGCTTGGCTATTAGATCGGCCTTTGCTCTTTGTTTCTCCACCTCATCGTACTCGTTGGGAGTCTTCACTCGCCTAGGAGGTTCGACCGGGGGATTGTTCGTATTATCACCGTCTTGAGTAAGCCAAAACTGTGCGGGTCCCTCTTCGAGTGATGCTAGAAGATTTCAGCCTCATCTTTGAACTCCATAAAATTCAAGAACATACTGCGCCGAACTGTGTATTCGCCTCCAAGATTGCAGGACGATTGTCGTTTCCAAGCGCATAAGCATCCATTTATGTTGATGAGTTGACTAAGGATCTTCGTTGGTTGTTTTGAAGATTTAAAACGATGTAATGTGCTTCACAAGTGACAAATCAGTTAGTAATATTTGGTGCGCAGGTGATCGAGCGAAATAAATTGCTAAAAATCTTTCGGTCGAGAAAAAGTTCCGATGCATAAATTTATTTATCGTTAAGAAACAGTACTATTAGTAAGTTTCTCGCCGATCAACTAAATCGGTTGACCGAAAAAGTTTTTCGAGCACAAATGATTTATTCGCTAGGTCAAACTTAAATGTCTGACCGAAAATGTTTTTTGAGATAAACGTTTAGGTGCGCGGAGTCAAGATAAGTCTCGTCGAAAAAGATTTTTGCTGAATGAATGCTCGAGAAATATTTCAGCTTCAATCGCTCTTAATAGCAGCGACTTCAGTAACAAATTCGTATCTAACTGGGAAAATTTCTCGAACTGAGTTTTCGATCGAGAATTTTAATCTAATCGAAAACTTAGCGAGAAAAATTGAAATTACGCAATTAAACACGGAATACGTTTTTAGCACTAAATTCAAGCAGAAACAGCAAATTGATCGATGAAACTACGGGTAATTGCTTGAAATTAGCTACTGATTACACACGAACAGAAGATTAAACATGTGATGAGCAAATAATGTTCAGTTTTGACGAAATCAAAACATGTTGAGTTCTCGCGCAAACAGTAACTTTGGTCGATTCAAAATTCAGTCTAATTCGAACCTCTAATCAGTATTGACCGTCTCGCAAATGAATTGCAACACTTAATCAAGCACAGAAACATCACAATCAGTTCAATTAAACACAGAATTTGAGCTAACAGATCGAATTTGATTTTTGCTCCTTTTTCGCACGGAACAGTTCCAGAAATGAAACTCGATAAGATTTCTAATGATTTCGATTCAAAACAGAACAAATCTTCTCTGATACCAATTGTTAGGTCCTCAAATTATCTACTCTAAGATCCTAGACTTCAATCCTAAGTATTTCGATCAGCATGATCGAGATTTTAAGTTCAATCGAAAAACTCAAATGAAGACCACGAGAGAGAATTTCGTTAGAGTGAGAAAGTACTTATTGGTTCTCTCTCTAGAATTCGATTGTGAAGTCTTTCGAATCAATTTAATAACTTTTTCTATTCAGCTCAAAGATCACAATTGTATTTATACCAAACAAACATGGTATAAATAACAATCTAGTCCTAAACTAAGGACAAATACATTAAAAGCCCCTAATTATAAAGATAGCTAATAAAATCAAAGCACACTTACAATGTATACTCTACAGCTTCAAATTAGGGTCCTCTGCTAGCATAGTTGTGAGGTAGATGATGGATTCTTCCTAAATTAAAAAAGAAAAATTATCTTCACTTTTTGGGATCTAGCGTTGATTGTCGTTGAGAATTATTTGAGAGAGTTTCGATCGATTTGCAGATATTCGATTAATTCTAACTGTGAGATGGGTGCTTTTTCATATACAATTTATTTACTTTATCAATGCTTTTTCAGATTCTACAGTAAACCTCAGTGAAAAAGGTAAGTTTCGTTAATGTTTTATTGATTGCCAATAAAGCGGGGTAAAATAGTCTTTTACGCAGGGTTAGTAAGGGTACATTGGTCTATTAACATTTAAAGGACTACTTTTTTAACGTGGACCAAGTCAACGGCCATTTTTTAAATAATCCACGCTTGTGCTCCAAGGAATTACTGAATGGTGATTGCAATTACTTTTTCCTTATTATAGTTTATATCATGGTCATCATTATTAAATATAACGATAATTATTTCTGAATGGTGATTGCAATTACTCTTTTTTACTTATTATAATTTATATTATGGTCATCATTTTTAAATATAACAATAATCATTAACTCTTCATACATATACTCATGGAAACTAATTTTTTTTTTTTTATCCTAAAACAAAAGTTAATTGAATACACAGCTCTCTATTGCGCAGTGAAATCGTCTCTTTCCTTTACCTTTTTCCACGTGAATCGAATTAATTTTAGTGAAATTGTAACATAATATCTGTCTATTATATTAAGGGAGAGCGTGCTAGAGTAGTTGCTTTCCCAATTTGGTATGTCGGTTGTTGATGTGGGGCTCTCCCAATCAAAGAATATTGATAAGCTTCGGGAAATTTTATATAACGGTAGGTTTAATACCTCAAAGTTATGGGACGTGTGTAGGTGCTTAAGGGACGTAAAGAGGGGCATAAACGAAAAAGGCACGAGATATACGTGGTTCGGATCTTGTAAGATCCTACGTCAATAGTTTTCACTATTTCTGGATAGGTTACACACTCAGATCGTTCATTTCTTCCTAAGATATATTAAGTACTGAACGGAAATTATTTTATGTGATGAACGAGAGAATTATGAGATGTTCTTCGTATTTTTCATGATGATCCTTGTGAAAATCACCATGTAATGCTTTTATAGGAGCTCAATGAGGCTAGGAAAAGCTACGTCCATGGTTTCCTGGGGTGAATGATCGCTTGGAACGAGGTACATCGAAAAGTCATTCTGTCAGAACAGCTTTTCCACAGTAGTCACATATGCGCAGCAGCTACATTGGCGCAGCCCCGTCTTTACTCGACACGTGTTTTCCAGCCTATTTTCTCCTAGAGTCTTTTCACCATTTAATGCGTTCAGGAAGCTTTGTTCTTCCAGGGGCTGCCAGCTGGCCTTTGAGGTCCCCGAAGCTCTTGTCTTATAATGAAATGCTATATTTTGTCCCGCCTCTTTTCTCCTTTATACAGTCTTTTTCACGATGCGTTCAGGAAGCTTGTTTCTTGCAGGGGCTGGTAGCTGGCCTTTGAGGTCCCCGAAGCTCCTATCTTATAATAATTCTATACCTTGTCGCGTATTTTTCTTGGGCCTATTCCCAGCTCTTAATTACTTTTTTGGCCCACCTAATTTCTAGACATATCAACCACTCCCCTACTCTAATTTATTTTCGGGACAAAGTATATTAGAGTAATAATAAGTAGGGAGGTGGGCTTACCTTCCGTCCTTTGAGCTCCCTCGTTTATTGCTATTCCTGGAGAATCATGCCCTCCTATTTTTGAAAGAGCAACAGTTCTTCCCTAGTACTTATCTTCTTGGGAACCGTCTAGCATCATTAGTCGTGAGTTAGCGGCAGCCCCTTCGTTACTTTCTGTGAATTCAAAAGGGCAACTTAACGATCAGTATTCCTCATTTCCTTCCTCTTTTTTCTCTCTAGGCGCTTTCTCCTCTTTCGCCATGGCTTCCTCACCATCTGATTCCGCCAATCATTCTCTGGCCTCTGCAAACCCTTCGGATTCTGGATCTTCTGCCAATCCTCCATCCCCTAAACCTTCTGTTCTGAAATCAAAACCTCGCACCAAACAATCGTTTACCACAAAATCGGGCTATCGTTCGAGGACGCATTCTCGGACTGGTCCGTCGACCTCTGTCGGTCCATTTGAGGCTTCTGGTGGTTCGATGCCGGCTGATCTCCTGCCAGATCCGACGAGTTGGTAGTCCTTTTTGATCCTTCTGCTCCTGCTGCTGCTAGGGTTATGGTGCCACCGTCTGTGCCTGTGTCTTCCTCGACGGGAACAAGTAAGTTCGGAGCTTCTTCCTGTTCTCATGCTGACATAGGTTCTTTGGGAAGCCTTTCTTTTGGGGATTTTTCGGTGGTGCTGCCTGCTTCTTCTCAAAGGGAGGACCGGTCCCCACAACCCTTTCTTGTCCCAAAGTAGACCTGGCCTTCGATTCCCTGTTCCTTCTTTTTGTCTTCTGTTTCTATGGCTTTTGGGGTCTCTCTTAATCAATTTCAACATTCAGCCCTTCGTTTGTTGTTTGTTTTCTTTGTGGCGATGATAAAAACAGGTGGCGAACCATCTGCTAATTTAGTGTTGTCCCCTTCTATCTGAAACCCTACGGACCCTTCTTTTACCTGGCCATTATTTCTTCTTCTCGGGGTGGTATGACTCATTGCTTCATAAGAACCACGAAGCCGAGAAAGATTGGCAGGCCGCTATCCCTTTGTCAGATCTCCTGAGGGAACATGGGACGTTCAAACGGATTGGGTGGAGAAAGCTCCTTTGAGAAATCCTGGGAGGTGTTCCTCTAATAATGAAAGGGCGTTAGCCTTCTTGAATCAGCATTCCAGGGATGAAGGGCTCCTGAACCCTCTTCACCTAGTTAACCACCTAGGGGCCCTTCATCATTTTGGAATTTCTCCTGTTCCTGTACTTTTCTCTTTCGATGGTACTCCTCTCATTTTGGCCTTCTTTTTAGGAGTTCGCCTTTGGCCTTTTCTTGTTTTTTGGACCTCTTAGGAATTATGCTACTTTCTGGGGAGCTTAACTCCCCTCGCTTTTATGTTTTTGGGGACTTTTCTTGCTTGTAATATATGCACCCCTGTTGTTTTCGTTCTGTTGCTTTTATTATTTTCGAAATCGTTGGGACTTCCTTGCTTCGATAGGGACCTTAGTGTTTTGCCACATATCTTTGCTTATCAAATACACGGATATAGCACCGGCACGCTTAGTGACTCGCAATCCAAGTATGACTTTAAGCACGGTTATAGCGCCGGCACGCTCAGTGATTCGTAAGCTAAACACGAATCTAAGCACTGTTATAGCACCGGCACGCTTAGTGATTCGTAAGCTAATTTCGAATCTAAGCACGCTTATAGCGCCGGCACGCTTAGTAATTCGTAAGCTAAGTACGAATCCAAGCACGCCTTTGGTTGCAAAGACCGTCGTCCTTGTCCTCATGTGACTTTTTGTGCTAGGCTCTCTTTGTCCTTAGAAAATTCAATATCGACTTTTAGGTCCTTAAAAATGTGGGGATCCCTGGTACCATTCACGTCGCAGGCTTACTGAGAGCCTTTGATGTCCTGTACGCCGCAGCCCGTCTGTGACTGTATCTTGTACACCCTTATTGACATCATCACACCGTAGATATATCATATTTGGTGTCCTGTACACCGCAGGTCCGTCGACCCTTAGCACCATCATATCGCAGATATGTCATCTTTGACACACCGCAGGTTCGTCGACCTTTGGCATCAATTATATTATTAGGTGCACCTTTTATTATATATAATAAAGCCCTTATATTCCGATAAGGAGGTACGTCTCGTTAAAACCTTAACCAGGTAAAACCTCCCTTGAGGTAAAACCAGGTAAAACCTCCCTTGATGGCCGTCCGTCGTTCGAATTCCACGTCATATTCCCCTAGCTCAATAGCCCATTTGACCATCCTGCCCGATAGTTCTGGCCGGCTTATAGTTTGTCTCAAGGGAAAATTAGTTCGGACATATACTTTATGAGATAAAAAATATGGCAGGAGCTTCCGGGCGGATACCATCACTGCAAGTGTAGCCTTCTCGATTTCAGAGTACCTGGTTTCCGCTTCCAACAATACCTTGCTTACAAAATAGATGGGTTTCTGGGAGCTTCCTTCCTCCTTCACCGGCACGGAGCTAACCGCGTGATCTCCCACGGAGAAATACAACACCAGTTCTTCTCCCACCAAAGGCTTTGTTAGAAGGGGCGTATCGTAAAGATATTTCTTTAGTTTCTCGAAAGCTTGTTGGCATTCATCGTTCCATTCGAACTACTTATTTTTTTGTAGTACTCTGAAGAACAGGGAGACTCCTTTTTGCCGAGTGGGAGATGAATCGATTGAGGGCCACTAACCTCCCTGTTAATCTCTGGACCTCCTTGACTCCCTACAGGGGTTGCATTTCCAGGATAGTTTTTACTTTGGCGGGATTGACTCCATTGCCTCGATGCGTCACCATATATCCTAGGAACTTCCCGTACCTCACACCAAATGTGCATTTCCCCGGATTGAGCTTCATCCCACTTCCCCTTACCCCCGTGAATGCCTCCTCTAGGTCCCTGGTATGGTCCGTCAGGTGCACTGCTTTCACGAGCATATCGTTCACATAGACTTCCATGTTTCGCCCCAGCTGTTGTTTGAAAACCTTATCCACCGGTTGATATGTGGCTCCCGCATTCTTGAGCCCAAAGGGCATTCAGACGTATCCGTACGTTCCTCCTGGGGTGACGAAATAAACTTTGTCGAAATCCTCTAGCTCCAGGCTAACTTGGTGGTACCCTTGGTAAGCGTCCATCATGATGAGGAATTCGCACCCTGAGATGGAGTACACCAGCTGGTTAATTCGGGGCAACGGGTAGTGGTCCTTAGGGCAAGCTTTGTTGAGGTCCCTCAAGTCGATGCACATTCTCCATTTTCCGTTTCCCTTTTTTACTAGAACAGCGTTGGCCAACCATGCAGGAAATTGGACTTCTTGTATGTGGCCCGCCTGGAATAACATGTCTAAATCTTCCTTCAATATCTGCATTCTCTCCCCTCCGCAGGATCTAAGCTTCTGTTTGACGGGTCGACTTCCTGGCAGGACGTTCAGCTGGTGTATAGCAATATTTGGGTGAATCCCCATCATGTCCTTTGGAGAAAATGCGAATAAGTCCGCATATTTCTGCAGACATTCCACCAGCTCCTTTGTGGCTTCCTCTTCCAGGGATGTCCCTATCTTGGTGGTTTTTCCCAGTTGGTCGGGATATAATTCGACGTCGAGCAGTTACGGGCACTGGTTGCAAGCTGGAGGGTCCACCTCTTTCAATCTTGATTCTTTTGTCCCGCCCACTTCATTGTCGGATAACTTCGTTGTCTTTTGACACTGTCTTTACCTCATTGGCATAACACTGTCGGGAGCTTTGCTGATCTCCCGAGATCTCCCCTACACGCTCACCTACAGGGAATTTAATCTTAAGATAGTAAGTAGAGGGAATGGCCCTAAACTCGTTGATTGCAGGTCTTCCTAAGATGACATTGTAGGAAGAGGTGATATCAACGATTAGGAAATTGATCATTTTCGCTATCCGAACGGGCTCTTTCCCCATCACGACGGGCAATGTTATCTCTCCCATGGGTTTTATTCCTGGGCCTCCAAATCCGTAGAGAGCCGTGGAGACCAGCGGAGCTTCATTCTCAAATCCATCTTTTTGAGGCAATCCAGGAATATGACGTCTGCCGAGCTCCCTCCATCGATAAAGACCCTGGATACGTCATATCCCGCAATGTCCGTGGTGATGACTAAGGTGTCGTTGTGCGGCATGGTAACGTGCACTTCATCTTCAGGTCCGAACTGTACGTTGGCTATGGTTTCCGTATGTCCCACCAACCGCCAATGCTGCAGATTCCTGACCATTCGTGCGTATGTCTTTCTAGCTCTGTTGGAATCTCCGTCGCTAGGTCTCCTACTATGATGAGGATGGGGGGCCTAGTTGGTCCAGGAGCTCCTCTATTTGGAGGCGGTGGTGGTGGCTTATCCTTGTTCGATGAGGACCCTACAGACTCCTTCTCTTTTATCCTGGGACCTGGTCTAGGACCTTTGCGGATGAACTCCTTCAGATGTCCCGCTTGAATAAGCCTCTTTATTTCTTCCTTCAGATGATAACAATTGCTAGTATGGTGGTCGTATTCATTATGATATCGACAGTATAAATTTGAATGGGGTTTTTGAGGGCCCTGAAGTCCCAGTCGTGAGCTTTCTCATCGAGGGGTGCCTTCCCACTAGGCTCAAGATCTCCTCATGGTTATTGCATAAAGGCGTGAATCTCCATGGACCTCTGGGTGGGGTTCCCCAAGGCTCCTTCTGATGCGGTCGCGGTAATGGCTTCCCTGGTCTGAGGTTCCTCATGATCCCTTCCTTCTTGGGCATAGATACCTGCTTCTCTTCTTGTGCTTTAGATTTTTTGCTTTCCTCTAAGTTGATGTATTTCTGCCCTTAGCAACAGTTTTTCGAATGACCGGGGAGGCTTCATGGAAAGGGATGCAAAGAAGTCCGCATCCCGGAGTCCCTAAAGCGCTTACCTTGACGGACGGGGTTGTCGTTGGTACCTCCGGAGCTGCGATGTTGAACCGGCTTATATATGTGCCGAGACCTTGACTCTCCCCATGTTTTACCTGGAACAGTGACATGTCAGATTTAGGTTGTTTTAGGGCGCTGGCGAATTGCGTTATGACCATGAGTTGAAATTCCTCGAAGGACTTGATAGATCCCGGAGCTAGTTGACTGAACCACTGTTGTGCTGCTCTGACCAGGGTGGTCAGGAACACAACGCACTTGACTCCGTCGAAAAAATCATGGAGTAAGACTGTGTTTTGGAATTGTAGGACGTTCTCCACAGGGTCCGTGGTTCCGTCGTATTCGTACGGTAATTGCTTGAAGTTTCAGGAGACTTCTCCTACTAGCAACTCCTTCGCGAACGGAGTTCCCACCATGAGTCATTCTCCTAATCTTGGCTGCATGGTGCGGCTTCGCACCCCGTCCACGACCTGCTTGAGGTCCTCGAGCTGATTTCGTAGTTCCCTCTCTTTTTCTGCCCACGCATCCTCCTTTGCTTCCGAGCGGGGCTCGGTTCGTCTTCTTTTTGCTGGAACATCCAGCCTTCCTTGTGTTTTCGGGTGGTTCACTAGCGGAGCTGGTGGAGGTCATTGTAGGTGTCTTGGGATCCTTTTCTGATCTTCAGCGTCATGTTGCTTTTCTTCCTCAGCTCGGGCTTGTCTTCTCTGTCCTGGCCGTTCCTCAGTTTGTTTGGTAGCTCTATGGAGTTCCCCGTCTCCTCGCGGCTCGCTTTCTGACTCTGACTGCCTTTTGGGAGTTTCCCCAGGCTCTGAGGGTGACGCCGGAGGCCGCGTTTCTGCTTCATTTTCCTCAGTCACTTCTATAAACCGACCGTCAACCTGCTCCGTTCTTGTTGGTGATTGAGCTTTACGTCGTCGCCTTCATTTTCTTCGTCTTTCTGGTAGCGTCGTGCTGTTGGTGTTGCACATCAGGAGGTCTAGCTGAGCAGCGATTAAGGTGATTGCCATTTCTGGCGCCAGTGTCACAGGGACAGATTTTGGGATGGTGGGTCGTTCCTAGCTACCTTCTTCTGATTCGTCAAATTGTGGGTTTAAGTTCTTTCGTATCAGGGGGTCTTCTTCCATTGATTCTTTGCGCCTTTCGTTTTAATAGAAAAAAGGAAAAGAAAGAGTAGTGACCTTAAGCACAACTTCACACACTATTTGCAAGGTTACTCACGCCTCCAACTCTGGATTTCCCACAGACGGGCCATTTCATGTGGGGCTCTCCCAGTAAAAGAATTTTAATAAGGTTCGGGAAATTATACATATCGGTAGGTTTAATATCTCAAAGTTATGGGACGTGCTTAGAGTGCTTACGGGACGTAAAAAGGGACAAACGAAAAAGGCACAGGATATACGTGGTTCGGGTCTTGTAAGATCCTACGTCCACGGTGCTCCAAAAAACACTTTTTCACTATTTCTGGACAGATTACACACTCAGATCGCTCATTTCTGCCTAAGATATATTAAGTACTGAATGAAAGTATTTATGTCATGAATGAGAGAATTATGAGCTGTTCTTCGTATTTTTCATGATGATCCTTGTGAAAATCACCAAGTAATGCTTTTATAGGAGCTCACTGATGCTAGGAGTAGCTATGTCCCGGATTTCCTGGGGTGAATGACCGCCCGACACGAGGTACTGCGAAGAGCCACTCTGTTATCCACAGTAGTCACATCCTGCGCAGCAGCTACAGTGGCGCAGCCCAGTCTTTACTCGACAGTTTTCCCACCTCTTTTCTCCTTTATAGAGTCTTTTCACCATTTAATGCGTTCAGGAAGCTTTGTTTCCTCCGGGGGCTGCCAGCTGGCCTTTGAGGTCTCCGAAGCTCTTGTCTTATAATAAAATGCTATACTTTGTCGCGTGTTTTTCTTGGGCCTATTCCGAGCTCTTAATTACTTTTTTGGCCCACCTAATTTCCGGACCATATCAGTTGTGATGTATAATTTAGAATTTTGTCTTTTTAATTGATTTTAATTAAATCCATATAATTATTTTTTAATCACATATTTCAAACATTCCATTTTGAATTTAATCATAATATTATACAATAAATATTAAATTTTATAACTATAAATGAAATCATATAGTTATGATCCAGACACACAATTCGAGTGTGCTTAATATACTAGTCAACTATTAATGCGCATGCATAATGTGATGTTCCAGAAGAATATACTGTGAAATTTTATTATTGGGCCTAACATCAGCCCACTTATGAGAAGAGTTGGCCAATATAAGTTGATGGATTAATAGTTGGAGTAGCCCATCAACTTATAGTGGGTGTTTGTTTTGAGGGGAACCCAAAACATGATCATGATCCTTCAATGTCTTCCTAATCACCGCGTTTGGTTAGCGTGGATGATGAATCATCACGATTCACGGTAATGGAGGATCACCGAGGTGATCAAAACGGGGTGATATTCAAGCTTTTGGATCACCCTCAAAAAAGCAAGGTGATCCGCCATCACCGTGATGGGGTGATATTTCAATATTTCTTTGGACAAAATTATCCCTTATCTTTCAACATTCATTCCATATATAATCTTACTCCTATTTTAAATTACATAACCAACACATTTAAATCTTAAAAAATTTATATCTAGTGCTTAGAAAACTAAAAGAATTATGTTGAAGGACTATAGAAAATACTTACAATTCATAATTGATTAATCTTTTAAAGCTTAAAAAAATAAAATAGTTATAATGAAGAATTATATAAAATACTTATAATTAATAATTAGTTAAAAAATCTATCTTTAAAGTCTGAAAAATATAATTATTCTATTGATGAAAATAACATGCTTATAATTAATGCTTAAAAATTTTCAAATATTAATAACTATCACGTTAAATATCACCTGAAATGAACATTAAAAACACTTTTTCTACACATATACATAACGTTAAATATGACAATTAAACAACATCACCCGAGACATCACTGTGATTAAACAAACACAATATTCCAATATCGCATTGATATGCAAAATGAAATATCACATCAAAACGAACAAACCGATGACATATCACCTTGATCGACATCATGGTGATATCCACATCACGGTGATGTGAGTATCACCATGATGTTGAATCGCCGGAAACAAACTCACTGATAAGGTTTTCTTTATTTAACACTCCACCCTCACATATGAACCACCTTTTCAAAGGATAGGAACGCCACTTATTTTCAAACTCGCCGTATATTTTTCATTTTTGAGTCGTCTGATACTATGTGAAATTTTATTATTGGGCCTAACATCGACCCAGTTAAGAGAAGAGTTGACATAAAAGTTGACGGGGTTCCATCCTTAAACTCAATTGGTGATAGGTGAAGTAGCCCATCAATTTATAAGGTACTCAATCTATTCTCCATAATTCAATGTGAGACACATGTGACTTATTAGGTTTATCTACTTTAACATATACAAGAAGCCATATGCTTCTCATTTTTCCAATTTTATTGTGAGATTAACAATTTATATGAGGGAGGGATATAGCAGTTTTCTCAATTGACATGATATTAGCTAAATGTAGCACATCTTTCAAAGATATGTTCGTTTCCAAAGTATTGTTGATCCGACAGCTATGACAATCTTTTTCTAGTGCCAGCGCTGAGTATAAAATGAAATTGTTGGTTTGGGCCCAAATGGGTATTAACCCATTAATAAATCAATTTCGGTTTTTATTAAATCGGGAAGCCATCGGATGTCGAAACGAGAAATCGTTGAATGATTATGAATATATGTTTCACGAGGAATCTAACGAATATTAATAGGCTCAATACCGAATTCGGGTGATTAATTTTCGAAGTTGGCCCAATAATGATTAAAATGGTTGATAGTGTTTAAGTGGGGAATTAAGTGTCCCACATTGGTTAGACACTAAGAAAATCTTCACTATATATATAGATACCCATGTGGGTTTATTCAAAAGGTCTTGCCATGTGGATGGGTTTAAATGGGCTTAAGTGGGCTTAAGTGGGCCTAGTGGGCTTGAGAAGCTTAAGTGAGTTTTGGCCAAATAATAGCCCGGGTGCGAGTCGGTGCCTCGTACCGACGAGCACCGAGCACCGAGCCCGTGGCCGAGGCGCGCACGACGCATCGGAGCGAGGAGCATTGAGTAGCTTACTTAAATTTTTCCTCTGGCGGCGACGGTGACGGTGCCGGTGTCATAGCAGTTGATGTGAAGATGATTGGGCAGTCCAGATGAGATGGTATGATCCATTGGATCAAATGGAAGCAGTGGGTTGTTGGGCTAATTCGGCCCAACTAGAAATTGTCGGTCGGCCCAAGGAGAGGCGACGGTAGCCGCCTCGGGCCGTCGGTCGGAGAACCGGGCCGCCGCCGGTGGGACACGCCTGAGATTCGGGATGTCGGCCCGAGAATCGGGCCTGTCGCGGGCCAGTAAATAAGACCGACAGTCCAATAAGTTTGAAATGCGTTCAGACCCCTGGAAAATTACATAAGCGTTCCAGGAAGTTCTTGAAATTGCAATTGAACCCCAGCGTGAAAAAGTCTATAAATAGATACCTTATGAATTGGAAAAATTCATTCACTTTCAACCCATACGAAATTGCATATATCATTTCCAAACTCTCCCGAAGTCAGAAAAACTCGAATTTCGAGTACGATTCGCCGGAAACTCTAGTCGTTGTGCTGCATTTATGAGTTAAGAAAATATCGTTGTATCTTGGAGACGATCGCTGCTAACCGAAAGCACTGATATCGGGGCGATTTCGTCTTACGGATAGTGTGTCCAACACACGCCTCGACTATGTCTACGCTATTATATTCTGAGTATTAGAGAACCGCATCTGCGTCTGAAGATAACACTCCATCTTCCGACTATCTACTGCCGAAGTTTATCTATTGCCAAAGCTCTCTGCCGCCGACCAGACGCATCCGAAGAATCAACAATTCATCGTAAAACGAAATCTTTATTCGTGATCTGATCGATGGCAACCAATGCAACACCGATCTTCCTCAGCAGCCATGTCGAACGTCCTGCCAAGTTCAACGGGACGGAGTTCAAACGCTGGAAGCAAAAGATGATGTTTTACCTAACGACTCTCCACCTCGTCCAATTCCTGAACGAAACCGCCCCTACGGTGACAGAAGTCGCCCCACTAGCTGAGGGTGAAAACCCTAACGATGCAGACTATGCTGCTCGTGTCGCTCAACCTGAGCAAGAGAAGGATGCGTTAGACGCATGGAATCATAATGATTTCATGTGCCGCAACTATATTCAAAACGCCCTAGACGATTCCCTGATACAACGTCTACGCAGTGGCTACGACTGCGAAAGTGTTGCGGAATTCGTTGGACAAGAAGTATAGGATCAACGATGCTGGACTGAAGAAGTTCATCGTCGATAAATTCATGGACTATAAGATGACCGACTCTAAGCCGGTGCTGGATCAAGTCCGTGATCTACAGCTGATTATTCAAGATATTCATGCTGAAAATATGCAGATCAGCGAAACCTTCCAGGTAGCTGCGATTATCGAGAAGCTGCCGCCTCTGTGGAAGGATTTCAAGAATTACCTCAAGCACAAACGAAAAGAGATGGGGCTTGAGGACTTGATTGTGCGGCTTCAGATCGAGGAAGATAACCGAAAGAGCGAAGCCAAGAACAAGAGGGGCAGTATGGAGGCGGGAGCCAACTTGGCTTAGCCAAGCTATGGAAACAAGAAAGGCCAGTTCCGCCGCAAAAGAAGCAAGACCCGAATTCCAAGAGAATTAAGGGCAACTGTTATAATTGTGATAAACCAGGGCATATGGCCAAATTGTCGTAAAAAGAAGAGAGTTAATAAGACTCGGGCGCATCTCACCGAAGAGAAGCAGTTGGCGACAGATATGTCGTAGCCAGATCTGACTGCAGTCGTGTACGAGGCAAACGTCGTGGAAAATCCGAACTACTGGTACATCGACAGCGGAGCAACGCGCCAAATCTGCTCCGACAAAGAAATGTTCTCCACCTACACGCCTATTCTAATAGGACGCTCTATATGGGGAACGCGGCGACATCCAACATCGTAGGATTGGGATGGGTGGTGCTGAAGATGACCTCAGGCAAAGAAGTGACGATTGTGGACGTGCTCCATGTCCCAGACATCCGCAAGAATCTGGTATCTAGCGCTCTGCTTAGTAACGCTGGATTTAGACAAGTGTTTGAGGCTGGAAAATATGTATTGACCAAGAATGGTAAATTTTATTGGCAAAGGTTACCTCAAGAAGGGCCTTTTTAAATTATTTGTAATGCCTGTAAAACGCGATATTAAAATCGCTGATAATAATAAAGCCAGTTCTTCTTACTTGGTTGAGTTGTCTAATTTATGGCATGGTAGATTAGGACATGTGAGTTTAAACAAACTGAAAAAGTTAATAAGTTTAAACTTACTTCCACAAATGGAAATCGATTCACAACACAAGTGTGAAATTTGCGTTGAAGCAAAGATGGTAAAAACACCATTTTTCTCTGTCGAGAGAAATAGTTCACCACTAGAATTGATCCATACTGATGTATGCGATCTGAAATTCGTGCAAACTAGAGGTGGAAAGAAATACTTTATTACGTTTATCGATGATTGCACGAAGTACTGTCACGTTTATCTGTTATGTGGCAAAGACGAAGCTATTGATGATTTCAAAAGATATAAGAGTGAAGTTGAGAATCAACTTAACTCTAAGGTTAAAATAATACGAAGTGACATAGGAGGAGAATACGTTGCACCGTTTGAAGAATTTTGCCGAGAAAATGGTATTATACATCAGACGACGGTGCCATATTCACCTCAATCAAATGGCGTTACTGAACGAAAAAATGGAACTCTTAAGGAAATGATCAATGCGATGCTAATCAGTTCAGGGCTACCTCAGAATTTGTGGGGGGAAGCCATATTGTCATCAAATCGCATTCTATATATGTTGCCACACAAGAAACGGGATAAAACACCGTATGAATTGTGGCTACGGATATCTTAAAGTGTGGGGGTGTCTAGCAAAGGTCGAAGTACCTAAACCAAAACAGGTCAAGATAGGACCGAAAACGGTTGACTGCATTTTCATTGGATATGCAGAAAATAGTAATGCATACAGATTGCATAAGTCAGAAATTCCCGACATGAAGTCTGGAATGATTATTGAATCAAGAAATGCTGTTTTCTTTGAGAACATCTTTCCAACGAAGGAAAGAAATGAAATAAGTTGTAAAAGAAATTATGAAGCCGTTGAAGTTTCGCCTCCAGAAGTTGAGGAACCAAAGTAAGCGTAAAAAAGTGGCCAAATCATTTGGACCTGATTTCCTAACATTTATGTTAAACGACGAACCTAGGACAGTGCAAGAAGCTCTGTCGACTCCAGAAGCTCCATTCTAGAAAGAAGCTGTAAACAGCGAAATTGAGTCCATAATGCAGAACCATACTCGGGAGTTGGTAGATCTCCCAAAAGGGTGTAAACCTTTAGGATGCAAGTGGGTCCTTAAAAGGAAACATAAAACTGATGGATCAATTGAAAAATAGAAGGCTCATTTAGTAGCCAAGGGGTATTACCAAAAGGAAGGGTATGATTTCTTCGATACGTATTCACCCGTAACGAGAATAACGTCAATACGGGTTCTATTTGCTATTGCAGCATTGCATGATCTCGAGATACATCAAATGGATGTAAAAACGGCATTTCTAAATGGAGACCTCGAAGAAGAAATCTACATGGATCAGCCTGAAGGGTTTGTAATACCTGGACAGGAAAAGAAAGTGTGCCGACTTGTAAAGTCGCTTTACGGGCTTAAACAAGCACCGAAACAATGGCACCAAAAATTCGATATGACTATGCTATCAAATGGGTTCAAAATCAATGAGTGTGACAAATGTGTTTACATTAAGGGCACACCTGATGAATTCGTGATTGTCTGTCTTTATGTAGACGACATGTTAATCACGGGAAGCAACCATAAAATGATTGTAAACACAAAAATTATGCTGAAAAATCATTTCAGTATGAAGGATATGGGTTTGGCTAATGTCATACTAGGGATAAATGTCTATAAGACTCACGAAGGAATTATGCTGACACAATCTCATTATATTGAGAAAGTGTTGAATAAATTTCATGCCTTCGATGATCGTCCGGCTAAGACTCCTGTAGATCTAAATCTACACCTGGCCAAAAATAGAGGAGAACCCGTATCACAACAAGAATATGCTCGAGTGATTGGCAGTTTAATGTACCTAACTAACTGCACTCGACCTGATATAGCATATTCAATTAGTAAACTTAGCAGATTTACGAGTAATCCTGGGAGTAATCATTGGATAGCCTTGAGAAGGGTGCTGAAATATCTGAACTACACTATTAATCATGGCATACTCTACACGAGGTATCCAGCAGTTCTTGAAGGATACTGCGATGCCAACTGGATATCTGATAGCAAAGACTCCAAGTCCACGAGTGGTTATGTATTTACCATCGGTGGTGGAGCAATTTCTTGAAAATCTTCCAAGCAAACATGCATAGCTCGATCTACGATGGAATCGGAGTTTATTGCACTAGACAAAGCCGGCGAAGAAGCAGAATGACTTCAAAATTTTTTTGAGGACATTCCTTGTTGGAATAAGCCTGTACCACCTATTATGATACATTGTGACAGCATGGCAATTGGTAGGGCACATAATAGTATGTACAACGGTAAGTCTCAGCACATACGTCGAAGACATAATACCGTACGACAACTGATCTCTAGTGGAATAATCTCTATTGACTATGTGAAGTCTAAAGAGAACATAGCAGATCCTTTGACGAAAGGCATTGCTAGAGATCAGCACTATAACGCAGTAAGGGGAATGGGGCTTAAAAACCACACACCAAGAACGAGCTTGGTGGTAACTCAACCAAGATGAGTGGAGATCCCACAAATTTGGTTCAATGAGACAACTAAGCTGACTGTAGTTCAGTAGTTTACTTGGATTTTTTTTAATAAGCTCATTCTCATAAGCTGCCCAAGTAATTACGAATACATGTGGTAAAGGGTAAGCAATTTTGCTTTTAATGATGGCTATACCTGATGGTAGAGTATTTCGGGACACTCTAGGATTAAAGTCCTAATAGTCTCACCTATATAAGTGAGAAGTGGGGCCGCTTCAATAGTAACACTTATGAATCCAAGATATGGTCCAAGGCCAAAATGGACACAACGTGAGAATCGAAAGAAATTAGATTCGTCACTGTGTGTACGCAATTGTCTTAATTTACATAACAGTTGTCAGTTCAAGACATCATGTTCACTGAACAACGAGTAAATTCGACAGTGTTTCACTAGGGAATGTTCAAAGCACAAGCTACCTATCTCGATGCGGTGACGGGTTGTCGAGTTTTTCTTGCAAGATTCAGCATGCATAGCATTCGCATTAATTTCCATTCATGTGGGGGATTGTTGGTTCTAAGCCAAGTGGGCTTTGGGCCCAAATGGGTATTAACCCTTCGGTTTTTATTAAATCGGGAAGCCATCGGATGTCGAAATGAGAAATCGTTGAAAGATTACGAATCTAAGTTTCACGGGGAATCTAACGAATATTAATAGGCTCAAAACCGAATTTGGGTGAATGAGAAATTAATTTTCAAAGTTGGCCCAATAATGATGAAAATGGTTGATAGTGTTTAAGTGGGGAATTAAGTGTCCCACATTGGTTAGACACTAAGAAAATCTTCACTATATATATAGATACCCATGTGGGTTTATTGAAAAGGTCTTGCCACGTGGATGCGTTTAAATGGGCTTAAGTGGGCTTAAGTGGGCCTAGTGGGCTTGAGAAGCTTAAGGGAGTTTTGGCCCAAATAATAGCCCGGGTTCGAGTCGGTGCCTCGCACCGACGAGCACCGAGCACCGAGCCCGTGGCCGAGGCCGAGCCGAGCCGTGCCGTGCCGTGCCAAAGTGCGCAATGGGCGCTTTGAGGCGCGCACTTTGCACTTCGCACGACGCATCGGAGCGAGGAGCTTACTTAAATTTTTCCTCCGGTAGGCGGCGACGGTGATGGTGCCGGTGTCATAGCAGTTGAGGTGAAGATGATTGGGCAGTCCAGATGAGATGGTATGATCCATTGGATCAAATGGAAGCAGTGGGCTGTTGGGCTAATTCGGCCCAACTAGAAATTGTCGGCCGGCCCAAGGAGAGCTGTCGGTAGCCGCCTCGGGCCGTCGGTCGGAGAACGGGCCGCCGCCGGTGGGACACGCCTGAGATTCGTGCTGCCGGCCCGAGAATCGGGCCTTTCGCGGGCCAGTAAATAAGACCGACAGTCCAATAAGTTTGAAATATTGCGTTCAGACCCCTGAAAAATTACATAAGCATTCCAGGAAGTTCTTGAAATTGCAATTGAACCCCTGCGTGAAAAAGTCTATAAATAGACCCCTTATGAATTGGAAAAATTCATTCACTTTCAACCCATACGAAATTGCATATATCACTTCCAAACTCCTTAAATTCCCGAAGTCAGAAAAACTCGAATTTCGAGAACGATTCGCCGGAAACTCTAGTCGTTGTGCTGCGATTATGAGTTAAGAAAATGTCGTTGTATCTTGGAGACGATCGCTGCTAACCGAAAGCACTGATATCGGGGCGATTTTGTCTTACGGATAGTGTGTCCAACACACGCCTCGACTACGTCTACGCTATTATATTCTGAGTATTAGAGAACTGCATCTGCGTCTGAAGATAACACTCCATCTCCCGACTATCTACTGCCGAAGTTTATCTATTGCCAAAGCTGCCTGCCGCCGACCAAACGCATGCCAAGAATCAACAATTCAACCGAAATTTATCAGCAGAATTGTCATATGGTTAGTGGCTCGTGAATCATTGATCCATACAATATGGTAGAGTTTTCTTGAAGCATATAGAAACAGAAAAAAAAAATGCTTGTTGATGCTAAAGTGCAAGTAACTGAACATTCATTATTCATTCTTAGATGGAGTAACCATATCCTTAATTTTCCAATCTCCTCCTTGAGTTTATATCTGATTAGTTGAGTGCAAGTACCGGAATTTCCGTCGCATAATTTGTTAGATGACATTTTCGCAACCAAATTTCCTTCGCGTCGCTTTTTTTCATTTCAGAATCAGTTGCTAGTTTATTGACGGTTTGTTGTTGCAAAATCATCGCTATACTGGAACATCTTTGTTTATTAAAGCGTTACATTCAACAACACGATAATAAGAACACATAAAAGAGGAAAAAGAAAAAGGATTTTCTCATTCCTACCCACTTTGGCGCAAGTACGACCCAATTCCCATTCAAAAATCTGACACCTTGTCCATCTTTGTTTAAACATCCATAAAGATCATTACACTTATATTGTGTTAAGCCATGACGACAAAGATCAGTTCCTCGTGATATGTGCGAGGAACGAATCCATTTCGACCTTCGATTCGCCGCCTTCCTTGGTCGACTTCCTCAAATTCAAACCGATTTCTCGAACCCTCTTTCTCATTGCAAACCCTTCGTCAGAACCCATCAATCTCCTCACAACCTCCGCGATAACCTCTGCTTTAATCAGTTCCCTTCTTTGCGCCCATTCTCTTACAATGATCCCCGCCTTCAAAATCTCCGTCACAAGGTAAGCATTCCTCGGCTGATCGCCATGCATTGGCCATGCCGCCAACGGCACGCCCATCGTCAAACTCTCTAAAACCGAATTCCAACCACAATGGCTCACGAATCCGCCCGTCGAAGGGTGGGCCAATATATCGATTTGCGGGGCCCAATCTGTAACCACCAATCCAACCCCTCTAACCCTCTCCTCAAACCCTAGCGGAAGTTCGATCCTCCTAACCCCTCCGTCGAAAACATTTCCCCTATCTGCATCTCTAAGCACCCAGACAAACTTCGCCCTGCTTTCCTCCAACCCTAACGCTATCTCCCTAACCTGTTCGTCCGATATAGAAGTCGTAGTACCAAACGATACGTAAACTACCGAACTGGGCTCGTGCTCATCGAGCCACTTCAAAGACTCGTCTTTGCTGATCTCATATTCTCGAGGCAACTTCGTTTGAATAATCATGGGCCCAATGGCCCATATATTTCTTCCCTCGGAGAACTCCTTATTCGCTAGTAAATTCAAGAAAGTTGCTTCGATATACCTAGCGGTGTTGAAGAGATCGCCCGATCTATACTTCTTAGGTTCGGTCAGCGTAGCGGTGAATTCCCCAACTTCCTCGTGTATGCAATCTTCCATGGATGGCAACTCTTTAGAGCGATCTAGTGTAAGGGGTAGAGGATGGCATAGCCTTTGACATTCGAAAGAAGCCATGGAAATTGCAGAGATGGGATTGAAGACGTAAGACTCAGCGTTACTTATTGAGACAACGTCTTGTACGACCCATGACACCATCACATCATGGATTACGACGACCTTTCTGTGCTTACTACACATATTACGCAAGTAGTGTGCGAAGGGCTGTCTTAAGCTCATGGCTGCTTCCCACGAGGGTTTGAGCTGTATTGGATACTTGTTTGGAGAATTGGGATTTGGGGGAGGAGACTCGAAATCTTCCATGGGAAGCTCTTGAAAGTGAATCTTTGAGAGTTTCAGACTATTGCAGGCGCGGGTTTTGGCTTGCTTGATGTGGATCGAAGAGCTCACATAGTGGACGGCTATGGAGTGATGGGAAGAAGTGATCAGACAAGAGAGCTGTAAGAGCTGATTGAGGTGGCTATGTGCTAGAAATGGAACCATTATTACAGCTACTTGTTCGGAATCTGCCATGTTCTTTCTTTGTCGCTAGCTTTTCTTGATTGATTGCTATTACCAAAGGGAGAATTCAGTGAGTTATGACTGTAAATTTACATTTTTTGCCACGGCTTGGATATTGGCTGTACACAGCGCATAGATCCAAACAAAAGCCGTCCTCGTGTCTTGTGAAGTATATTAGATTAGATAATACAGGAAAAGAAAAACGCACATGTATAACTTAGAAATGGGATATGCTTTTCAAATTGTGTCAGAACTCGGTAGTGGTGGGAATGCGATGAAATTAATATCCGGGCTCGTTGGATTTCAGGCCCTATTAACAAGCTTAGGTAGGAATCATCTTCTTTTTATATTTTAAATAGGGAGAGGACCCAAATAATATTTACGTTACGGATAAAAACTTGGCACGCTCGAATACTAGCAAGTGTATTAGGTCGTGCAAGTAGTATAAAATGGACAAATCCAAGTATCGATCCACGAGGACAGCTCGATTAATTTAAGATATTATTCTGAAATTTAATTTAGACTAAAAACAAGTTTTTATATTTTGTGGATTTAATAAAATAAAATGCAAATAAGCAAGCAAGAAAATGGATAAATCGACGACGGATGTGGTCAAGGCACGTGCTCGGCACAAAATATTCCTACGTATTCATACAACTGATTTTTATCTAAACAATATAAATCTAGTTAAGGTAGAAATCCCTAAAATAATCGCTACTCGTTTGTCCCGCAATAACGATCCTATGCGAAAGTGAACCAATCAACTATATGTCTATATGACTGTAGTTACCCCGCACGCATTCGACTTTATGAATTTCCCCGAGTTTAGACGCTTTCGGCGCCTAAGGTCTCGGAAACCACACAGACGAAACCGAATTCCATTTCTGGTCGGTTTTACGTCGTGGTACTCGCTATCTATTGTTCTAACCGGTCTAATCACTTTGTCCGTCTCATAAACCAATCAAAGGTCATGCACATGTTGATCAGACATACGCAAGCATTAAACACAGATAACGAACACGTAACTTAAATCATACGATTAAATAAAATACAAATAACACCAACACGCAATTATAGTTCGGTCTAACACGCCCTTAACCACATAACGACTTACGCTAACATATTAATTAGCGAAAGCAACGAAGGTTCAAATAAACACTTAATTTAAACGGTAAAGGAAAAGATAGAAATACGCCCCTCACAGTACGTTCGTCGAACACGTGGTGGGCGACTAAGAAACGCCTTGGAACCTCGGCTCGTGTCTCGATTCCCTAGCTTCGTAACCAGCCTTCTCGTAGATGTATGCTCGTGTGCAGATGATGAGAGCTGAGCCGCTTGACGAGAGCAGTCTGCTTCGTGTTGAGAGGTGTTGCTTTAGAGCTCGTTGCTTAATATCTCCTCAGCCCCGTATATGATTTATATTGGCCTTGAGGGATAGTTTTCATATGCACTGAGAGCAGAGCTGCATGCTTGATTTTTTTGGCAGGATAATGGCAATGAGGTGAGTTGCTTGGTTGGTGAGGTTAGCTTCGTTGAGTGCTCTGCCGGATCTAGATGCGGATGGCCTTGAGCGTGAGAGATAAGTTAGGTGTGAGCTTAGTGAGTTTCTTGCCCCCCGTTCTCTCCCTCTCTTCCCTTAGTTGTATGCCTTGGCTTTTTTTAATCGATGCTTACAGACATAAACATTTATGGGCAGCCTTTTTGTTTTTCAAAGCCGAGCAAGACCAAATTGCTTTTTGACTTAGGTTGCCAAAACAAACCATGTGTGAGCTCTCTTTTCAAAACACAAGACTTTGTGTTTGTTGATTATTCAACTCCTTTGTCTTCTATGGGATAAAGATACGTATGGTTGATTAAGCAGCCCAATTCCAAATATTAATGCTTGATTTTTCTCAGCTCTTTCAATATCCGAACTTCCCGCTTTTTGGTATATTTTCTCCGGTATCTGCAAATAAAATATATATTCTTAGCCAGGAAATATGCGAGCCGATCTCGATAAACAAATGATAGCGCGCTTTTATGGGGTATAATATTTGTGTAAAATCATGACTTATCAACGGATAACACCCATTCAGAATTCAAAAGACTTTTTTATCCTTAATTTTTTCAGAAATTACATCAAACTGTTTTTTTTTTTGGTAAAGAGTTATCATTACCACAAGAACCAAGTGTTACAGTTGCTCACTTAATCAATATCCTACCCATCTCATCTGTGTACATCACTACATTCTAAGCTTGTGTATGAAATCTTGCACGTCCCGTCTTGGTGTATTAATCTTCAAGCTATTAATTTGATCTATAGCAGTCCTCTTAATCATACTCACCAGCGCCTCTTCAGACCTAGCAGCATCTGTGGAGTCTTCTGTTTCGTTCGTTCCAAATTATGTAGATCATGGTTGCGATTACCATAATCTTTAACTTACATATCATGTGTTTTCTCTTGCCCAGTTGTTTCATGATTCACTTCATACCCTCAAAATCGTCAGGAATATGATAATTAATCCATCCCTGCACCCCGTCCTTGATCCCTTTGCTGTACCTACACATCATGAAAATATGTTGGATGGTTTCCTCGTTTGATCTACAGAGTAGGCAGTGGATATCAGTGACTGCCATTCCCCATCTCAGAAGGCGATCTCTGGTCTGTATCTTTCCATGACATACCAGCCACAGCACAACCGCATGCTTTGGCACAGACCATCTATTCCATATGGCTGCAGCTAGATCAAACTTCCCCTCTCTGTTCCTAGCCAGCCAGTGATAAGCCGAGGATACAGTATATTGGCCATGAGCTGTAGCTATCCACCTTCCTTGTACTACACCTTGTCTGAATAACACTTTAACCCTGTTAAGCTTCCTACATGTCCAACTACAATCACTAGGCACAGTGTAGGTCCAGAATTCCTCACCTCTCAAGTACACACCATCCAACCATCTAATCCACAAACAATCTTTTTTCCCGGCAATGTCCCACATCACCCTCCCAACACATGCATAATTCCAATCACCACAATTTTTAATATTTAGTCCCCCGCAACTCTTTCTTCTGCATACCAAGTCCCAAGCCACCAAAGCTCTGCTTCTGCCCTTTTCGGTTCTTCCCCACAAGAATTCTCTACACCGTTGATCTACCAGTTTTACAACACTTCTAGGCAATACAAAAATTGATCCCCAGCATCCATGCATGGATAGCAAAACAGCATTAATGAGACAACATCTGCCCGTGTAGGACAAATTCCTAGTTGTCCAACAGTTGATCCTCTTCATAATTTTATCCACCAATTCTTGACAATCCATCTGACTCCATTTAGTAGGTGATATGGGTACCCCCAGATATCTCATGGGAAACAAACCTTCGGCATATCCTATCAGTCCAATCATTTCCTGCCTTGCACTTCCAGAAACACCCGCAAGATAAATGTGTGACTTGGTGTTGTTTGCTTCCAACCCAGTTGTGTAGTGAAACTGATGCAGGCTCTCACTAATCAAGTACATTGATCTTCTCTGAGCTTTGCAAAGTATTATGAGATCATCTGCAAAGCACAGATTAATGATTCCCAACTGTTTACATAAAGGACGGTATTTAAACTCACCCCCAGCTGCAACAAGTTTGAGCTGCCTGGTCAGATATTCCATTACCAATACAAACAACAGGGGTGACATTGGGTCCCCTTGCCTAATCCCCCTGACTCCTTTAATGTTTCCTTCCAGCCCACCATTGATAGAGATTTGATAAGTCACCTTACTTATGCAGTCCTCAATCAACGCAACCATCATAGCAGGGAACCTGAGTCCTTGCAGCAATGTCATAAGAAATTTCCATTCTATCATGTCATAAGCCTTCTTGAGGTCCACCTTCAACAAACATCTCGGGGATGCATTCCCTCTTCTATACAGCCTTAACAGTTCCTGAGTTAGAAGTATATTATGGGCAATGGACCTACCAGGCACAAATGCTCCCTGGTTATCTTGCACTAGCCGAGGCAAGACTGACCTAATTCTGGAGCATATCAACTTGGATATGCATTTATATATCGTGTTACAACACGATATAGGTCGATAGTCCTTCGCACAGTTAGGATGTTCAACTTTGGGAATCAAAGTGATTGTGGTTTTATTGAATGTTTTCAGCAGTTGACCTGTCATGAAAAAATTCTGCACCCCCTGAGTAACCTCCTCACCTACCACCCGCCATGCCTTCTTATAGAACTCACTGTTGTATCCGTCCGGTCCCGGAGCTTTCTCACTAGGTATGGAAAACATTGCCTTTTTTACCTCTGCATTGCTGAAAGGTTTAATCAGCTCCATCTGCTCCTCCACACTTAGCGTTCTGCCTTGTCTGATAACAGCATCATCAATCTCCTGAATCTGGTCCATTTTCGTGCCCAATATACCTTCATAATACTCTACAAAATGCGCTGCAATGCCCTCAGGTTGTTCAATGAGCTCCCCTTCCTCATTGTATATGGATGAGATCCTATCCTGATTCTCCTCTTCTTAACAACTGCATGGAAATACCTAGTGTTCCTATCACCATGTTGTAACCATACAGTTTTGGCTTTCTGTGCAAGGAACTTGGTTGCAGCCATATTCAACTTCTCAAATTCAGAAGCACACTCCTTCTCTTCCTGTATCAACATTCCATTTAGAAAATCTCCATGAAGAAGCTCTTGAGCTGTGTGCAGTTTTTGCCTACTCCTTTCCATTGAGTTAATAATGTCTGGGAAGCATGTTCTATTTAACTCTCTAAGAGAACCCTTCAATTTTCCTCAGTTTAGTAACCACACTCCATTCAGCACCTCCCTCATATCTCCCTTTCCATGTGTCTGCAACCCGCCCCATGAACTGTGGTGCATCGACCCACATATTTTGGAATTTAAAACTCTGTTTGGTATGCCATTGAGCCCCTACTTTCCTGATTAGTATAGGTGTATGGTCTGAAATACCTTCCTCTAATACATGTGCCTCTTTGTCACAGTATTTTTCAGCCCACGGAATGTTAACAAAAACCCAATCAATCTTACTCCAAATTCTATTCTCTTTATCTTGTTTATTTGTCCACGTGAACTTATTCCCTTTCCTATGCATCTCCTCCAATTCACAGTCCCTAATACACTCTCTAAATTCTTCAATCTCAGTAGCCAATGCAGGTGCCCCCTATTCTATCTCCCACATTCATCACATTGTTAAAATCCCCCCAGATTACCCAAGGACACTGATCCTGCTTAACGCCTCTAATGTCTTCCCACAGTTCCAGTCTCTTGGTACTACTGTTATGGCCGTATACCGAAGTCATCAGGAAATCCTCACCTTGTCCAGTGATTCTAGTATGAATCATTTGGTCCGTTTTCTTGATAACATTCACCTGCCAGTCATTCTGCCATACTACCACTATTCTCCCATTGGGGTGAGTATCTAAGTTATCTATATGGCTCCACCCTCTAAAACACCTATCCATAATCATCTCCATATTATTCCTCTTTATTTTTGTTTCAACCAGACAAGCTAGACCTATATGTAATTTGTGACATAACAGACTGATCTCAGCCTGTTTGTGAGGGGTGTTCATATCCCTCACATTCCACACAAGGTATCTATCCATGAGGCGAATGTCCAATGCACTGTATAGGGGGGTTGGAATCCTTACTATTTTCTCGCATATTATTCCCAGTTTTGCCTTGGTCTTTGAGTGATCTCTTCCTTCCCTGTACAATACATTCTTCAGATTTCCCAGAACCCTCTTGGGTCTCCTGCTCTGACCTCACCAATTCCTGATGCACATAAACTTCTTCAACTGGTTTGGACCCCTGTCCCTTATTCTGTTCATTTTGTGTCCCGGTCTTGTCTCGTAATGGTTCTTTCAGAAGTGTCGTCACCCGGGTCTTTCTGTTGCTTTACCCCCATTCTTTCTTACCCCCGGCTCTCCTACACACTGCCGTTTCATGCCCATACATTCCACATTGCCCACATTTAGTTGGTTTCCATTCCTATACAACCCTTTGTTCACAGAATTGGCCATGTTCATTGATGAATGCAATGGATTCCTTTAATTCATTCTTAAGCTCAACTTCAACAAGTACTCTCGCATATTGTATTCTTTCCTTCCTTTCTGTGACCCCATCCGCCATAATAGGGTTCCCCACAATACTAGCTATCTTGCTCAAGCTCTTCGATCCCCAATATTTTAGTTCTAGGTTAGGTAATTGGATCCATGTGGGTACTTTGTCCACATCCCCCTTCTTGAACTGTGTGTTTGGAGTCCAAGGAGCTAAGATAACCGGCTCTTTATCAAATTGTAGCACCTCCTCCTGAAGCACTCTATCCCAAATCTCCATAGACTCAAACTTAGCCAAAAACAGCCCTGCTCGAACCTGCAATACCTTCTGAATTCCATGTTTCTTCCACATACGGTTCAGGAATCCATTCATCACTGAGAATGGGGGTTTGAGCCCAAAACATAGCAAACCAATGTTGTGTTCCAATATTGTATTTCCCCATAGATGTCATCCATCTCGATTTGTCCCATTTCCACTCCTTTAGTCACCACTGGTTCAACAAATTCCAGTTTCGTCCCCGTATTTCTTAACTTTGATATATCGAACTGTTCCCAAATTTTTTTGCTATGTTCTCTACAGTTTCCTCCTCTTCCGTCAGTACATACTTGCTTCCCAGTTAGTTCCCTCAATGTATACTCCAGGGTACTCAACCCCTCTTTGCCCCCCTGTCCCCCGACAGAGCTATCGATGTACTGCCCAATCATTCGCGTGATGTGTTCAAGTGTGGTTTCATTTGGTGTTGTATCATTTTTCGGTGTATTTAGTTCGTTCCTCTTCAGATCGCCAGTATTTGTCATCCCCATTTCAGGCGTTGAGGGACTCCGTTTTGTTACCCGCTTCTTCTTGGCCATGGCCGCGGTGATTTCCACCGGAGAAGAAGATGGTTGTGCAATGGAACAGTGCCTCTCGGTAACAATCGCCTATGTGTGTGTAAATCGCACCTATTGTGTGTGTTATGAAAGTGATTTCTGCCGATGGTATTGCTCAATGATTTTTTTTTTCTTTCTATTATATCAAACTTTTTAGACCTAAATCTTCACGTATTATAAAGTAGTATATAAATCTATTTTAGTGGTATTTATTAAGATTGAAGTGCTATTACTAAATGATCTGTAAATTTTATGGTATATACCAATTAAGACACGAAATGAGACAAAAAGCCAATTTCCAGTACCATAAACCCTAAAACTAGATTTCCCCTTCATCGAGAAAACCCGACGAATTTTCTACCGATTTGAACCCTTAATCGACAAAACCCGACAAATTTCGACACTTCATCGACGAATCTTACGATGGCTTTGAAGAAGAACCTCATCAATCACTAAGGAAGAAGGTTGTTGGGAAGAAGAACGGCGTCGATCGCCGAGTTAGTGGCCGGAAGAAGGAAAAGAAAGTTGCTGGGAAGAAGAAAGTCGATGAATCGAGTGAACGACGTCGAGGGCATAAGAAGTCATGCCAACCCAAGTTCTTCCTAAAGAGTATGATAAAGATTCTGAAAGGAGCAAGCGAAGAGCATTTACAGGCGTGGAAAGAATGTTGTTCGCGGCATTCCTGCGGCTAAACCAACATAAAATCCCCGACGGTAGGTTAAAGGTTTGCTTAATCGACTAAGTGGAGATACCACGACTTTCAGGTTCGGAGAAGATAATTTGGATCCATTTTCTGTAAAAGAGTTTTCGGTGTTTCTGGGTCTTAGAGCGGAATGGCAGTTTGTTGATTTGCCACATAAATCTGGGACCGAAGTAGGATTTGTGAAGCGTTGTTTTCCCAATCGAACCTTTAGTCGATTATGTTGGGACGATGTCACTAAGAAACTGATAGAATTAAAAGGTCGGTCTGTACGGTCAGTTTGGAGGATTCCAGTCGGATGTGTATCCTCTTAGTGTGTATTGTATTTGTTTTCCACACCGAGCTACTTTCTCCCCGAATTTCTTGCATCTTACGTTGAGCGTCTGCAATGTATTGATAATTTAGCGTGGGGGCCGGCAGATCATTCGCTTGTACGATCGGTTTTGCAAAGGCCGGCGTACATTGAAGGGTGCACACTTGGCTTGTTATTAAGTCTTCTTCTCTGCTTTTCAGTAATGCTATTCTCTTTCTTTCTTATTCATCGCTTAATGTACTTCTTTGCCCCTTTTCAGGTATGGGTGTACGAGCATGCACCCACGTTAAGTAAGTGGCAGTCGGTGGACGGTGTTCCTCGGTTCACTAGGTGGGTGAACCCATCAAGTCGACCCAGTGAAGATAAATTCTTGGAATCTATCGAGAAGTTGAAGCCTAATGAAGTTGATCACCCCCTTCTACCTCTCAAGGAAGAGGTTAACATGTACCTCTCGTTCCCGCAAGCCTAACGTGGGTCGATGGAGTTGACGTTGATGAGAAGACAATGGATGAGGAATTTGATAGGACAGAGGATGCATCTGAGAAGGCGGCCGATGTGAAGGTGGACGATGCATCTAAGAAGGTGGCTGATGCATCTAATGGGTTGTTGGATGATGAGAAGGTCGATGAGCAGGTCAATGAGAATGAGAAGTTCGATGAGAAAGTCAATGAAACTGAGAAGGTTAATGAGCAGGTCAATGAGACTGAGAAGGTAGATGAGAAAGTGGTTGATGTGAATGATGTTGGGGAACCGCGGGTGCACCATGACGTAAGCCTAGGCGCAGCGGAATTTAAAATTTTTACCGGAGGTTACCCCTCGAGCCCCCGGATCTACTCGGTATATAAAGAACAAGTACGACACTTAAGCATATAATAAGGTTATGAGGAGTTACCCTTTGAGCGAAGATCCCTCGGTAGCTGAGTACCGACCTCGATACCCTCAAGCAAGGAGTGTCACGCGACCCGTTAGACGTACCCACGACGAAAACCTCCTTGAGGATGGCTAGTGAGTGATGGAAGGTGTTGAGAAAATCGAGCCTAAACTCGCCGGAGACAAGCCGGTAAATGGCCGGAAAGTAGCACGAACGATCACTGCCGTTGGGGATTAATTTTCCAGCTGAACTACCAGATTAAATGTGAGCCCTTGGATGATTCGCGCTAGATCTGGTGGCTGAAACTTAAGCATCTAGGCATTTAATCTGGACCGTTGGATATGGCACCAAAATGATCGAAGGGCTGGAATGAAGAGTTGTCATTCCACTTATAATGGCGTGTTTGTAAATGGTAACTGCACGGTACAAGTGCTGCAGCGTGAAGTACAACGCCGCTGATGCGTGGATCAGAATAATAAGGTGAAGCCCTGCTGCTTTCGAATGATTCGAGCTGCGATTGCTCGATTAGGTTAGATCGAAGCACACACACATAATCACAGGTTAATTGCGAGTCGATCGGCGGTCGTAGATCAAAAATTGGTGCGGTGAGCGTGGACGGACACGTGAGGGTGCCTTCAGATGGAGAAAATTCTAGCTCGGATACGGTGTGGGTGGTGTCCCCGGCCCTTGGAGGACAATTGGTGAATCCGCGCTGAAAAAAGCGCTTGGTGCAGTTGCGGTAGAAGCGCTGGTGCAGATAATCATCGAAGGGGAGGCCCGGTGTGTGGCCTTGAGTTTGAGGGGAGGATTGTTGGGTGTACAAACCCAATGTCCCACACCGAAAGATTACAAAGAAATAAGTGGATTTATAAGCTTGTGGGTTCACTCCCTCTATTGCCAATTGATTTTAGAGAGGAACCCCACAAACTTATATGGGCTCGGGTTTGGGCTGGAATTGGGCCGTAAAAAAATTCATACATGGTGCGGTGAGCGTGGACGAAGGCATGAGGGTGCCTTCAGACGGAAAAATTCTAGTCCGGATATGGTGTGGGTGGTGTGTCCCCGACCCCTTGTAAGGACGATTGGTGAATCTGCGGTGGGAAGCGCTTGGTGCAGTGATTGCAGAGAAGCGCTTGGTGCAGATAATCGTCGAAGGGGAGGCCCGTTGGGTGGTCTTGAGTTTGAGGGGAGGATTGTTGGGTTGCAAACCCAAGACTCCCACACCGATGAAGTAAAAAGAAAAGGAGTGGTTCATAAGCTTGATGAAGGCCAAAAGAAAAGAAACGAACAGCTGTGAATGGGCCGGAGAGAGGGTCTTGAAGCTGCGAAAGGAGAATCTTCGAAGGAGACGAAGGTTGAGAACTCGAAAGCCCGAGTTGGTTCCAAGTGGGAGATTTCAATCTCGCTTGGGCTCGACAAAGTCTCTTTCGAGGCACGAAGCTCCTAAGGGAGCTTGATGACCAACAGAGCTGGACTACGAATCGAGGTGGAGCATCGATTGAAGCTGCGAGAGGAATTACGATTGAATCTGAAAATTCCTGAAGCGACGGGGGCTGGTTCTGGTATGTTGTTGTGGCGCGTGTTTGGGCTGCTATGGTGGAGCTTAGTGTTGGGACTAGGAGTTATAGGCTCGAGGTGGAGTTGCCGGGGACACACCACCCACACCGTATCCGGGCTAGAATTTCTCCAACTGAAGGCACCCTCACGTGTTCGTCCACGCTCACCCTCACGTGTTTGCAAACCCAAGAGAAGGTTTATAGAGAAGTAGGGTAGGTGATTTCTCAAACTCACTCACATTTAAGTTTTCAAGCTTTGAACTTGAAAACACTTAGTATTTTCTCCCAAACTCAAAGTTTGAGTAATAATAACTTAAGCCACGAAATTCTAAGCCTTGATATTTATTTTCAACCCTTGAAATGTAGGCCTAGGCTGAAATCACCCATACAAAGTGATTAGCTTCCAAAACCTAACCCCCATGACCTAAGACAAAGTTATCAAGGTTCCATGATCATAACATAATGTTTTGGACGAAAAAAGATGTCAAAATCCGACACCAACACGGCATAGACACGACCATGTTGGTGGTTAATGTTTACCTACACGGCCATGTGTCAAGCCATGTGGATAGACCGAAAGTTGCCATGGTGGTTACTGTTCACCTACACGGCCATCCCTAGCAGAAATGATATATAGGCGACGGGACCTAGAGATGGCAATGGGGCGGGTTCGGACCCGGACCCGCCTTGGACCCGCCCCCAAATAACCGGGTTTTACCCGATAATTCGGGTCTCGGGGCGGGTCTCGGGTCTCAAAAGAAGAAACCCGGCCAGGTCCGGGGCGGGTCCCGGGTCTGGCAAACCCCGCCCCGAGACCCGACCCGAAACCCGCCCGGAAATATATATATTATAATTTAATTCGTATTACGTATTATGTAGAATTATTGCTAATATTATTAATAGAAAATCTGTTGGTCTAATGGCAGAGGTCTGGTATTATATACATAAGGTCGCGGGTTCGAGTCTCAAGCAGTACATTTATTCATTTTATCTTTTAAAAAATAAAAAGAAAAGAAAAAAAATAAATGACCGGGTATGGCGGGTTGGACCGCCCCGCTCGGGCCTGAACTGGGGCGGGGCGGGGCGGGTCCCGGGTCCGGGGAAAAGTAATCGGGGCGGGTCTCGGGTCCGGCAAAAGCCGCCCATACCCGCCCCATTGCCATGCCTAACGGGACCTTCGACGGCGGTACTTCCAAAACCATCGCCTAGGGGAACGATGGCACTTTCGTAGTTTTCTTTAGTTTTGGTTCGTCATAGGCGATGGTTTCCCTGCTAGAACCGTCGCCTATAATTGGCCAAACCCACAGGTGATGATTTCCTCACCAATAACCGTCGCCTAT